>CM031957.1:11048828-11473828 GCA_018749465.1 Paracanthobrama guichenoti
GGCAAAGTCACATGTTTTTTGTTGTGAAATGAGAAATGTATTTGTAAAACTGTAGTTTATGTGCATATATTCTTATTAAAAATTATCCTCTTCACTTGAGCGAAAACGATTTTTATGCATGTTTTGAGATTAAGTTTTAAGAGCAATGTCCGATTCCTAAAATTGTAAAGAAACATAGCTACCGTTTGGACACATGAGGCTCTCTGTGATTAATGTGAGCCCTCCAAAAGATCAAGTTCCAAATTTACGGTTTGTTTTCTCATGCTGCCCAAAGATTGAACAGATTTAAGAGGCCTGTGGTCAAAATAAAGGCTTCGTAAACATTTCATCCCACCATCATTCAATAAACATTTGCTGTGTTCACTATTATATATTGAGATCTAGATGCTTTGCTAGTGTGCATGTTGGTCGAGTATGTTTCTGCCATTTTCAAACACTTTGCATAAATTTAACAGAACAGTGTCACCTCAGACATAAACAGTCACTACAGGATGAAACCAGCCATATAAAAGCTTTTCAAAATGACTTTTTGTCTTAACTGCAAAAAAAAAAAAACACTGTCTAATGTGTTGCGGCAAAATGGGTCCGTTGTACTTAAGATTTGTTTAGCGCAGACTGGTCGACTGGAGAGAGTGTTTCATTTTCACCAGTGACTCTGACTCGCTCCACTCCGATGCTTTGAGTGGCAATCTGAAGAGCTGACGAGACTTTTCAGTCTTTCACATCGCCATGGCAACACTTTCTTCTTTTTTTTACCTGCTTGTCTGGTCCTGCATCCCTGATTTTTGATGTGCCCAGTGGCCACGCTCCAGCTGGCCTGAGTATAGCAACAGCTGGGTCTTGCGGCCTGTCAGACGAGGGGGAACGTCAATGGCCATGTTCCGACACTTCAAATAAACCTGCACCCTATTAATACGAGCCGCTCATATGCATCCAAATAACACGATAACCGTTCTTTCACCTCATTTGTATGTCCATAAAAGCCGCACGCTGTATTTGCAGATGGATGTTCGCACCTTGGACCTGACGGAGCAAACGGTGAAATCCCATATTGCCATGGCACAAAGAGGAGCCGCTTTGGCCCAGAGTCTGACACTCTATAAATGCAAATCCTTCCATTTTGTTCATTAACTCGTTGAATCATCCACGCATGTTACCGTCATGCCCTGCACTGACACCGCTGCGGTGGTTATGCAGAAAAGCACAATATAAATGCAAATTTTCATCGCTTACAGCCTGCTGGAGGCACTCAAGTATTGCAGCCGGACACTTTCTCTCAAGCTAGGCTTATTAAAGAGCAGCATTTCATGGGCCAGTTGCATATTAGACAGACAATTTCAAAGAACGGAAGCAAGCTAATAAACAAACCTTCTAGATTCAATTAATGGGTCTATGCACTGGGCGAGAGAAGTTATCAATGGTTTCAGGTCATTACGTGTTGCCCATTATGGCCAACTGGTCTGATTGATATTAATTGAGTCAAAGAAAAGGGAGTGATTACACATTTATGCTTCATAATCCATTATTAGCAGAATCTATGAAAAGATGGAGGAAAAGGATTTGTGGAATAGGAGGTTAACTGTGCACACACAGGACCGGGCATCGCCATCTATATGAGAAATGGAGCTCTGGCGTAAATCACGACTATACCAAAGCTTTTCAGTTTTCAACTTTTCAGTTAGCAAGCAAACAGTTTCGCCTTTTAAATTACGTCACATTATATTACTGAAGCTAATCATGGACAAAATAAATGTTTTCCCCTTATTATGTTTTCAGTTAGTCTTTGGTTAGCAAGCTAAGAGCTTAGCCATTTAAATTACTTGTCACATAATATTACAAAAGCTACAAAATGGTTAAATTCAACAGTTTTCTTTTGTGTTTTCAGTGAGCAAGCTATAGCTTAACCTTTTAAATTACATGTACCAGCTTATAATACCAAAGCTAAAAAAATTACATTTTCTTCAGTTACCTTCAGTAAGCAAGCTAACATATTTTAAATTATATATCACATAATATTACAGAAGGTACAAAATGTTCAACCTGAACCAGATTGCTTTCTTTGTTTTAAGTTAATCTTTAGATATCAAGGTAACATCTTAGCTTTTTATATTACATATCACATTACAAAATGTATATGTATAATGTTACAAAAATGAGCAATAAATAAAATTATAAAACTATTCCTTTTCTTTGTGTTTTCAGCTAGCCTCTAGTCCCATATATGATTGAGTGACAAAAAATGCAGCGACTACATATTTACATTTAACAATTCATTATTATCAAAACTTATGGAAAGAGGGAGAAAGCGATTGAGGAAGAGGAGCGAGGTTAACTGTGAACACACAGGACCGGTCTTGGCATATCGCCATCAATCTCAGGAATGGAGCTTGGGCATCAATCAACTGAGTGAGTGCTGTTATCAGGCCAAGCAATCCTCTCTTCTGAGCTTGAATGGTTCTATAAAATCTGTGGGTCACATCAGAGAAAGAAACTTTCCGTTTAATAGCGCAGACAGTGAGATTAAGGGCACTTTGAGTGTCAAGCCTGCCAAATGCAACATTCCTCACCAGTCTGGGATCTGCAGCAGATTTGATTCTATTTGTTTTCTTGGAAGGCTGTCAGCTGATGAAATCCATTTTACAAATATAACTTGGCGGCAGTCTGGTTTGGTGTGTTTGGAAAACAAACACATTAAAGTCAATCTTACTTCAAATCAAATCTCAAAGCTTTTTGTTCAGAAAGTGAAGAAAAATTGAAATTGTGTGTTAGCATTTCTCAGACAATCCCAAAAAAGTGAGTGAGTTTGGTAATGGACTGGCCCACTACTCCCTCTTTGATTCATTTATGTCTCTCGATTTTTTTTTTATGGCTTACAGGGGGTGAATGAGAATGAAGATAGTCCAGACAAAACCAGCTTTGTCTGATAGCGGTCACAGAAACAGAAATCGGTCACAGAGCACAGAGGAGACACATTACATGAGGATAGCGCCTCACATTTTATATTTATGAACATTTCCAATTGCTGTGCGAATAAAGGCTATCTGCTGCTTCTTGAACACAATAAAAGTGGTCTGTCCACTGAAGATGGCGTGCCTGAGGTTTCATCATGAAATTGTTTCTGCAATCGTATTTCTCCATGTTTTTTGAAAGAGCACTTTATCGCCATTATTGATTACAGTGAGCATGAATTCAACTGCTGAATGTGAAGACTCTCTTTTCTTTAAGATGCAGTGATACAGTATCCACTCCATATCATATTATTAAACTGATATTATACCCATACAGATTAATAATACTTAGCTCTTCCTTTTTTCTAAGATGTGCTCTCAGAGACAGTATGGGTCGGTAAAGCCTCACATGACTTTTCTTGAGGATTCAATTTAAGCATAATGTGGCTCTTGAAAAACACTGCAGATAGCATCACAGAAAGATGATTTTATAGCGTGAACGGAAAGTGAACCCAGTTTCAGAGACAAAACAATATGTACAGTATTTGAGCTTAGAAAAGAAAAAAGGTCCTAGAGAGAGCTTTATCTAAGAAAGAAAGAGGTATCTGAAGCAAAAAAATATCAAATCCACATCAAATGACAGCAAACAAAGGTTGAAAAAGTATTAAACACAAATAAAACAATAACATCCTCTTGTATTTACACACACTGTGTGTGTTGTTTTAATATTAGAATCACTAAGGGAATTATGCAAATCAGGCATGAACTGTGTCAGGTACACAGAGTAAACCAGCTCATATAGTGCCTGCCGAGATGCACGGCGGGAGGTTTGTTAAAAGAAGCAGCTGAGTTACCACACATATATATTTACAAACTTTTATGTTAGATGTGATTAATTGTGATTAATCGATTTGATAGCATATATATAGCATAAAATTATGACAGGTGAAGTGAATAACACTGAATATCTCTTCATCACGGCACCTGTTATATTAGGCAGCAAGTGAACATTTTTTCCTCAAAGTTGATGTGTTAGAAGCAGGAAAAATGGCCAAGCGTAAGGATTTGAGCCAAATTGTGATGTCTAGACGATTGGGTCAGAGCATCTCCAAAACTGCAGCTCTTGTGGGGTGTTCCCGGTCTGCAGTGGTCAGTCTCTATCAAAAGTGGTCCAAGGAAGGAACAGTGGTGAACCGGCAACAGGGTCATGGGTGGCCAAGGCTCATTGATGCATGTGGGAAGCAAAGGCTGGCCCGTGTGGTCCAATCAAACAGACAAACTACTGTAGCTCAAATTGCTCAAGAAGTTAATGCTGGTTCCGATGGAAAGGTGTCAGAATACACAGTGCATCACAGTTTGTTGTGTAAGGGGCTGCATAGCCACAGACCAGCCAGGGTCATGCTGACCCCTGTCCACAGCCGAAAGCCCCAACAGTGGACATGTGAGTATCAGAACTGGACCACGGAGCAATGGAAGAAGATGGCCTGGTCTGATGAATCATGTTTTCTTTTACATCACGTGGATGGCCGGGTGTGTGTTGTGTCGCTTACCTGGGGAACACATGGCACCAGGATGCACTATGGGAAGAAGGCAAGCCGGCGGAGGCGGTGTGATGCTTTAGGCAATGTTCTGCTGGTAGACCTTGGGTCCTGCAATCCATGTGGATGTTACTTTGACACGTACCACCTACCTAAACATTGTTGCAGACCATGTACACCCTTTCAAGGAAACAGTATTCCCTGGTGGCTGTGGCCTCTTTCAGCAGGATAATGTGTCCTGCCACAAAGCAAAAATGGTTCAGGAATGGTTTGAGGAGCACAACGAGTTTGAGGTGTTGACTTGGCCTTCAAATTCCCCAGATCTCAATCTAATCGAGCATCTGTGGGATGTGCTGAATAAACAAGGCCGATCCATGGAGGCCCCACCTCACAGCTTACAGGACTTAAATGATCTGCTGCTAACATCTTGGTGCCAGATACCACAGCACACCTTCAGAGGTCTAGTGGAGTCCATGCCTCGACGGGTCAGGGCTGATATAAATACACATATAAAAGTATAATTTGTTATATAAAACAGAGGGCTAAAATAAAAAAAATGGCCTTTTATTTTGAAATTATGGCAGTTTTTAATGGGGGTCTAGTGTGTTTTTAACACACCTTCAGGGGTCTAGTGGAATCCATGCCTCGACGGGTCAGGGCTGTTTTGGCAGCAAAAAGGGGACCAGCACAATATTAGGTCATAATTATGCCTGCTCTGTGTATATATAGTATAAGTATACAAGTATAAGTATAATTTGTTATATAAAACAGGGCTAAAATCAGCCTACAAAATGGCCTTTTATTTTGAAATTATGGCAGTTTTTAATGTAATATTCCTAACATTATTAGTGGACTTTAACATTATAAAATAATTAATGACCCATTTAAACACACATTATTCCTCACAGCTAAAATAATTATTGCCATATAAAGGTCAGAAATAATTTAGCATTATTAATAGGAGTTATCTCATATATGTGAGGTAAAGAGAGTTCATATCATATCATATCATATTAAATGTAATATTATGTCTTTATCAAGTCTACCAATGGCCATTAACCCGTCTATCAATGGTAGAGTAATAATAAAAAAAAATCTCAATCAAAAGATAGATTTGAGGTAGTCTGTGAGTTATGAAAGCAATGTAAAAGTTACAAACAAACATGAGATATTTGTGTTCTCAATCAAAGCAGCGAAGCTCTGGCTCCTTCTGCACATGATATAAAGCCAGAGACATCAAGAGCAACTACAAAAAGCCACAGAACAGCCACAGTTTAGACAGCTTTACCACTGCAAGCCGAACCAGCTCTAATATACTGTCTATCCTTACAAAATTGTTAGATCTAGCCCATATCACCAGGGTAAAATTCAATCTGTGTGTTTGTGTGTGTGCTGTAACTCGAGCAATGACAAAAAGCTCAGAGCAGTAATGAAAACGCTGGTGGAATGGTCCACAGGTGCTGAGTTCTGCAGCATGTTTTGAACTGTGCTGCGTTTACTCAGATAAAGCAGACTTTGCAATCAGCCAGTGATGAATGAGCCGTGATAGAGCTGAAATTGCTCTTCGGTGGCTCTTTAATGCGGCCAAAGTCTTTGTATATCTTTAAAGAGGAATAAACACATGGTGCAAACGTCTCCCCAGTTCTCCTAGCTGTAACACCAAGCACATTAACAATAAAAGATCTGAGAGAAACTAATCATTCCACCTGTATTCCACTCCTTTAGTGAGACACACACACGCACACTCTCCCAGATATAATCATCTCTATTTCACTTACTGCACAACAGTGTGTTTTAAAAAACCTGCTGAAAACACCAGCATATGTTGTGTTGGATGCTGGTGCGCTAATGCTCCCAGCAGACTTTTAAACAAACTGTAACTAAGGAATACTCTGAGTTAATTCAAACTTCAAGCTGGCATGAAATGAAAATTGTGATCATCTTTTCTTCCCTATTGTAATGTATATCCAAGTGAAATGGCTTCTCAAACAAGACAATAATTATGTAGGGCGGGACTTGATTTTGATCTTGACTTGACTTGATCTGTGACAGGTTTCTGGAGGGGAGTGAATACTGTTCCAAGACTTTTCTTCTCGCCCCAATGCCACTGGTAAAATTTTGCTGGGACAGCATGATTATGTTTGTCTTTTCAGCAGATCTTAATGCTTATCATATCATTCATCAGGTATACATTGTGACTTAAGAAGATTTCTCTCAAGGCCATTTTACATCAGCTATTTATTGGTTTTTGAGTGCTTATTCACCTTGCATGGCCCCTCTCATTCTCAATCGCTTTATTCCTCTCTCTTTTTTAGTGAGGGATGACCCTGCCAGATATGCAACATTCGGCCTAAGGCTGCTGAGAGCCTTTTTTTCTCAGCACTATACAGTGTACGAGAAGATGAGAAAATTGCCCCCAGATAACAGCCTAGCGGATTACATCTTCAATTGGTGGTTGCTGCTCCAGGACATGCTATCACACGCATACTTGTTAGTTTCCACTCATCTCAGAAGAGAAGAGTCTTTATTTAGATCAGTGGTGAACCCTGAGGTAATTAGAGACTAGACAGACAGTTTCTGGAAGCTAAAGAGAAACTCCCTCAAAAAGGAGCAACTATGAGCCATTCCTAGGAGGTGTGTGTAAATCTCTTGGCTGAATCATTAGTGTGTGTCATCTATGAGGAATGTGGACCAGAGTAGAAGACAGGACTTACCAGGATGGTTGTTATGGTGAGAGTGGTGTTGAATAGTGTGTCTGTCACGTTAAGTGATGGAAGCTTCCTCTCCATAGATAGCCCCTGCTCTGAATGCCACTGACCGATCTGTAGGAGAAACACACTGAGAGTTATTCTAAGCCTTCAAGCAAACTATGTGTAGTAGAAGATCCAATAACATGAAAAGAGCAACCACTAAGCCTTAAAGGGATAGTTCACCAAAGTGAGACTTCTATCATAATTTACTCACCACCAAGCTGTTTCAGAAAGAGATATTAGACTGCAAAGCTCCCAAAATAACAAAAAAGCAATATGAAAGTATAACAAAATAAGTCCATATGACCCATGCATTATATTTCATGTCTTGTGAAACCATAGTTTCACACTTTGTGTGAGGCACAGACCAACTTTTAATTCATTATTCACTGAAACTTGTCCCCTCCATATTGCATTTGCACATATTCAAACATGCACTTCAAAGTTTGTCATGCTAGTTTTGACAATGATGTTGAACGGCACTGGTTCTTGCACATAAAATTTCCCAGTTAATATGCTAAATGTCGCTTGTTCCTTAGAAAATCACTTTTATATGGCTACAGAGAAAAAAAAAATTCATAAGGGCCAATATTTGATTTCCAGGGGCATTTTTTTTAAATCTTTGATTATCGCTTTTCATATTGTAAAAATGATTATTAATGTTGATTAATAAAATACATAAAAAAGTTTTTGTGTTTGGGGATACAGTCATTCTTATAGGCTACACAGACAAAACAAGCTAAGAACATTGGTTTATTGTTTTTTACACATTAGATTAGAAAATCAAGACTTTATATAAGTTATTGTAGTAGCATGAAAAACTCCCCTTATAATCACTGAAGTTCTCTACACTGTAAAATGAAAATATTGCTTATACTGCTTATATTGAATCTGTACTTTGTTGTATGATGAGAGAATTTGCTAATGTGAGCATGCACACAAAACTGCTGGTGTTTTCAGCAGTGACTAATCTAAATGCCTCTGATTGGCCATTGCATTCATAAGCTCAACAGAAACGTGTGATGGAATGTTCATGTACATGCTCAATGTTGGAAAAAAAAGACATAAAAATAAATCGGATGCAACATGAGCCAATCTACATGTAATGCCACAATCGACACCTTTCATTCATCTTCACATCATTAGCAACAATCATAATAGATTTAGTTTGTGTAGTTGCATTTTTTGCCCCATTATCTTGAATTTGTTTTTGCATAAAACTACAGTGAGAGTTTATAATATTCCACCTAAATATAGTCTTCATGAAGAGGAAAAGACTTATGTATACTACCCAAGGACATTTTTTAAAATCTTGAACAAGGACATATATGCAGCGGCACACTATTATTATTTATGCTGTATATGATTTATATTTACATTTCACTTTTTATTGTAAAAATGTTAAATGATTTATTTAAGTTGATTTTGGAGTTGAATTTGTAGTTGTTTTTAGATATGAATAGTATTGTACATTTATTTTTTTTTAATTGAAGTATCTTTTTTCCCCTTCTAATTTCTTCTAATTTAAGCTTTTCATTGCATGGTGCAACCCTTGTTCAGTGCATATGACAAACTTGTTCAATTTGATTTGGGAGCATTTTTGCACCAAGCCCGTGCTAATTTCTAATGCTACAAATGAGTCAAATAGACTATGTTTATGGTACTTTTATATAGCTTTTTTTTTTTTTTTGGTCACTTTGAAGCATAACATTCCCAGTTCCTATTCACTTTCATATTAAAAGAGTGGCCAGGATATGGTTAAAAATATTCATAGAAGAAATAAAAGTCATACAGGTAAGAAACAAAGACATAAGGGAGATTAAATTATGACCGTTTTAATTCTTGCAAGAACTATTCCTTTAAAACTCAATGTCAGGTGGAGGAGAATGCGGAAGAAAGCTTGTCGACACACACACAGAACAGTCAGGACACTTTAAAAGGAAGTGGCGAAGGGACATGCGCTCAATCAGAGATGCAACAGAATGCATTCATTAACTCAATTACACCCAATTCTCTGAAGCGAGCCAATGTCCTCATTATCATTCCGGTTTTGGCTAGCACCCCTCTGCTAGACCGCTTATATGGGGGCCACACTGTCTTTAATGGGAGGCTGAGTCTCCACCCAGCACACATGGCAGTCCTAAATCAACCATCATTTTTATTTTTTATCATAATTACAAAGCTGCATGGTTCATTGGGCCTCTGCAGAGGTGCCGCTCTATTTATCTTCCCTTCTCTACCTGATCCCCAGTGTTTCTGTGGACCCAAACGACACAGGGGAGGATGCTGCAGCACTGCGCTGGATCTAAAATTACCTGCTCTCTGAGATATGAAGGTGTCAAGGGTCACAAACAGGGGAGAAAGTGCACCACAGGACATTTTTTTTTTTTTTCAAAGTGAATGTATAGAAGCAAAAAGAATCTAGAAGTGTTATTAAGGACTTTTTTTGGATGCTACAGCCAGGAACATTTCCCCAGATCCTGGGTCACCTTGCATGAAATATTCCTAAAAGCAAGGGCAAAATACATCTGCTCTAGCTTGACTTTAATGTTGCACAGAAGAGCAACTGCTCAAGATTGCACTGATCCTCATGAGATCGCAAAATGCTGAGGATAATCCTTTGGTAAATGGCTCAACCTGTTTCTCAAAGCACATTGTGAAAAGAATTCTTAATCATTACTTTTCCAGTTGAATTATCCTGAATACAAAATATATTTTCTTGAGAAGAAAAACGGATGGAAGATATTAAGATGTGCTTTCAAAGAAAACATATCTCTGATACAAGTTTTTGTTAACTCATTTGCATTTCTTTTTAAGCATAAATCTAACAAAATGTAGTAATGGTATGCTAAAATAAAATAAAAACTATCTGACAATGGGATAATAAAAATAAACTTAATGAAAAAATATTCTCTCAAAACAGGGCATTTCTTTTTAAAGCACAAATCTAGCTAAATGATGTAACATTAAAATAAATCAAATAAATATATAAATTAGAAAAAAATGTCCAGTGTTTTGGTTTTGTTTCACGGTCATGTTTCACGGTCTTATTTTGTTATGTTCAATGTCATGTTTCCTGTTGTCATGTGATTCCACTGTGCTCTCATGTGATCCTGCCATGTGCTCCCTTTTCATGTGTTCTATGTTGTCATGTTCTGATTGGTTCATTGTTTGATGATCATTGTTCACAGGTGTCCCTTGTCTTATCATCAGTAGTCTGCGTATTTAAGCCCTCATGTTTGCCATGCATCTTTGTCTATAGCAGGGGTGTCTAAACTCAGTCCTGGAGGGCTGCTGGCCTGCAGTTTAGCTCCAGCTTGCCTCAACACACCTGCTGGAAGTTTTTAGTAAGACCTTGATTAGCTGGTTCAGCTGTGTTTCATTGGGGTTGGAACTAAATTCTCCAGGACAGTGGCCCTCCAGGAGCAGGACTGGACACCCCTGGTCTATAGCTTTGTAAATGTAACCCGCTGTTGGTCAATGGTCAGTGGTCATTGTCATGTCAAATTCTAGGCATCTTTTGTTTTGTATCTGTTCATATTTATGATTAAACTGCACTTGGGTTAATCTTTAAGCTTGCCTCCAGTGGATTCCCTCCGTTACAGGGATGAAGAAAATAACATTTATATATTCTTTGAAAACCAGTCTTAATGTCTTAATTATAATAATAATAATAATAATAAACCGTATTGTTTCTGAAGTAAATTAATCTTGTGTAGAGAATAAGGGAAAAAGTTAACGGCAGTAAACCTAGTAAGAAAGGAGAAAGTAAGAATGCAAGAACACCCGGAATCAAAGAGTTCCTCTGAGAATATGATCAAAAGATCCAGCTTTCTATTTCGCCTCCTCGCCTCTGTGGTAGAGATACCACCTTACTCTTACAAATGAAATCCAGCGGCAGCCAAACAGCCTTGATGGCTCTGTGGAATCAGAAGCACGTGGATGTGATGAGGAGCAGGGCTAAAAAGAACCCACAGCTCCAAACCATTTCAACTGAGAGAGGGTGAAATATCAAGAACAATTAGGTTTTATTAGGAGAGACATTAAGAAAATAGAGGAGGAGGACGTGTAGGCAGTGAGTGCAGTCAGGGACAGTGAGGGACTGTGCAGTAAAGCTGTGGGCAGGAAGAGAGTCTGGATATTGTCCAATAGGGAGGAACTGCTCTGAGAGTAGCCATCTACTCAGCACAAACAGCTTTGACAAACATGAAGAACAAAACATGCCTAGAGTGGCAAACTAGAACACACACACACACACACACACACACACACACACACACACACACACACACACACACACACACACACACACACACACACACACACAATCTTCAATCCTTCTTCCAAAACATGTTTTTGTCCTACCCTGATTCACTATGGTAAGCCTAATTTATATTTTATTATAGGCTGGACAAGGTTAGTTGTCACAACGACTGAGAAAGGTTGACATGGAACACTCTCTAACCTCCGAAAAAATCGTAAAAAAAAAAAACGCAGAACAGAGGAGAGTCTGCTGGAGAACTGGAAAAGAGAACACAACAGAGTTCGTAATAAAACAAGAATCAACATTGGCTTGGGTTTTTGGAGATGGTGAGAACTGAGGGATTTGAAATGTTGTAAAAGCGACACATATATATTGTCATATGGAGCTCTCTAACAGAGTTCATTGTAAAGCATTATTTATTGTGAGGGGTCATATTCATCCACAAAAAACCAAGGTTCTCATGCAAAATACATGCAGTTCTGTTTTTTTAACTGATAGAGGGCCAAAAGTTACATAGTGTGCCTTTAAATTTAAACTGGAATTTAACTGTGTGGACGATGACATAACTGCAGAACTGCTTTTTAGATGAAATTAACTAATTTAATAATTGATCTTTACAACAGAACTGAACCAACACTGAACTGACTTCAACTGAACAATGGCACTGTTTTCTTTTAAAACTGCTATACGGCTGAAATGAACTTTGTTTGGACCACTGAATCATTTTCCTGTTATCACTGTAAAGCTGATTTGAAACAATCTGTATTGCATAAAGCACCATATAAATAAAGTTGACGACTTGACTTTAAATGGGGACATTCAATATACTTTTATCAATGTACTACAGCTACACTGTAAAAAAAAATGCTGCCTTAAATTTTTAAGCACACTCAACTTTGTTGTTTAAGTAATTTCAACTTAAATTACATTAAACTGACTTAAAAATGTGATGAATCTTGTGTAACTTATAAAAAAGTTGAGAATTGCTTAACATTTTGATGAGTTAAAGGATTAGTTCACTCCAAAAACCACGTTGGAAAGGTCTGACTGAGTGGACTGAGAACTAAAACTAAAACTCAAAACTCAACATCCAGTATACGCACACGAACAGACTATTTTAAACAATAAACTGACACAAAGACATATAAATATGTGTCATTCAACATACAACAACTTTTGAACGGTCCTCCTTCTCCCCACTTGTAAAAACACTTGTACTTCCACCAACGTTACACGTGACCTTTCCAACGTGAAGTTGTGGACGCGCATCGAAGAGCTAGTGCCAAACGAGCATTTGTGGTTTAAAAGTATATCATCTTTTTTTTTTTTTTTTTTTTTTTGAAAATTACAGATTGTTTCGCTAGATAAGACCCTTATTCCTCAGCTGGGATTGTTTTGAGTCGTTTGAAACTGCAATTTGGACCTTCAACCTGTTGGTCCCCGTTGAAGTCCACTGGAGAAAAATCCTGGAAAGTTTTCCTCAAAAACCTTAATTTATTTTCGACTGAAGAAAGAAAGACATGAACATCTTGGATGACATGGGGGTGAGTAAATGGAAATGTTTCATTCTGGAGTAAACACCTCCTTTAAAGTAATGTAAAAACATATGTTGTCATAACATTCTTTTTATAGTGTAGTATAACTTACATGGATAATATACTGTTCATCTTTAATACGTAAGGGCCGTTCACACCAAGGACAATAAATATAACGATAACTACAAAATTTTAGTACTTGTTTTAATTATTTGAGAATAGAGATGTCTACAGCAAAACTATAACATTAAGGCCTTTACTCCTTAAGTACGTGTAACAGTACTTGTAAAAACACAAAAAATGCATGCTTTTCCAGAGAGAATCTAATGAAAATGGCCTAAAGTTCAGTGGCACCCTTTGAGCGTTTGACCATGATTCCCTCTGATTTAAAGGTGAATGGATTGCACGGTTTAATACCCTTAAAGGTCTTTAGTCAGTTTCATGCCTATGGTATATATAATCACAACAAATGCCCAGCAAGTGACTCATTTTCTACACTGGGCCCCTAAGAGGCTATAAGGGAGCAGTTGTGGTAATTAAGTGTGTAAAATGAGAGCAACAAGCCAAGGTAAATGGGAGTAACTGGCTGAGCAGGACCCATATCCTGTTCATTTAAACGAGTCGCGATTAATCAAGAGCTTTGAGTGCTTGTCATTAATTACCGCTGACAGGTACACAATATCAAAGTCAAATTTGAGCTCCACTGCTTGTACAAATGGTACTTACAACATCCTGTATGCCTGATCAAAGCCCGTAATGTACTCAGGGACAGACTTCTCAAGTTCAACATCAGTCAGTCTGCTTTAGTCTGCAGAGGTGTTGTTGTAGGTTTATGTCTTAGGAGAGTTTTTCCCTCTAATGCTAAAAAGAAAGTTCTGTGTAAGGTTGCAGAGAATAAAAGTAAAGAAGAGGTTCAACTGTACAACTCTGCATGTGCTTTAGCTTTCTGATAATGTCAGGTTAGTGGTTGTCAGCAATAATCATAGAGCTCCATACCTGCTACATATGCAATTATCACCTCAGCTGTGCTGACACACTCCTTCACGCTTTATCTGTCTCTCTTTTTTTTTGCTTTTCCCATGCTTCGCTATACATCTGCCCAATAATGGAAACCAGTGGGGTGGCTGAAACAGGCAGGCAGAGTCTGGTATATTCTGTGAATGGAGGCATGAAGGAGTCGACACAGATCAATACAGTAGTGTGGGAAAGATGGAGGAGAGGAAGAAGGGGCAACGGATAAACCTTAGAAAGCACTGCAGCTCCAGAGATAACATGAATGCCTATTGTGAGCTGCCACAGCCATTCAGTTAGTTCTCAGATGGAGTTCAAACTAATAGGAAAAAAGCGTCTGTATCTCTGTGTGACTTGTCAACCCGCTATCAAACTATCAGTGTATGAGTCCAGGGTCTCAGGAGTGTGTTTGAACGTGAAGTGGGTGTATACAGTGGTTGAATGACACTATCTTTTTGTGGAGCACTGCCAAGCAGCCACACTACAAAGTGTCATCGCACCAATCTGTGAGTGTTCTTCACAAACCCAGTGACCCTGTGACCCGCAACTCAAAAACAAGTCCACATCACCCTGTTTGATGGCTGCCCGTTGCCGTTTATTCAGAGGCCAGAATTCCCTCCTCTCATGTGGAACGAGGAGAATGTCACACCTGCAATCATTAGCAGGAAACATACGCCGACGGATAAAGAGTTAAAGGCTGGTTGGAAAGGTCAGGCGGGTATACTCCTTTTCAAGAAGTGACCTTTTACTACAATCAAAATATCAATTTGCAGCGCATAACCGCCAACAGAAAAACATTTCTTGTTATTCCCAAATAGCTGAGCCAATTTCAACATTCATTATTTGACATTATCCGCTTGCTGCAGGGCCACTGCCATAATGAGGAGACACTGGAGATCAGAGCCCGTCAAGCTCCACCCAAAGCGCAGCTCACATCAAAGCTTTCTACAGACACCCCCCCACACATACTTAACAATGCTCAGATGAAGCTCCCACTGTCCGGATGGGAGATATGCTGAGACTAAATTCTGCATACTGCCTAGTTCCCTTTTTTAAAATCATTCTTCATTTGTTCTCTATCTCTGCTATAGCTCTTTCCTCATCCAGCTCTATGAAGCTCCTGACTGACTGTGCATGGGTAATGGTGAACGGAGAAATCAATTTCCAAGCATTTTATCAGCATGATTGCTATATGTACACAATTGGCAAGGCATCAATATCCACAACAAAAGAAGTGACAAGTAAAGAAAATAAAAAAATATGAATTATAACAAAAAATTTAAAAGATGTAAAAATAAATAAATAAATAATAATAATAACAATATTATACAAAACAAAATATTTTAAAAGATCATGTAAATATTTGTTTTTGTTTTATAAAACCAGTGACAAGTAAATAAAAGAAAAAGAAAAAGTATTAAATGATAACAAAATATATAAAATTATCTTAATAATAATAATAAAAACAAAATATATAAATCAATTCTTAAAATGATTGTAAATAAAATTAAAATTAATAAATAAATAAAATGATAACATTTATATTATTATATAAATACATAGGCCTATACGTATATACATGTGATACTTAGCTGCTCTACCAGGAGGATCCAGCAAATAAAAAAACACACTAGACTTACATCTGAATATATCCTTGAAGGGCATAGGGAAAGAGGATTTTCCCTGCTCTTTTCATTGCAGTATATAGAGATAATCTGACTTTCCTAAAGCAAAGCTCCCTTCTCGGGGTGATGTAATAATTACCAGAGCTTTTTGTGATTTTAATCCCATCTGAATTGGCCATGTCAGTAATTTTCCTCGATTTTTTACAGACTGTGCATTTCAGATTACAATGTCTTTTCCCTTAAAATGTTTTGGAAACATAACAACGAAACAGTCCTGCGAGAACTGAAATCCTGGTAAAAAAGCTATGCTCATGTCTAGCCTTTAACTTGTGCATCAGGTTTCTCCAAGTGGCTCAAGTCAACTTTAGTCAATGAGAAGATTTGCTTTAAAAAAATTGTTTTTGTGTGGTCACTCTTTATATTGTAAAGATGTTGCATGTAGGTGTTATGACCTTGATCGTAATACAACTCATTTAAGAGTTACTGAACTAGAATTTCATAGAGTTCTTTAGTACATATTAGATGAAAAGAGAGGGAAAGGACTATGTGATGCCTTTGGGATAATTTATATGTAGTAGTAAATGGGATTTATATGGGTTTTGGATGATTTGTATGGGGTAGTACATTTAGAGTGATTTTAAGACTAGAGCTGAGAGAAGACATGAAGTTAAAAGGATGAAGTTAGTAAGGGAGTGAGAGAAAATTTAAATATGTCCTGAAAAAATCCTACATCTATTCAGATGCAAAAATGTGTCATGGTATCAGTTTCACAACCATCAGCATTTAATACTGGATATATTACTACAGCATTTTACATACAAAGTGAGTAGCCAATCATAACGTGCATCATTACGCATGACATATTAAAGGTGCAGAAGCAAAAACAACCTGTTTAATTCTAACATCATGACATGGAGACCGGGAGACGTGATGTGATAAGATTCCAGTGACAAGCAAATTGTCTGTCCACACCAGACATGACACGGCTACAAGATGTGACACAAATCATAGCCAATCAGAAGAGTGTGTGGCCAGACTCCCTCACACACACACAATGGAAGGGGTAAGTATAGAATAGAATCCCTTGGTGTTTGTTGCCTTTGCAGCTGGTTAGGACAAAAAAAAAAAAAAAAAAAAAAAAGTTAAGAGAGAAAGTAAAAAATGGCCTACAGGACGGCCAAGGGCTCTGCACCCTCCTACCTCTCCTCTCTCTTATGGTGTGCAAGTGAGCGGTGCCTTGGGTACCATCACAGAAAGGCACAAAATCACTCTCAAGAACATTTTCGTTCACAAAATGCTCTCTTCCATGAGCCTTTAACTGCAGCCTGCTGAATTAAAAAAAAAAATCAGTTTTACTTTTCCTTCACCTATGCTCTCACTATTCCTAAATCCTTCCCTATTCTACTCTTCACTATCCTGAACAATAATATCCTGAAACTTTGTATTAATAGAATTTCTCGCGTTTATTGCCTCTTTAGATGAACCGATTGCTTTGGATAAAAGAGTCTACTAAATGAATACATTTTAAAGTAAATAAATGTAAAATTTAGTTTCTGGAAACTTTAACATTATAAGAAAACTGTACTTAATTGAATAAAGTAGTTCCTTCACACTTCTTTTGATTCATCCCTCCAATCTATACAGCCAAGACTACATCCACAAAGAGAAGCAAAGACATAAAGAAAGACTCCCTGTGGTCTACAGCCAAACAGGCTTTATCTGTCCTCTGAAAGTCCATGTTCACACAACCCCCTCACTTTAATTACCCAAAACACTCACTGAATACAAACATATTGGCTTTAATGCCAGTTGCTAAAAGGAGACGAGTCTTGCGTGCCTCTTTGGTTTCTTTTCAAGTCAGCGTAGTTACTGGCTCTGATGACCTCTGGCCTTTTTCAGACTCTAATCTCTCTGTCGGTTTTTCTCTCCCTCTTCATTTTCTCAGGAGCAGAACACAGTGTCTGCAGTGTTAAAAATTGAGCCTGTGTTGAGCAATTAGCCATAAAACAAGGTCAGAAGATGATTCATAGGCCAGATGATGGACCAGGTAAAAGCTCACTCCAGGGGGACCATGGGAAAAACCACACTCTTAAGGCCCTGATAAACTCATGGCGAATTTCTTTTTTGTGCTTTGCTTAAACCGGGCTCAGACTACAGGAGTTTTTAAATCCTAACAGATTATGAAATCTGGTTGCATCAGGCACATAAAGAGAATATTAACAGATTTTTTTCACTCAAATCTCAAACATGCACACACTACAAGATTTGAAACCTCATGTGGGAGAACTTCATCTCATGGGGAAGCGGATGAAAACATGTACTTAGCAGATCATCAGTGATGTCTCAAAAGGTAATGTTTACATTTGCTAGCAGCTTTCTACACTCTCCCGGTATGTTCAAAACCAACACGATTTCTCCCCAGCTCTTCTCTTTGTCTGTACGGCTGTGTCATGTTTTCGAAGACAAGCAGTCGTGTTGTGGCAACACTTCCACACACCATTCTGTCATGGATCTCCACTGTTCAACGGACCCGCACAGTTTCGCGATTGCGATTACATTCACTTCTCTCATTAGCTATTGTTAAAGAACTGACGTAATCATCCGATTTAAAATCTTAAATATCAAACATGTTTGATAAAATCGGGGCGGCCCCGATGTGTCTATGAGCAGATAATCTACCAGATAATCTGGGCTGATCATCAGAACCGACCAATGTCATGGACAAGATTTTTTCTCAGATTGTTGGGAGGGACAAATCTGGCATAAATCGGCCTAAAATTCCTGTAGCCTGAGCCTGGCTTTACGGGTAAAAAGAAGTTAGAAATACCTTTGCAGCAATATACTGTTAGCGAACTTCCTGGCGCTGGGTGTGGCTTTAGATGAATATGTAAATATGTGATAAGTGCTTTCCTCTGAATAACAAGATAAACACAACAAAAATGACAGCAGTGAGAAAACAGCAGTTAAGAAAGCATCTGATCATAGCGATGTGCCTTTGTTTGCACAAGCTCTGCAGTTCGGCACTCCAGTCAAGTCACATCACATTTATTTATATACCACTTTGTAGAATAGACTAAGCAAGCCAATTTACAGTATTAAACATGAAAAAACATTGTCATTGTAGGTTTTAATTAGAAGTATAACTTCAATTTCTACTATAAACACACAGTTCATGGTTTTACTTGTGTCTGACCTCGACGGACTGAACAGAAGAAATTAACTGGAAAAGATTTCCACGTCAAAGAAGGCGGAGTCTCAGAACACACCTATCTAATTACATAATCGCCATGGACCAATTGCAATTGGACCAACTTTTCCAGAAAGTTTGCATGGCAAGTTGTTTTGAACTCCAGGAACAAACTTCCTTATTTTGTGTGAAATGACGTCACACCAGTTTGTTCTTCAATTTCGCTTGAAGTATTTAAGAGCCTTTTAGAGACCTGACATCACACGGTGTGTTTCTACTCTCACAAAAACCTCTCATTCGTTTACCTTCTACAGTACTAGGGTTTTGATCATTCAGCATTCGCAAGCCCACTCCTTCATATTTCATCACATCCATGTTATTGCTCTCCCCAGGCGGGCTCACACACTGACACAAATTGCGTACATTACAGAGGAATGTTATGGCTTCTGTGACAGTTTTATTGCCACTTGGATGGCAAGACATAAACGGGTAATTCATGATTTCTATCAGAGATAATGCTGAAGTCCTCAAAATGCTCCTCAACTTCCATTTCTCTAAATTCTGTCAGAAACATGTTTTTATACTGGCACCAAACTGCATAGTATGTGAGAAATGGGTACTTCGGAAATACAAATATAACTGAGAAGCTCTTTAAATTCTTTAAAATGTGTGAGGAACTTGTGCCTTATGGTGTAAATCGACTGGTCTCAAGTTGATTTGCAAGGCTCTTGCCAAACCAGCTGGTGTGGTATGATATCTTTCAAGACAAGGAGCGAATTCATAGTTTAACTCCCAGCGTGTCGGGAAGTGTTGACTCCTCTCCAATGTTCTATGTGGGGTGCAAACTTGACGGAGCTTAGTGACTACTGTTGTCTTCAGCCACTCTGATAAAAACACACATAAGACACAGCCGGGCTTAATAAATGAGGTCTCGTGCTGGGAGAATAAGTAAACAAATTCACTTGAAAGGAAGAGCAAGTGAACAGAGCCAGGCAAACATAATCGAATTCAAATAGCTGTGTGTGCATTAAAACAACCTGCTGTGAGTGTGTATCAGTGTTGGGGAGAAACTAAACTAAAATTAGTGATGCTACCAGCTACATTCATCAGGTGCATGACAGTGTTTGGTTTCTTAAAAATTTAGCTTATCCTGTAGCAAGCTAACCTTTCCAGCAAAAAGCAGTAAAGCGCCACAAAATTCTACGTTTTGATTGGGGCGTGTAGTCAAAGAAACAACAACAACCATAACAAAAACATTTCTAAATGTTCTAAATTAGCGTCCCCAAAACTGATGTGTACAATATGAAGGGAGTGTGAGATAAGTCCAGGGCCTGTTTGTCACTGTATGGCAAATACAGCTTTACAATGAGTGTGTTTACATGTACCCTCATACTGCGATTATAATGGGATTTTGGCAATATTGCAATTAAACTTTATCTCATGTACCTTTGTATATTCAACAAAATAGGCAAGCATCCTTCTAATATGCATTATCCAGAATTCAAACCACTTCTATCTGGTCGATGTTTTCTTACACCAAGATTTAGACCGCTAATATAAAAAAATATTTTGTTCCTTTGGCCACAAGGCTGTTAAACTCTAGCGCAAAGTGCACGACTGTGTGATTGTTATTGATGTGGGTATCTTGTTATGCAGCTTTACCTGTTTTGCCCAAAACAAATATCCCTTAAAGGGACAAGTAAAGTATAAAGTAGTAAAGTACAAACCCGATTCCAAAAAAGTTGGGACACTGTACAAATTGTGAATAAAAACAGAATGCAATGATGTGGAAGTTTCAAATTTCAATATTTTATTCAGAATACAACATAGATGACATATCAAATGTTTAAACTGAGAAAATGTATCATTTTAAGGGAAAAATAAGTTGATTTTAAATTTCATGGCATCTGCACATCTCAAAAAAGTTGGGACAAAGCCATGTTTCCCACTGTGTGACATCCCCTCTTCTTTTTATAACAGTCTGCAAACGTCTGGGGACTGAGGAGACAAGTTGCTCAAGTTTAGGAATAGGAATGTTGTCCCATTCTTGTCTAATACAGGTTTCTAGTTGCTCAACTGTCTTAGGTCTTCTTTGTCGCATCTTCCTCTTTATGATGCGCCAAATGTTTTCTATGGGTGAAAGATCTGGACTGCAGGCTGACCATTTCAGTACCTGGATCCTTCTTCTACGCAGCCATGATGTTGTAATTGATGCAGTATGTGGTCTGGCATTGTCATGTTGGAAAATGCAAGGTCTTCCCTGAAAGAGACGACGTCTGGATGGGAGCATATGTTGTTCTAGAACTTGGATATACCTTTCAGCATTGATGGTGCCTTTCCAGATGTGTAAGCTGCCCATGCCACATGCACTCATGCAACCCCATACCATCAGAGATGCAGGCTTCTGAACTGAGCGCTGATAACAACTTGGGTTGTCCTTGTCCTCTTTAGTCCGGAAGACATGGCATCCCAGTTTTCCAAAAAGAACTTCAAATTTTGATTGGTCTGACCACAGAACAGTTTTCCACTTTGCCACAGTCCATTTTAAATGAGCCTTGGCCCAGAGAAAACGCCTGCGCTTCTGGATCATGTTTAGATATGGCTTCTTTTTTGACCTATAGAGTTTTAGCCGGCAACGGCGAATGGCACGGTGGATTGTGTTCACCGACAATGTTTTCTGGAAGTATTCCTGAGCCCATGTTGTGATTTCCATTACAGTAGCATTCCTGTATGTGATGCAGTGCCGTCTAAGGGCCTGAAGATCACGGGCATCCAGTATGGTTTTCCGGGCCTTGACCCTTACGCACAGAGATTGTTCCAGATTCTCTGAATCTTTGGATGATATTATGCACTGTTGATGATGATAACTTCAAACTCAATCTGCAATTTTTCTCTGAGAAACTCCTTTCTGATATTGCTCCACTATTTTTGGCCGCAGCATTGGGGGAATTGGTGATCCTCTGCCCATCTTGACTTCTGAGAGACACTGCCACTCTGAGAGGCTCTTTTTATACCCAATCATGTTGCCAATTGACCTAATAAGTTGCAGATTGGTCCTCCAGCTGTTCCTTATATGTACATTTATCTTTTCCGGCCTCTTATTGCTACCTGTCCCAACTTTTTTGGAATGTGTAGCTCTCATGAAATCCAAAATGAGCCAATATTTGGCATGACATTTCAAAATGTCTCACTTTCAGCATTTGATATGTTATCTATATTCTATTGTGCATAAAATATAAGTTTATGAGATTTGAAAATTATTGCATTTCTTTTTTATTCACAATTTGTACAGTGTCCCAACTTTTTTGGAATCGGGATTGTAAACACAATACTTTGATCAAACTAATGTGATTAAGCTCATAAACGTAGTAACAATATTCACCTTAATAAGCAGACATGTAAACACCTTAATCACATTATTACTGTTCTGACCAAAGTGCGCATGTGCTCAGTTCTATGGAGATGCTGACACAACTTCATGAAAAAACTCTGTGACATAATTCTGAAGTGTTCTCTTTTCCAAATCTCTAAACACAGCTCACTGTGCAGTCTCTGCTCCGTATCTTCATCAGACGGCGAACAACGCGACAGCAGCAGGCAAACCCCGCATTGCGATGTTCATCACGACGCAGAATAATATCCAGTACATCCATAAAAATGTATTTAGATTAAAACAATGGCCTGTAACATGCATACTGTATGCCTATCTGAGTGTGGTATAACCATACTTATTAGTGAATAATCTGAATAATTAAAATTATATATAAACTGGAGTTCTGCTTGTCATGGTATGCTTTCTACAAATCTTTCAATCAGTTGTAATCAATATACTCTACACGCAGCTTTACAGCCAAACAAATTGAAGTAATAATTGAAGTGAATCAATTCTTTCAGACAAATTCGATTTGTTCATTTAAATCAGTGTTTCTCAACTGGTGGTTTTGAGTGGGTCGCAGTGTGTGTAGTCAAAAAACAACAACCATAACAAAAAAACTTTTCTAAATGTTTTAAATTGGCTTCCCCAAAACTGATGTGTACAATATGAAAGGAGTGTGAGATAAGCCTGCCGCCGAGGGGACAATCAAAGCTGGACAAATGTGAGGCGGGAGACAGGCCGTAGGCGGCAGGAGAAAAATCCAACAGTTGAAGCCTCTCCTTCAGGGAAGAGGAGCTATTCCTCCCTGCTGGCAGGCCTCCGCTGCAGGTGGTATAATCTCAGGCCTTGATTAACTACTTCTATTACCAAACTTAATTACTAAATCGTCAAGAGTGGTCTGCGCTGGCGTGAGCAGACCAACCCCCCGCAGCAAAAGAGACAAACAAATAAACAGCAGCGCGGCTCCGACAGCCAGTTTCTGACTGCTATTAGGCTCCACAGAGCTCAGGCTAATTAATAGCCCACGATGCTATCGATGGGGGAAATAAAGACAATTGACAATCGCCTCTTATAAACCCAGGGAGAAAGATGCAGGGCTGAGACCTGCTGGACAAATGGGATGGAAGAGTGTGTGTGTTTTTGCATAAAAAAATATGTGGGTTGCTGCTTCAACGGTGCAAACATGCATTTACTGCATCGCTGCTCTAAGGGCACACAGGCTGGCGGGGTGCCCAAATAAATCAGCCGCCTTTCTCATGGATCCTGAAGGGCATTTCCTCTCGGCTTGCCCCCTGGGACACAGCAGCTACACTATTTAGTGTATGGAGCACGGCAAAGTCAATGAGATCACGCCACATCATATCTGTAGCTCACAATGGTAAAAAAAACTCAATACCGTGTCCTTGGCCAGAGCCCATTTTAGACTGAAAAGGTGTCCCATCATAATTCTGTCCGTCCCATTCTCTACAACATCTTCATCCCAGAACTGGCTAAATTAAATCGTCCATTTAGTGAAAACATCGCAGGCCAATGGAGGCACCATCTGCCCATGGTTGCAAAGCACTGACTCCTTATTACCTTGGTTTATATCGCTCATTACCCAGTCTAATAAAAAGATAAACGTAGGGTGTCCTGAATTAAAGCACATTCTCTTGAAAATATTTACTAGTATAAACATTGTTTTCATCGCTCGTTTAGCGGAAAGAGAGGGAACGCGTGGGTGAGAATGCCAGTCAGAGGCTGCAAAGCTGAGCGCTGTGTGGTGTGGACATGTTTAATGGGGTCTCTTTATGGAGATGACTGGTGGAGCTTATAGCAGAGCAGTGGGAGAGAACATGCCCTATCAGACAGGGAAAGCCACAGGGAACGTCAGGCCTGCTCAAACCAGGAACATGGCGAGGCTAAGGTGACCTTTTTAATGGCACACATCTTCTGGCTTTCAATGATTTGCTGAGTGGGCTAACTATTTTAGACAGCACTAAGACAAATGTTCAAATCACTGCTCCCAAAAGCTACTAATAAACCATATGTATCATATACGGTGGGGACAGGTGGAAGATAGGCCCATCATTTCAGTAACTAGCTCACAATAGGGATGTGTCAAATACTGTCTAAAACATGAAGAAAACATGTCTAGCTCTTGAGAAGGAGTTTATTTCTTTGTGTGTGTTATAATGAGAGGAATTTGTTATTTTGTTTTGTTCAGCAGTTATTGTGGTTGGTATCGGTGGCAGAAAACAACAAGCAGTGTTCTCTCCAGCACATACTTTTCCAAACTGTCAGAAACTTCACTATCCGTTCCAGCAAAACCTAAAAGCAAAATACAAATAGATGAATTCCCATTTTTTTGTTTTTTTGTTTTTGCAATTCCCACTGCAATTTTGATTAAATTAAATTAAATGAATAGATTAGAACACATATCCATTCACACTCAAAAACAAAATTAGTGGACCAACAAGTCAATGCTTGGTTTCATTCACTGTCCCCTAAAATCCAAGATGGATAAAAGTTAAATTTGAGCACTTGAATTGTAACTGTGTAACAAGTTAATTAGAACTTGTTTTGTAAAGAAACATGCAATCATTGTGCTATTTAAAGATGCAGATGATTTTGGACATTATATCCAATGTTAGTGTTTAAATTTTAGTTTTGACAAAAGCAAAACTATCAACTATAACATACATTAAATAGATTATCATATATAATAGAATATTTATCAATCAAAAAGTAAAAGAAAATATGAATAATTTTGTGTAACTAAATACTCGAGCTAAATCATCACAACCTCCCTTTATTACTTTTTAAAGGCACAATATGTGAGATTTTTAAATTAAAATATGTAAAACTACTAGAACAATGTTATATATTTTGTTGACTTGTGTCCAAGAATGTTTAAATCCAGAGAAATAAGCAATTTTAACCAGGACACGGACCGTGTCCGTGCGTTGCCTATTAATGACATCATACCCACGTTACCCTCGATTTCCAGTTTTATTTTGTAGAAACCATGGAAACACCAGAGACACTTTAATATATTATGTGTTTTATTAGACAGGTGAGCAACTGTTTAGATACATTCATCGACAGAAAACGAATTATTGTTATATAGCTCAACACAGTCTTATTGTTTAAATCTCGTTTTCTTCATTTACCGCGAGTACCATGTTTTACCATGCCTAATATCGATCATAGCAGCCACCGAGCAAACACACAGAGAAGTATTATAACATAACTTTCAACACATTCAGATATATGTATCTAATATGACAAATACAACGCTGCGTATGCATGACTGGAAGAAGCCTGCAGCTTAATAAAAGCTCTGTGAAATCCAGGCGACATCAAGCTACGCCTTTGTTTTGAAGAAACGACCTCTAGCGGCGAAAAATTACATATTGTGGCTTTAAGCTAAGTAATGCCCATGCACTAAATAGTGAAATTACTTTAAAAAATAAATTGGCTTAGCTCTGAAGTACAATGTTTAAAAAAGCTAAAAGGCAAAAACAGCTTTATGAAAGCTAAAATAAATCCGTTATGACAGATTGCAGTAACTTTGTCTGTATCTATAAGACTGCATGAACTCTCTGATTTTGACAGCAGTGGTTTTACATTTGAAATGCCATCAGTCACATACACTGTCGTTTTTGACTATTTGTTGCAAAGTCCCATTCATTTGAGAGCTTTCCAGATCATTATACAGAGAAGGCAGGTGGGACAAAAATACATTGATTGAAAGCCCAACTCTCCAATAATGTTTAGAGCCTTTTGTCCAATGAACATCGATCTTTGCTCCATTAAAATCAAGCGTTCAGATATAAGCCATAGATTCCCTCTGATGCACAGCTTCAAAAAGGCTTTATGGGCTGTGCATCCACTGACAACTATAGACATATTCATGCAGAAACACTAAAAACAAGTACTTGAACTCCACTTTACAGTTTTTCTCAATCGCTTTGGCTCAGTTCTCAAATGAGACTTTTTTCCTCAAAACAGTAAGTTCAGATCTCTGAACAACTAAGCCCCGTTTCTACCTGAAATTACCCGGAACAATTTGTCCCGGGAACATTCCCCCCCCCCAGACCTGCTGCTGCCTGTGTTTCCATCACGGTCTAAAGTACCGTGAAGATTAGTCTGGTGACGTAGGACTGCATGTGACTTTCCAGAGTCCACTGGATTTCATCCTCCGCAAATAAAGTTAATAAAGCCTGAACCTCGTCGTCAGCCCATTGGCCATATTTTTTAAACACCATTGTTGATTCGAATTGGAAATAACTCTTACTGCACGCACCACATCAGACTTTTAGGTTGAAATAAAATGCAGCGTGAACTCAACCAATCAGCAAGTCCCACTCCCGAAAGTTCCTGAACTTTGAAAAAGTACTACCTCACAAGCCTTCTCAGTGAAATTGTCAAACTCTTCATTCTTACAAACTTGTAAACATTCTTTCATCGTGTGAGCCTTAATATGCAAAATGATACATTCAGTGATCAAAATCTGTCAGACATGTTATATTCCATAAATATTTATGACATGGAATGTTTGTAATGCCTGCTAAATTGGCAAATGGCCTGCCGTTGAAATGAAATAGGAATAACAATCTTATCAATCAACCAGTTAAGTTTGGAGTTTGCTGACAGCACAATCACCAACATTTTTGAACATGGAGGAACTCTATGACAACTCTGAACAGCAGCAGCTACATCAGTGCTGTATAAATACATTTGTATTTTTACAGTACATTTATATTTGTAGAAATGTGTTGCATGTAAACGTCTTGTTATGGAAGAGCATTAGGAAGATGTTTAAGAAGATATGTATGTGTTAGAGAAAGACAATAGTGTGTAAAATGAACAAGCAAGAATTTTCAGTTTATATGTAACTGCACAAAATAAATGCACTGTATAAATACAAATGTTTTCTTTTTGTGTACTACAGTATTGACCTTTCACACAATTTTTACCTACTGTTTGAATACTATTTAAAATGCTCAATGTGATACACCGACAAAACCGGCATTCTTGTATAGTATAGAAAGCAGTTAGTATCAACAAAAGGTAGGAAAAAAACATGAAATTTGTATATAACAAATATTTCCAAGTTTTTCTCAGTTGCTTTTGTACATTTTGTGAAACATCCTTAAGATTTGCAAACCAGTGCATTTCTCAAAAACAATGTGTACAAACAGCACCACACAATGGATTACCTGCAAAAGCATGTAACTTGCTCAAAATCCTTAGTTCATCTCTCAAAAGTAAGTACTTATGTCAATGAACATATCAGTGCCATCAGAATGACAAGTCCTTGTGTCATTGTTCACAAACAAGATAGACAAAATGCTTAGTCGTGTTGTCAATATAACAGTGTACTCTGTCAATATTTTCAGATGCTTGTTTGGATTGAGATCTGGGGAATTTGGAAGCCAAGTCAACACCTCAAACTTGTTGTGCTCCTCAAACCATTCCTGAACCATTTTTGTGGCAGGGTGCATTATTTCCCAGCAGAACATCGCCCAAAGCATCACACCGCCTCCGTCAGCTTGCCTTCTCCCCATAGTGCATTCTGGTGCCATGTGTTCCCCAGGTAAGTGATGTACACGCATCCATCCACGTGATGTAAAAGAAAACGTGACATCAGACAAGGCCACCTTCTTCCATTGCTCCGTGGTCCAGTTCTGATGCTCACGTGCCCACTGTTGGCACTTTTGGCGGTGGACAGGGGTCAGCACGGGCACCCTGACTGGTCTGAGGCTAAGCAGCCCCATACGCAACAAACTGCGATGCACTGTGTATTCTGACACCTTTCTATCAGAACCAGCATTAACTTCTTGAGCAATTTGAGCTACAGTAGCTCGTCTATTTGATCGGACCACACAGGCCAGATCTTCGCTCCCCACATGCATCAATGAGCCTTGGCCGCCCATGACCCTGTCGCCGGTTCACCACTGTTCTTTCCTTGGGCCACTTTTGATAGAGACTGACCACTGCAGACCGGGAACACCCCACAAGAGCTGCAGTTTTGGAGATACTCTGACCCTGTTGTCTAGCCATCACAATTTGGCCCTCGCTTAAATCCTTACGCTTGTCCATTTTTCCTGCTTCTAACACATCAACTTTGACAACAAATGTTCACTTGCTGCCTAATATGTCCCACCCAATAACAGGTGCTGTGATGAAGAGATAATCAGTGTTATTCATTTCACCTCTCAGTGGCCATAATGTTATGCCTGATCGGAGTATATACACACATAGGCCAACTGTATATGTGTGTGTGTTACATTATGTCTCTATAAAGTATGTTTACTGTATAATGTGAAATGCAAGTGGACTACTGCAATATAGCATTACAGTAAGTGTACAGTATTACAGTATGGTGAACATTGTCTGATTACATACCTCTTCTGTTCTACAAACATTTGAATGATTAAGGACAAGGTTGTTCTCCCAACATTCGGCTGTACCTTTTGACCCACCTCAGGTCATGGTTGAGAACATGGTCCACAATAGTGGCCCTTCAGAAACATGCCTACAATCTTGGCCTCGTCTACCTCTTCCACTGTTTTGCTTCTGTACCCTTCCACCACACATTCTTACTTTTCTTCTTCCTGGCTGTTGACCCTGTTTGTTTCCTTGTTGTTCTTGTGGTACCATTACAGAGAAGCACAAAATCACTCCAGAACATTCTTATTCACTGTTCCTTGTTGGTGGAATGATATTCTCGCCTTCATCTGGAATGCAGAATCCCTGACAACATTCAAACGACATCTGAAAACTCATCTCTTCTGTGAGCACTTAACCTCATCATCATGAAAATATATAAATAAATGTATGCTTTCACTTTCCTTTAATCCCTCCCTATTCTAGCTTATACTACTCTAAGCAATGTCTGGAACTTTGTATATTGAGCACTTCTCGTGTTTGTCTGCCTCTTCTAGACAAATTGCTTGCTGTATTCCTCATTTGTAAGTTGCTTTGGATAAAAGCATCTGCTAAATGAATAAATGTATATGTAAATGTAATAAGAAATTGTAACACTATGTTGTCGTCTGTATATATATGCTTGCCAAATGAAGGTTAATAAGATGAATCTCAGTGAGCTCTTTTAGAGAACTGGTTGATCATTGGTTGATCTAGACCTTTACATTTCCCTTCAATACAATTCTCCTCCACAAAACATCAATTCAGGACACATTTACACACATATAAAAGAACTCTAATAGAATGGATGTACAGAAAACACACAACGCATTATGGCAACTAGTTTAAACAGTTTGCATTTAATGAAACAAACTAATGCCTATATGTTTTGAGGGGTGAGACTACTAGAACCAGTATAATATGATACATTTTGATTAACATGACATAAGCAATTGATAATGTAGTAAACTATGTAGAAATTGCTTTTATGATGTGCACAAGTGACTTGATGATGTGGAGGATGAACAAGTAGTTTTGAGAATTTCAGCTGTGATCTGAGAAATGCGCCAAAGCGACTGAGAGACAAAACCATAGCAATATAGAACGAACGATAGATAAAACAACTGAACAATAGATAGACAGATCAAACAAAAAACAAACAAAAGCAAGACAGAAAGAACTAAAGAAAGAACGATAGATAGACAAACAGAATGAAAGAACGATAGACACAGACAGAATGAAAGAACGATAGAACGATAGAATGATAGATAGAAATTAACGATAGAACAAACAATACAAATAATGAATAAAAGATAGATGGATGGATGTACATATACTAAACATGCTGCATTCCTGATGCCGCCATATCTCTAATGTAGTCTTAAAGCAATTAATATAACTCATATTTGAACCAGCTCTCTCGGTTACATTTTTGTGATGTGCCACTGCCTAAATTACAGAATAATTAGAGTATTTTTTAAAACCCAGAAGCACATCACCTTCCATCCATGTGCCTAAAATTTCATCAAAAACATCTCAGAGAGTGTTGGCAGTGTGTAAAATAATCAGCGAAGTGTCGAAATGCTACATAAGCTCTCATTAACCAGTCTACCTTAAGCACAGATAGGATTGACATGCTGCTATAGCCACGCTTGGTTTAATGACACCTGCATGAAAAGCGGTGCAGCCATCTTGTCATCCAGGCTGGGTTTGATATATCTTTCGAGCTGAAACTGAGGTGAAATTGCAGTGCTGGTTGAGTGCGGTAGAGTTCACATTTGTGAGATGCTTGCCAGAGAAATTCAATTTAGATGTGCCAATAGTGTGTGGTGGTCCACCTCATATGTCCACATCCCTTCTCCTCCTTCCAAACCAGCTTCCTAAGGGAAGCATATGTACACATGTGGGCCAATCTGTCCAATGCCCACTGGGCAGAATCGGCTCTGCCAAATGCTCCAGGACATGACGGAAAATCCTTAACACTTCTCTCAGTGCTGTACGTTCCATCCCACTCTCCTTTTAGCCGCAACGCTCCATCATTTTTCTGTTTGTCCTGCGATTCTGTGAAGATTCATGGATTCCCAGTTGGGAGGGTGTTGATGTAGCCTCCGAAACTGATATGAGCCCTAAGCATCTGTCAATATATGATGTGGAAAAGGGAAAGCATGTGCGTGTGTGCACATGTCTTTGAATAAATTCTGGCAGCTTCACTCAAGACTTGCTGCCAAGGCATCCATATACCTCTAATAGCTGCTAATCTGAGACAGAATGTTGAGGAAACATTCTGCTTTAAATATTTCAGTATATTCATGGCATAAATCACACACAAAAAAACTAATATAATACTGTCTCATGGACATTAGCATTCACATTTAATTTATTTATTCCCACAGTTACTACAGTACAGCTTAAAAACCCCTTCATCGACACCAAACCAAAAATGTTACTTTTAATTCATATTATGCATATAATTTAGCATTCCCATTACGATAAAATGGAAGCTGTTTAAGAAACAGAAGTATATAGAAGTGTATTTTATACACTACCATTCAAAAGATTGGGGAAAGAAGTATCTTATGCTCACCAAGAATGCATTTATGTAACAGTAATATTTTGAAATGTAATTACAATTTAATATAACTGTTTTCTATTTGAAAATATTATAAAATGTAATTTATTCCTGTGATGGCAAAGCTGAATTTTCAGCACCATTACTCCAGTCTTCAGTGTCACATGATCCTTCAGAAATCATTCTAATATGCTTTGGTGCTCAAAAAAACATTTCTTATTATCAATGATGAAAAGAGTTGGATGCTGTGTGGAAACCGTAACAGAAAGTTCAAAAGAACAGCATTTATTTTAAATATAAATCTTTTGTAACATTACAAACGTTTTTACTATCACTTTTCATCAATTTAATGCATCTTACTTACTGAATAAAAATAAATCTTTAAATAAATATATATATATATATATATATATATATATATATATATATATATATATATATATATATATATATATATATATATATATATATATATATATATATATATATATATATATATATATATATAAACAGAATATCTAATAATTTACATTTTTGGACAATACCAATATACAAACCCGATTCCAAAAGTTGGGAAAACCATACTGGATGCCCGTGATCTTCAGGCCCTTAGACGGCACTGCATCACATACAGGAATGCTACTTTAATGGAAATCACAACATGGGCTCAGGAATACTTCCAGAAAACATTGTCGGTGAACACAATCCACCGTGCCATTCGCCGTTGCCGGCTAAAACTCTATCGGTCAAAATAGAAGCCATATCTAAACATGATCCAGAAGCGCAGGCGTTTTCTCTGGGCCAAGGCTCATTTAAAATGGACTGTGGCAAAGTGGAAAACTGTTCTGTGGTCAGACCAATCAAAATTTGAAGTTCTGTTTGGAAAACTGGGATACCATGTCATCCGGACTAAAGAGGACAAGGACAACCCAAGTTGTTATCAGCGCTCAGTTCAGAAGCCTGCATCTCTGATGGTATGGGGTTGCATGAGTGTGTGTGGCATGGGCAGCTTACACATCTGGAAAGGCACCATCAATGCTGAAAGGTATATCCAAGTTCTAGAACAACATATGCTCCCATCCAGACGTCGTCTCTTTCAGGGAAGACCTTGCATTTTCCAACATGACAATGCCAGACCACATACTGCATCAATTACAACATCATGGCTGCGTAGAAGGAGGATCCGGGTACTGAAATGGCCAGCCTGCAGTCCAGATCTTTCACCCATAGAAAACATTTGGTGCATCATAAAGAGGAAGATGCGACAAAGAAGACCTAAGACAGTTGAGCAACTAGAAGCCTGTATTAGACAAGAATGGGACAATATTCCTATTCCTAAACTTGAGCAACTTGTCTCCTCAGTCCCCAGACGTTTGCAGACTGTTATAAAAAGAAGAGGGGATGCCACACAGTGGGAAACATGGCCTTGTCCCAACTTTTTTGAGATGTTTTGATGCCATGAAATTTAAAATCAACTTATTTTTCCCTTAAAATTATACATTTTCTCAGTTTAAACATTTGATATGTCATCTGTGTTGTATTCTGAATAAAATATTGAAATTTACATCATTGCATTCTGTTTTTATTCACAATTTGTACAGTGTCCCAACTTTTTTGGAATCGGGTTCGTATATATTGTATATATATATATTTTACATTTCCAATTTATGGGCTTAACAAAGCAAAATTATTCCATGTACCTGGCTACTGTTTCTGGTTTGGCTTGGAACAGCATACTACTCTAGCAGTATGTGTAATGTGTGCAGCATTATACAATAGAAAGCATTTGTATTACATTATTTGTATTAGTATTCCATCCAAACACAACCGCTGTATTTTTCACAGTGATACTCATTAAATGAAAACAGCCTCCGCTTGGATTTGGAGGCGAATTTCTATCATCATGAGAAACAAATATTGTTAGCTCTGCCATAACACTCAGTCTTTTACAACAAGTGCACAACAAATTCAGAAAATGATGGGCAGAGGGGAGCTACGTTAAGACAGTGAGGTGGCATTCGCATGAACTTTGCTGTCCAGCTGGACCGCACAGCCGCACTGAAAGAACTGGGCCAGGGAAGCGACAGATGCATTACAACAAATTGAGACAGCGGATATTACTCTCTAGAAAAACAGTGACGTCTTTGTGAAACTAATAAGGTTGTGTGCGAGCACCAGCTGCCAGTCCAATCTCTGCTGTTATGCCTGGAATAGTGAACAAAGTGGCCTTCGACTGTCCATCTGTCCATCACAAATCACAGAGCACTGCGTACAAGAGCAGTCCACAGAGAAAGTTGACAGTGTTTCAAAAGGTTAAAAGAGCAATATAAAAAGTGTGTGTGAGTGACACAAGGTGATGGTCACAAAGGATCAAGAAATGTGGTGTCACTCAGAAACCAGCCTGCTGTTTGACAGCGCTACCCTTCTGCTCTCTCTCGCTCCATCATATATAGAAATAGGCAAAGCTAACAACAGTCAGCCGTCAAATCGGTTTATCCTAAATGGCTGTTTAAAGTTGGAAAGCGATCTAACCGTGCTGTAGGACATAGCTCAGGGCAAAACAAGAAAACTCACTTAACTTTGTTGAGGTTGCAGTGTGTGAAAATGGATGGAAATTATTATTCTATAACAACACTATGAGTAATTTATACTCTATAGCCCTATTCGGACAGTAATTGTTTCTCATGTGGACGTCCGTAAAAATACATTTGCTTGCCACCTCAGTGATAAAACCTGTGCATTCTGATGGCAATTTATTCACGGTGGAGTGCATTTTGGTGATCCTATGAACCCACGGGAATGTGCTGCTCATGTGATCAGTGGCATGATTGTCTGCTGTAAATAAAATGTCAGATGCTTGGAATAATATGAATAAATTCATATGTAATTTAATAATATGAAAATAATATCCTAATTATTATTTAATTATTTAAATCTCGATACTTTAAAAAAATAGGAAGATATAAATGCATTATAGTTCAAATGGTTTTCTGTCTTGTATTTTATCTCAAATGGATGTCATTGGATGTCCAAAACAAAATTACCAAGCAACCATACCTTAAAATACTTGGTAATAACACCCAATTTGACACACACCAAGTCAAAACCCATATCTATAGGAAAAATATATATTCAACTTTTTTTCCACGATACCACAATTGTTTGATTAACATTAATGAGACAGACAGCCTATATATTAAGACCTACTGTACTGCACGGATCTAATATAATGTTACACAGATTTTTTCCAAAAAGAGTTAACCAAACGTTCACATAAGACATAACAGATAATATTTGCGTGAATACTCGCCAAGACAAATATTTTGAAATAATGTAATTCTGTGTATGTGTATATCGTGATCGTGCACTGTCTGAGGCGTCATTGTCCGCACGCGTCGGATCTGTCAGTCAGTGTGAGTAAGATCATTTTGTTTACAACAGCATGAGTTTGAAAATCACATTTCATTGGTTCAGACTCAAGCCACAGAGAATTTGCAATGAATATTCACAAAGTTGGAATGCTACGCTTTACAGCGCTACCAAACTTGTTCTGAGGGGAAGCACAAGTCATCGAGAAGCGAACAGAGAAAAACTGCAATATTCACGGATTATTAAAACAAAGGAAAGATCTAGGAAGGTACACCTCTCAGAAAACATACAAATAAAGATAATTTAGATGTTTAATTACTATTGAGCATTGGGATTGCTAGGCGAGGGCTTAATGAAAATTTTTTTGTGAAAACCTCAAATTTGACCAAAATCACAATTTTTCACTTGTTTTGCCTGTAGCTCGTAATTAGCCTGCGCGCATTCCAAGTCCTTTTGCCAGTACGGGTCACATTTACATGTGAATAAAAAACCTAATTAAATCTGTTCATCATATAAAACAATTATGTCTCTTCAGAAGACTTGGATATTATTATTTTTTTTAAATTACTTTCAATGGAGAGTCAGAAATGTCTCAGGTTTCATTAAAATATCTTAATTTGTGTTCCAAAGATGAAAAAAAGTCTCATGGGTTTGGAATGATAATTGATGACAATTTTACTTTTTGTGGGAACTATCCCTTTAAATTTCACACTGAGTTTCAGTGTCCAAATGGCAGATGGCACACCTGCGAGAGCCCCCTCTTCATGCCACAATAACAATTCAATCTACATCCAAACCTGCCAATAAAAATCACAGGAGCACGAAAGTGCTAATTAACAATAATTTCATCACTATTGGTTGGGCTGACCCTTCTGGGTGCAATGAAATCCAGAGTTCCCTTCCTACACATTTCCTATCAAGTTTTCTGATTGAGGATTGGGGAAAAACAATGTGCTTTTAGAGGATTTCTTCACCTTTACATCACATCTGTGTGACCACGCACAGGAAATCTCATTGTGTTCCTGGCAGACAGAAGCATAAACACAGATAATGGCAAGTTTTACCTCTTGCTGATGGGCTGGTGTGGCTGAGATTTACTTTACCTGCCTTAGGCCATCCCTGCTGTTCTGCATGATCCGGAGGGCATAGTTCGAGCGCTGGCCTTTACTGTTGAACTCGATGTGGCCTGTTAGACCTTCCAACTCTACCTATCCGGAGAGAGAGAGAGACATGTTAACGCCTGGGGGTATCATACGATCACAGCCACACAAGCCTTCAGTGCTGTATCGATTTATAGCGATACACGGACACCAGAGCTCCTCACTGGAAGCATCTGCCCAATGCAGGAAGAATATATAGATCGCTGTACGTCACGCATAGGATGATGCAGTAATGACAAGCTGATGGTCGTTAATCTTTAATGGCTGAGTAAGACACAGGGTCTCAGGTTCACACATTCTGCTGAAGGCTGCAGTTCTGATGAGGGTTTGTGGGCCGCAGTGGTACAGAGAGCAAAAACTAAATGATGAATGAGCCTGCAATGGCAGCAGGTGAGATGATTGACAGCTCGTGGGCTCTCCCTGCGGTTCTTACCATCCTCAGGTAGTTCATCAGACTTGTGCCGTGCTCCCAGATCTTAGAGGACTTGCAGGAGAGCTGAGTGGCTCCTACATTCTGGCTACGGTTCAGCTCCTGCACGGCTGCCACCACTGTGTGTACCGCATCAAACAGCAGCGCTGACGAAAGCTGGAACACACACACTTAAGTGTAAAGACACAGACAGGGCAAACAAAAGAGCAATACAGCCCAACTGTAGGATGCTAAACAGATATAGCCTACACTTCATGATCAAAAGTACAGGTGCTGGTCATAAAATTAAAATATCATCAAAAAGTTGATTTATTTCACTAATTCCATTAAAAAAGTGAAACTTGTATATTATATCCATTCATTACACACAGACTGATTGATATATTTCAAATGTTTATTTCTTTTAATTTTGATGATTATAACTGACAACTAAGGAAAATCCCAAATTCAGTATCTCAGAAAATTAGAATATTACTTAAGACCAATACAAAGAAAGGATTTTTAGAAATCTTGGCCAACTGAAAAGTATGAACATGAAAAGTATGAGCATGTAAAGCACCCAATACTTAGGTGGGGCTCCTTCTGCCTGAATTAGGCGTGGCATTGAGTCGATCAGTCTGTGGCACTGCTCAGGTGTTATGAGAGCCCAGGTTGCTCTGATAGTGGCCTTCAGCTCTTCTGCATTGTTGGGTCTGGCATATCACATCTTCCTCTTCACAATACCCCATAGATTTTCTATGGGGTTAAGGTCAGACGATTTTGCTGGCCAATTAAGAACAGGGATACCATGATCCTTAAACCAGGTACTGGTTGCTTTGGCACTGTGTGCAGGTGCCAAGTCCTGTTGGAAAATGAAATCTGCATCTCCATAAAGTTGGTCAGCAGCAGGAAGCATGAACTTCCTGGCTGTATTGACCTTGGACTTCAGAAAACACAGTGGATCAACACCAGCAGATGACATGGCACCCCAAACCATCACTGACTGTGGAAACTTTACACTGGACTTCAAGCAACGTGGATTGTGTGCCTCTCCTCTCTTACTCCAGACTCTGGGACCCTGATTTACTTTCATCAGAGAACATAACTTTGGACTTCAGCAGCAGTCCAGTCCTTTTTGTCTTTAGCCCAGGCGAGACGCTTCTGACGCTGTCTGTTGTTCAAGAGTGGCTTGACACAAGGAATGCGACAGCTGAAACCCATGTCTTGCATATGTCTGTGCGTAGTGGTTCTTGAAGCACTGACTCCAGCTGCAGTTCACTCTTTGTGAATCTCCCCCACATTTTTCAATGGGTTTTGTTTCACAAGCCTCTCCAGGGTGCTGTTATCCCTATTGCTTGTACACTTTTTTTTCTACCACATCTTTTCCTTCCCTCCGCCTCTCTATTAATGTGTTTGGACACAGAGCTCTGTGAACAGCCAGCCTCTTTTGCAATGACCTTTTGTGTCTTGCCCTCCTTGTGCAAGGTGTCAATGGTCGTCTTTTGGACAGCTGTCAGGTCAGCAGTCTTCCCCATGATTGTGTAGCCTACAGAACTAGACTGAGAGACCATTTAAAGGCCTTTGCAGGTGTTTTGAGTTCATTAGCTGATTAGAGTGTGGCACCAGGTGTCTTATTCAACCTAAGCCAATATTCAACCTTTTCACAATATTCTAATTTTCTGAGATACTGAATTTGGGATTTTCTTTAGTTGTCAGTTATAATCATCAAGATGAAAAGAAATAAACATTTGAAATATATCAGTCTGTGTGTAATGAATGAATATAATATACACGTTTCACTTTTTGAATGGAATTAGTGAAATAAATCAACTTTTTGATGATATTCTAATTATATGACCAGCACCTGTATGTTTTCAGCAGCCATCACTCTAGTCTTCTCTTCTGTGTCACATGATCCTTCAGAAATCATTCAAACATGAGGATTTGCTGCACAAGAAACATTTCTTACTATTATCAAAACAGTTAACATTTTACATAAAAATACCATGATACATTTAAAAAAATAAAATAAAAAGGCATCCTTGCTGAATAAAAGTATACATTTATATAAAAAAAACCAAACTTTTGAATGGTAATGTACATAATAATACAGTGGATATTTGACATGTATTAATAGCTAGCAAACTATATTATTTAATAAGTTAGTAAGTAAATACATAATAATAATAAATAAATAAATAAATAAATAAATATATATATATATATATATATATATATATATATATATATATATATATATATATATATATATATATATATACACACACACACACTCACCTAAAGGATTATTAGGAACACCTGTTCAATTTCTCATTAATACAATTATCTAATCAACCAATCACATGGCAGTTGCTTCAATGCATTTAGGGGTGTGGTCCTGGTCAAGACAATCTCCTGAACTCTAAACAATGTCAGAATGGGAAAGAAAGGTGATTTAAGCAATTTTGAGCGTGGCATGGTTGTTGGTGCCAGACGGGCCGGTCTGAGTATTTCACAATCTGCTCAGTTACTGGGATTTTCACGCACAACCATTTATAGGGTTTAAAAAGAAGTTTGTGAAAAGGGAAAAACATCCAGTATGCGGCAGTCCTGTGGGCAAAAATGCCTTGTTGATGCTAGAGGCCGGCTGATTCAAGCTGATAGAAGAGCAACTTTGACTGAAATAACCACTCGTTACAACCAAGGTATGCAGCATTTCTCGATTTCTGTTGAGACATTCAGACGGTAGAGTCAGAATTTGGCGTAAACAGAATGAGAGCATGGATCCATCATGCCTTGTTACCACTGTGCAGGCTGGTGGTGGTGGTGGTGTAATGGTGTGGGGGATGTTTTCTTGGCACACTTTAGGCCCCTTAGTGCCAATTGGGCATCGTTTAAATGCCACGGCCTACCTGAGCATTGTTTCTGACCATGTCCATCCCTTTATGACCACCATGTACCCATTCTCTGATGTCACAAAGCTCGAATCATTTCAAATTGGTTTCTTGAACATGACAATGAGTTCACTGTACTAAAATGGCCTCCAACCCAATCAACCCAATAGAGCATCTTTGGGATGTGGTGGAACGGGAGTTTTGTGCCCTGGATGTGCATCCCACAAATCTCCATCAACTGCAAGATGCTATCCTATCAATATGGGCCAACATTTCTAAAGAATGCTTTCAGCACCTTGTTGAATCAATGCCACGTACAATTAAGGCAGTTCTGAAGGTGAAAGGGGATCAAACACAGTATTAGTGTGGTGTTCCTAATAATCTTTTAGGTGAGTGTATATACACAGGTGCTGGTCATATAATTACAATATCATCAAAAAGTTGATTTATTTCACTAATTCCATTCAAAAAGTGAAACTTGTATATTATATTCATTCATTACACACAGACTGATATATTTCAAATGTTTATTTCTTTTAATTTTGATGATTATAACTGACAACTAAGGAAAATCCCAAATTCAGTATCTCAGAAAATTAGAATATTGTGAAAAGGTTGAATATTGAAGACACCTGGTGCCACACTCTAATCAGCTAATGAACTCAAAACACCTGCAAAGGCCTTTAAATGGTCTCTCAGTCTAGTTCTGTAGGCTACACAATCATGGGGAAGAATGCTGACTTGACAGCTGTCCAAAAGACGACCATTGACACCTTGCACAAGGAGGGCAAGACACAAAAGGTCATTGCAAAAGAGGCTGGCTGTTCACAGAGCTCTGTGTCCAAGCACATTAATAGAGAGCCGAAGGGAAGGAAAAGATGTGGTAGAAAAAAAAGTGTACAAGCAATAGGGATAACAGCACCCTGGAGAGGCTTGTGAAACAAAACCCATTGAAAAATGTGGGGGAGATTCACAAAGAGTGAACTGCAGCTGGAGTCAGTGCTTCAAGAACCACTACGCACAGACGTATGCAAGACATGGGTTTCAGCTGTCGCATTCCTTGTGTCAAGCCACTCTTGAACAACAGACAGCGTCAGAAGCGTCTCGTATGGGCTAAAGACAAAAAGGACTGGACTGCTGCTGAGTGCTCCAAAGTTATGTTCTCTGATGAAAGTAAATCAGGGTCCCAGAGGCACACAATCCACGTTGCTTGAGGTCCAGTGTAAAGTTTCCACAGTCAGTGATGGTTTGGGGTGCCATATCATCTGCTGGTGTTGGTCCACTGTGTTTTAGAAAAATCTAAAATGGCGCCGCCGTGTTCGGTCGCCGTTCAGGTCGCTCCGCGAAGACTGTGCTTTTATTTACTATTTTACTTTCTTTTACTCTCAATTTTTACAAACTTATCAACTGCATTGATCTGCTATGACAGCAAAACTCTTTGGGACATTGGTTACCTCTACACTGGACTGTTTCAGGACACTTTCGCCGATCCTCTGTGGCCATCTGAGATCTTTTGGAACGCCGAGTTGAACAATGGAGAGACGGGTCAACGGCGAAGAATCAAGAAACACCGTGGGAAACGCGCGGGGATCTGCAACAGACTGAGGAAAAGGGCATTCAGCCCTCCTCTCCCGAGCATTCTGCTAGCAAATGTTCAATCCTTGGAGAATAAGATGGACGATCTTAGAGCCAGGATAAGTTTTCAACGGGACATGAGAGACTGTAACATCTTTTGTTTGTCCGAAACATGGCTCACGCCCGCGGTCCCGGACACAGCTGTGACGCCGTCGGAGAACTTATCTGTTTTTCGAATGGACAGAACAGCCGAGGCCGGTAAATCCAAAGGCGGTGGAGTATGTTTCATGATCAACAAGAAATGGTGCGAGCCCAGGAACATCATTCTCTCGCGGTCCTGCTCGCCTCATCTGGAACATTTAACAATCATTTGCCGCCCATTCTATCTGCCGAGGGAGTTTTGTTTACATTCCACCACAGGCAGACACAGGGCTGGCTTTATCTGGCCTTCATGATGTTGCCAGCGGCGTCATAAACACCCCGACGCGGCGTTCATCATCGTGGGCGATTTTAACAAAGCAAACCTAAAGAAAGTCTTGCCAAACTTTCACCACCACGTCTCCTGTCCTACACGAGGAGCAAACACACTGGATCATTGCTACAATCCGTTTAAGAACGCCTATAAAGCGTGGTCACTTCCAGCTTTTGGCAAATCGGATCATGCCGCCATTTTCCTCACACCTGAATACAAACAAAGGCTCGTTCAGGAACACCCGGTGAGGCGGGAAGTTAAGCGCTGGTCACCCCACTCAGAGACCGCGCTACAGGCAGCTCTGGATGATGTTGACTGGGACATGTTCCGAGCGACTTCAGCTGACGTAAGCGAGTTCACGGATGTGACGCTTTGCTTCATCAACACGCTTACAGAGCAAGCCACGCAAACAATAACAATAACGTCCTTCTCAAATTAGAAACCGTGGGTGGACAATTCAATCCGCGTTGCAGTGAACACACGCACTGCCACTTACAACGCCGGTCTCCTATCAGGGAACATGACTGAATACAGAACGTCCTGCTATGCTCTCCAACGCGCAGTTAAAGCCGCAAAGCTCCGTTATAAGGATCGAGTGGAGTCTCATTTCCAACTCAATGACTCGCGGCGCATGTGGCAGGGTCTGAGGTCCATCTGCTCTTTTTGATCTAAATCCTCTGCAGAGGTGAGCGCTGATCCGTTGCTTGTGAATGAGTTAAACTCTTTCTACGCTCGCTTTGACTGTAACCGCGGCAACGCGACTCCGCCAAGTGGCGCGTCAGAGGTAATTACTCAGAGCAGCAACAACCACGTGATCTCTGTCTCGGAGGATGAAGTTCGGAGGGCACTCAAGCGTGTGGACGTCAGGAAAGCTGCTGGGCCAGATGGTATTTCAGGCCGTGTTCTGCGGTCCTGTGCTGATCAGCTCGCCGGGTTGTTTACATCTATCTTTAATGAGTCCCTCGCTACATCTGTGGTCCCCACCTTCTTCAAAAAAATCCACCATCATCCCTGTCCCTAAGAACAGTAAACCCTCTTGTCTAAATGACTATCATCCAGTGGCTCTCACATCTATAGTCATGAAGGTCTTTGAGAGACTCATTAAAAACACCATTTGCGCCTTCATTCCTGACACTTTGGACCCTCTTCAGTTTGCCTATCGTCCCAATAGATCGACTGAAGATGCCATCTCTCATGTCCTCCACTCCTCCCTCACTCACATCGACAGCAAAAGTGGGAACTACGTAAGGCTGCTATTTATTGACTATAGCTCAGCCTTTAACACCATAGTTCCCATTAAGCTAACCGCCAAACTCCTGGATCTCTGCCTGAATCCTTCTCTCTGCCACTGGATTGAGGACTTCCTCACTGGCAGGCCTCAGGTGGTGAGAATAGGCCGTCCACCTCCTCCTCCATCACCCTGAGTGTGGGAGCTCCACAGGGCTGTGTCCTGAGTCCCCTGCTCTACTCTCTCTACACGCATGACTGTTTGTCCACACACAGCTCCACCTCTATCATCAAATTTGTTGATGATACTGTTGTCCTGGGCCTCATTTCCAACAACAATGAGACGGCATACTTGGACGAGGTGGAGCATCTAACATCATGGTGCCAGGACAACTGTCTCTCTCTGAATGTTGGCAAGACCAAATAAATGATTGTGGACTTCAGGAAGAGACAGCAACGTACATACTCCCCCCTCATGATCAGCGGGTCACCAGTAGAGAGAGTGAGCAGCTTCAAGTACCTGGGTGTAAACATCTCCGAGGACCTGACCTGGACTGCTCACATTCAGACACAGGTGAAAAAAAGCCAGGCAAAGACTGTACCACCTGCGCCAGCTGAGGAAATTCAGGGTTTCACCAGCTATCCTGAAAACGTTCTATTTAGGGGCGATAGAAAGTGTATTAACTCAGTGCATCACAGCGTGGTATGGGAACAACACCAGTCATGACTGCAAAGCCCTGCAAAGAGTCGTGCGCTTATCCGAGCGTTTCTCAGGGTCAGCTCTCCCGTCTCTGCAGGACGTCTACACCAAACGCTGCAAAGGTAGAGCTACTAAGATCATCAAGGACTCTAATCACCCTGCAAACCCTCATTTCACGCTGCTGCCATCTGGTAAGCGCTTCCGAAGCCTGATGGCCAGAACTGAGAGACTCAGGAGGAGCTTCTTCCCCCAGGCCATCAGACTCCTGAACTCAGTCACTTAACATCACGTGACTTCACTTCAGGATTCAACTGACATTGCACTGCACTTTCTGTTCTGTTCTCGTTGTTACTATGTAACAACCTGTTATAAACCTGCTTGCACATTATACTCTTTATACATTTGTTAACCACATATTTATAAGTCTACAGTTTACTCACTGCAGTTTACTTCACTTATTTTATTCCACTTTATTTATTTATTTTTTTACTTTTTTCTTCTACTTGACTTGATTATTTATAATTCTACATATATAGTATATATAGTACTTTTTTATTCTATTTCTATTATAATTTCTATTATAATCCATGGAGCGGACCTGTTTACATTTCACTGCTGGTTGTATATTCTGTATATAACTGTGTATGTGACAAATAAAACTCTTGAATCTTGAATCTTTCTGAGGTCCAAGGTCAACAGAGCCGTATACCAGGAAGTTTTAGACCACTTCATGCTTCCTGCTGCTGACCAACTTTATGGAGAAGCAGATTTCATTTTCCAACAGGACTTGGCACCTGCATACAGTGCCAAAGCAACCAGTACCTGGTTTAAGGATCATGGTATCCCTGTTCTTAATTGGCCAGCAAACTCGCCTGACCTTAACCCCATAGAAAATCTATGGGGTATTGTGAAGAGGAAGATGCGATATGCCAGACCCAACAATGCAGAAGAGCTGAAGGCCACTATCAGAGCAACCTGGGCTCTCATAACACCTGAGCAGTGCCACAGACTGATCGACTCAATGCCACGCCTAATTCAGGCAGAAGGAGCCCCAACTAAGTATTGGGTGCTGTACATGCTCATACTTTTTATGTTCATACTTTTCGGTTGGCCAAGATTTCTAAAAATCCTTTCTTTGTATTGGTCTTAAGTAATATTCAAATTTTCTGAGATACTGAATTTGGGATTTTTCTTAGTTGTCAGTTTTCATCAAAATGAAAAGAAATAAACATTTGAAATATATCAGTCTGTGTGTAATGAATGAATATAATATACAAGTTTCACTTTTTGAATGGAATTAGTGAAATAAATAAACTTTTGATGATATTCTAATTATATGACCAGCACCTATATATATATATATATATATATATATATATATATATATATATATATATATATATATATATATATATATATATATATATATATATATATATATATATATATATATATATGTGCTAAAATATTTAATACAAACCCGATTCCAAAAAAGTTGGGACACTGTACAAATTGTGAATAAAAAAGCAAAAAAGCAATGCAATAATTTTCTTAATTAAACTTAGATTTTATTCACAATAGAATATAGATGACATATCAAATGTTGAAAGTGAGACATTTTGAAATGTCATGCCAAATATTGGCTCATTTTGGATTTCATGAGATCTAAACATTCCAAAAAAGTTGGGACAGGTAGCAATAAGAGGCCGGAAAAGTTAAATGTACATATAAGGAACAGCTGGAGGACCAATTTGCAACTGATTAGGTCAATTGGCAACACGACTGGGTATAAAAAGAGCCTCTCAGAGTGGCAGTGTCTCTCAGAAGTCAAGATGGGCAGAGGATCACCAATTCCCCCAATGCTGCGGCCAAAAATAGTGGAGCAATATCAGAAAGGAGGAGTTCTCAGAGAAAAACTGCAGATTAAGTTTGAAGTTATCATCATCTACAGTGCATAATATCATCCAAAGATTCAGAGAATCTGGAACAATCTCTATGCGTAAGGGTCAAGGCCAGAAAACCATACTGGATGCCCGTGATCTTCAGGCCCTTAGATGCCTTAGACGTGCTCAGGAATACTTCCAGAAAACATTGTCGGTGAACACAATCCACCGTGCCATTCACCGTTGCCGGCTAAAACTCTATAGGTCAAAAAAGAAGCCATATCTAAACATGATCCAGAAGCACAGGCGTTTTCTCTGGGCCAAGGCTCATTTAAAATGGACTGTGGCAAAGTGGAAAACTATTCTGTGGTCAGACCAATCAAAATTTGAAGTTCTTTTTGGAAAACTGGAAAACTTTTGGGAAAACTTACACATCTGGAAAGGTACCATCAATGCTGAAAGGTATATCCAAGTTCTAGAACAACATCTGCTCCCATCCAGACGTCGTCTCTTTCAGGGAAGACCTTGCATTTTCCAACATGGCAATGCCAGACCACATACTGCATCAATTACAACATCATGGCTGCGTAGAAGAAGGATCCGGGTACTGAAATGGCCAGCCTGCAGTCCAGATCTTTCACCAAATAGAAAACATTTGGCTCATCATAAAGAGGAAGATGCGACAAAGAAGACCCAAGACAGTTGAGCAACTAGAAGCCTGTATTAGACAAGAATGGGACAACATTCCTAAACTTGAGCAACTTGTCTCCTCAGTCCCCAGACGTTTGCAGACTGTTATAAAAAGAAGAGGGGATGTCACATAGTGGGAAACATGGCCTTGTCCCAACTTTTTTGAGATGTGTTGATGCCATGAAATTTAAAATCAACTTATTTTTCTCTTAAAATTATACATTTTCTCAGTTTAAACATTTGAAACTTCCACATCATTGCATTCTGTTTTTATTCACAATTTGTACAGTGTCCCAACTTTTTTGGAATCAGGTTTGTATTATTCAATTATTCATAATGTATTGTGTATACAGTGGATATTTGACTTGAACACAAACTGTATTATATAAACTACAAATTTGAAATGCTGATTATTCTAAAATGGTGGACATATTTGAGCTATTCAAAGCAGGCAGCAATTCTGAAATTTGAACACATTTGGAATTAATTGGAGTGACTCCATTGTCTCACTGATGCTGTTGTCTGAATGAGAGTAAATTCCTACAACCATGTTTAAATATCTATTGGAAAGATTTCCAAGAAGAGTGGAAGACGAACCAGACGGAAAACCGACTTCCTATCAATGCCTGTGGTTGTGAAATGAAATGCACATTTAAAGTACATATGACAGCATTTAAAGCACATGTGAATAGGGGTCTTTCGGTCTCTGCATATGTTTGGCCATTTAGAATATCATTAAATCATTTGGTTGCTTCATCGTTGATCATTTTGATACAACCACCACTTCCTTTGCCCCCTCAGCCCCTTGGAACTGAATTACTGACCACTTTAATTACATCAGATGGTGTGTTAATGTACTGCAGCAAAGGCTGTGGAGTTTCCTTTTCCTCTGACATCATTATGGTGCTAAAGCTTCCTGAAATTAAGATATGTTATGCTGCATTATAGAACAACACAGCAGTTTAGGAGAGGTGGGGATGTGCATGTCGTGAGGGAAGGTTGAATGTGTTTGTGACTAAAATAGCAGTCTGTGTAAATGACATTGCCTACGTTTCTCTCTTTCTGAAGAAAAAAAACACAGTGTGACTATTCTGGTCACATGCAGGGAAATGTCCTGGCTGCTCTCATTAGTCGAATGCAGAATGACAATATGTGTGTGCTGCCGACTGAGGCAGATATGCAGGTTCACTGGTTAATCTCTGCACAGACTAGCCAGTCTAGACTTTAGCTAATGAAGTCCAGGGCTTAAATATCTGTTCGGTTAGTGTCTTCCATATCAAGCACACTAAGCTAGTTGAGCCTTTGCATTTCTAGGACAGCATGTAACACAGAGCTGAATCTCACTGTGGGGTTTAGACCTGTTCTCTCTCTCATCTGTCTGCCAGACTACAAACCATCTTCTGATTAATTAAAGATTAGACCTAATTAAATGAAAAATGCAACCATATCTAGTTTCTAAAAGCAGTAGGCATATATTTTTCAGAAGTCGCCCCCCTGTAGCTTTAATTAGAATACAAAAAAGTAAAATGAATAATTACAACTTACTTGCACATATCAAACGAAGTAATGCGTTACAGATCGATCTTTGATAGCTTTTTTAAAGCTTCCCTGGATGTTTGATGGAGACTGAGATGAGGAATAATACATTATACAGATGTTTTCATTTCCAAAGTGACGGAAATAACTGGGCTGACATGAACACACTGGGTGTGTGTATTCCTCAGGGTGAGTGTGTGACTGTGTGTGATGAATTATAGAGCCATAGCCTCGGTTTCAAGGTAAGCAAGAGGACATGAGTAGTAGACTGTACCAAATTAATTAACACAGTATCTTTAAGTTAGAAATAAAAGACTTTTTTCAGAACATGGACTAGATCAGGGGTTCCCAAACTTTCCCATTCCAGGACCCACCTAGACAAGTATAATCTATTTCAAGACCCACCAAAATGTTTGAGATTAGAAAACAATTGACATTACTGTAAGCTTAATATTAATCAAAAGTTTGATATGAAATCAAACGAGTATTTAATAAAAATAATTATTTTATTTTATAGTACAACTGTAAAATGTCAATACTAATATTTACATTTTGATCTCTTCATTTACAGACGTTAAAGAGTATATGAAACATGTCCATAAAAACTTAAAACACACTTACTCCAGTCCGGATATGAACCGTAATCCGCTTTGCGAGTGTTGTCGTGGTGCTCTTATGCTTGTTTTGTGTGTGTACATGTAAACTTTTTACAGACAGTTTCCTTATGTGTTGGTTGGTAGCCAAATGCACACAAAGGAACAAAAACAACACACTCTTTATATGACTCTGAAAGACAACAGCGCAGAGTTGAACAGACGTGTTCAACAGAGATGAATGAACAGACCTGAAACAGCCTTGAATTCTCCGGTGTAATGCAATCTCATGCAGAATACAGTGATTGGAGTGAACAAGTTTCTTCTCATTAGTAATGCATCCCGAGTCGCTTAATAATGAAACAAGTCGCTCTAAGACCCTCACTATCATTACAAGTCATTACATGCACGCGTCAAAAAACTCAACGGATATTTACAGGTATATAATAAAATTGTGGCCTATTAGTTTTGAAAATCACGCAATATCGTGATTTCTAATTTATGTTGGTATATCGTGCAGCCCTAGACTCAACTGTTTTTGTGTCATTCACTGAAACACAAATTTAACTACAGCCAAGTGACTCTGTGCAACCCAACTTTTCCCACTCTGTGACCCAAGGTTGGAAAACCCCTGGACTAGATATAAGCATGGAAAGGGACTATAGTTAAAGGATAGTTCACCCAAAATTGAAAACTCACCCTCATGTTGTTCCACCTCTCATTTTTCTGTAAAACCCCAAATGAGAGGATGAAGGTCCAAGCTGCTCTTTTCCATAAAATGAAAGTGGAATTATAATGCTAAGCTCCAAAATGAACAAAAAAATATCATAAATGTAGCTCACAGCATGGCTGCTTTTTTTTTTGGAGTTTATAATCAGGGCTTGACATTAACTTTTTTTGCTCACCAGCCACTGTGGCTAGTGGTTTTCCAAAGTTACTAACCACATTTTAACTAGCCAAAATTTTGTTGTTGGGAACTTTGTTGTTGGCTATATGTAAATGACCACTGTACACACCCAAATCAAGTCATGAAATGTATGACATGACAAGTCATCAAATAGGCCTATTTAGCGCTGATAAGGTTGGTGTAACAACCTTAATCTATACAAGAAACACTATATCTACTAATCTATACAAAAACACTAACAGTTGCTTGTCTGAAAAAATTTATTCTCAAACAACATTCTCATCAGTGTTTTATCAGCTATGACATATTTAAATCTAGCATATTTTGTGTATTAGCCCATACAGTAGCCTAGTAAAAATACATATCCATACTTTCATATTATTTGACAAATTATTTTATTAAATATCAAAAATCATACCTGACACCTTACACTTTACAGTTGGTTTTACGACTAAGTCATTCTCTTCATTCTCTTCATGTATACCAATGGCGTATGTAACTTTAGAGACGGTCCCTAAATTTGCGAATATCGAAAGTCCAACGTCAAGCCAGCTTTGTGCCAGTCATATGGTTCTGCTGTGATCTTTCTTTGAAACCATTTTCGCTGCTGAAATATAACAAAAACAGTCAATCACTGTATGATGAGTCTCATACATACATCTCTGCTTTGTTGTTTATGATGAGAGTGCAGATTTCAGTGAGTGAGAGAACAAAACTCTGGCGTTTCAGCGATGACTAATATGAACGCCTCTGCCTAATATGAAATCCTAGCCATTGCATTCATAAGCTCAACAGAATCGCGTGCGTTTGGTTATAATGTGTAACGAGATGAGAAGTCTACAATAAAGTTCAACCCGCCAAAGTGGCAAGTGGGAGTGACTGTGTTACATGCCACAGCTGAAATTCACCTGCAAATGGTGGGTTGGTGGGTGTTAATGTCAAGCCCTGTTTATAATGACAAACCATCTATTTACATCATATGGAAATAGGCTGCTTGGACACTCCTTTTGTATTTCACCAAAGAAAGAAATTAAGATTTCATTTTTAGGTGAATATCCCTTTAAATTGATTTAACCATGCATATTCAAAAGCATCTTTAACTGAGAGTTCCTATGCCTTACGGGTGTTCCTGCAAAAGGAGCATGATCACAGTTCTCCTGCCAGGATCGATTGAGGCTGAGGAGGAAGTCCTGAAAGAAGGGATGTGTCCTGTTGAAGACTGAAAACCCGATGATGTTGACTCGTTGATCAGCTAAATCGTCCAATTGTAGCAGAGAGAATTCCTGCAAGGGAAGAGAAAATGTTTGAGTTAATTCACCAACATGAGTGCTTCTTATCAAATTGCCAAGCTCAGGTCCCCTGTCGAATCTAAACAACCTAATGATGCCCATAGGAAGTAAAACAATATCGTCAGGCTCATTAACAAGCACTGAGGTAATTCTGCCAATTCCTGGGACAAGTAATTCAATTCAGCAAAAGTTAATGCTTAGGAGAGCAAATCCCAGCAGCCATTGTGCTTCAGATCCCATGAGGGCCACTTTGGAGATTGTGCGAAAGTGGGTGAGAAAAGGTCCGCACTGTTGTCAGTCTGCGTCCCGGCGCATGCAGTACATCAGATGAAGGTTAATAGAGATGTCCCCGTAGTTCCTGCTGACAGTATTACAGTCTACTGCCACCATCATTGGCTCAAGGGACACTGACGATGTGAAGAAAAAGGGGAGTTATAGTACTGGACCCATGACACAGATAATATGAGATGAGAAGAGACGAGATTAGAGTAAAAATAATTAAATAAAATGAGATTTCACTACATAAGAAGAGACAGGATTAACTGAAACTAGATGACCAATAAGAGGAGACTAGATGAGAAGAGATGAGATTAGATACAATTAGATCAAATCAGATGAGATGAGACAGAATTAACTGAGACTAGATGACTTAGTGGAGAAGAAAAAATGAGAAAACGAGATGAGACTATATGAGAAGAGAAAGGATGAATTGAGATTGGACAACAAAGAAGAGAAGGACATTCCTTGGGACTAGATGGGGGCGAGACATAATAAAGTGAGCCTAGATAACAGAAGAGAAAATTAAATGAGAAATATAAAATGAACTGAAGCACTGAGCGCTCAGAGTTTTTTACTGGTCGCAACGAGTCGAAGAATGTTCAACTGAGTAAAACGCAGCGCTCAACACTGTCACTTTTCACCCAGCCGTCCAATCACAGTGGAGGAAGGGCGGGACAAATACAACCCAGACCAACTGCCACATTCTGCTTGTACAACGTCAACAGATGAAAAAACAAGCAGAACAAAATCATTTAAAACCAGAGTCAGAGCTGAATACTTTACATTGTATCGGCTTTTTTATATAGAATCAATACAGAGTCAATATAACTCTGTGAAATGAGATACTAGTAACACTTCCGTGTATATTCCGTATCATAACAAGCAAAGAGTCTTCACTGGAAAAAAAGCTGCGCTGCCAAACCGCTCTCAAGCGCACACTTTCAGCTGGCTAAAAGCGCTTTGGTGGACACGTGGCCTAAACGAAAAACAAAAACAAAAAAGATGATCTGAAATGAGATTAGTTGAGAAGTGAAAGGATAAACTGAGACTAGACAAAAAAAGAAGAGAGACTACATGAGAAACGAGACAGCTTGAACTATAGAAGACAGAGATAAGAAGACTTACTGTAATGTGAAAAGATGAAATGAGATGAGACTAGATGAGAAGAGAACGGATAAACTGAGACTAGACAACAAAGAAGAAATGACACTGTGAGAAGAGATACGATTAAATGAAATGAAATAAGACTAGATGACACAAGACAGAATGGACTGAGACTAGATGACAAAGATGAAATGAGATCAGATGAGAAGAGAAAGGATAAACTGAGACTAGACAACAAAGAAAACAAGATTAGATGAAAATTAGTAGATGAAATGAGATGAGACTGCATAAATGAAAAGACTATTGTGGCGAGGCGGGGGACCGTGAGAGTGGGCCGGTGGCGAATGTTAATGAGCGTCAGCTGTGTGCCACACCGGCCTCGCCTCATGGAGGAGTGACGGGAGTATAAAAGGAGGAGCGACGACATGGCAAGACGAGAGAGGGCCAGGCCTGGAGTTTATGTTTGGTTTTGTTTTGTATGTAGGCGGCAGTCGTCCGTGAGGGGCTGCCGCCGACATTATGGTTTATTTTTGGATTAAAGTTTTTAAATGTTCGCTGGTTCCCGCCTCCTTCTTCCCTATACACGTGAACGTCGTTACAACTATATGACAAAGAGGTGAGACTAGATAAGGTGAGACAAGATCAACTGAAACTAGATGAAATGAGATGAGACTAGATGAGAAGAGAAGAGACAGAATGAACAGAATACAAGACAGAAGAAGATACGACAGAAAACAGCTCCACATGAGAAGACACAAGAGCAGAGACTGTTGACAGAACATGATGAGAAGATACTAGATAACAAGATATGACAGATGAGATGAAACGAGACTTGATGAGAAGAGACATGATGAGATAAAACTTAAAGTACTTGATGAGAAGACAGGATTACTTGAGACTAGAAGACAGAGAAGAGAATGAGATGAGGTGAGAATAAAAAAACATGAAATGAGACTGAGAAAGAATGATAAATAGTAAAAAAAAAAGAGTAGGAAACTGTGTACAGGAGGGGTCAGGGAAGGTGAGCGAATGAGCCCGACACACAATAGCAAATCCCCAGCCTTACATGAAGTATCATGCAGCAAGACTGGAGCACCTCAGATCAAAGACAACACAATCTTGCCCTCTCATTACAAACACAAAGCCAGATGAGGACAGACACCCGGGCCATGGGTAGCGCACACTGCATGGGATTAAAGCCTCTGCCGAGAGGACAGGAAGAAAAGGAGGGAGCGCAGTGTCATGGGAGTGCAGAGACAAAAATGCACTGCAGAGCTTCAGGAGACATTTGTTTCAGAGGAAACTCGGGGGAGAAAGACCGCCGAATCTTCTTGTAGAGAACAGAAGCTCCTTTTTTCTCATTTTGCAGGTGGCACGGCCTCTCTGAATCACTAAAGGATGACCATGTCTGCCTTTGATTTAAATAAAGGCCCATCTCCTGCTCTGATAGCAACCACAATACTGCAAAACCCCGTCCAAACATGCTCACAGATGCAAGACTGATTCAACACAAATGAAAAATATCAAAATTACATAATCTAAATATGTATAGCACCTCCAGCACTAAAACTTTTATTTAAAACTCTCACACTCACTGCAAAGCTTCAAACATTAAACTTAATTTAAAAAAGTGAACAATATAATAAATTTCATTAGCAAGCAATTTTTGAGACATATTTAATATATTAAATGCTGCAAGCTACAATCTGTTGCTGGTGTAACCCAAAAAATAAATAAAAACTAAACATCAGAGTCACGCTGCTGTCAAATCATAATGTCGCTTTGCAAATGAACCTTTATTGTAAATGGACTCATATTGATTAGCATATAAGAGCGTGTGAACAGTTGACCCTTCCTCCATCTGCACTCCCTGGTGCAGTCTGACAAGCCCGATGGGAACAGACCTGTAATTACTCTCCGAGCGCATGTTAATACTTCATTAAAACAGAGACAGTGTAAATGAGCCAGTTATTAACTGTGGCGCACTTTGGGACACTCATACACGACACAGAAGGTCATCGAATATCCCGCAGCATACGTGGAGTGTGTGCATGTGTGATTGAGCCGACACTTCAGCATTTACTAAAAAACGTTCATTTGCTTGCGCGGTCTGTTTTAGCGCCTAATTCACTAAAGAAATTGTGCAAATCAGATAACAGCACAAGCATGTTATGGACCCAATTTGCGTGTTGCAGTGTTGTTATAGTTAACTAAGGCCATGTCCGCACTAATACGTTTTCGTTTGAAAACGCATCTTATTCTCTCCGTTTTGGCCTTCCATCCACACCGAGACGACGTTTTAAGTCAATGAAAACGTAGCTTTTTGAAAACACTCTTCAAAGTGGATACATTTGAAAACGGCATCTTCGCGTCGTAGTGTGGACTGTGAAGACAGAGGTATTTGAAAACGATGACACGTTTAGTCATGTGACGCATATTGTACCAACAGATATGTATGTTTATACCGCTATTGTGCCAATTATGTGCTATTCACTTTCACACAGTTGATAAAATATGTTACTTTGCACACTTCATATCACAGTCCTGCAAGGATGAAAGAAAATTTACTCGCATTTGCTGTCCTGTGGCAAAACACGAGTTGCGTTTTAGACTAAACATAATAATGGTTGACCGAGTGTGACCTGGACGCATCAGTGAATGGTGAGATATTTTGCTAAATAAAAGGATCCTGCCAGAAGAATTGTCTGTATCATCTCAGTGAGCGTTTATGAGGTTTCACGCATGCGCAGTAAGTTGAATTCAGCGTTTACTGATGTTTCAGTGTGGATGAGAAACTTCTGGAAAACGTTAGTGTGGACGGAGAGCGTTTTGAAACGAAAACTATCCGGATTAATGTAGACGTAGCCTAAAACTATATAAAAAAATGTGTTAAATGAATGAAAAAAAAAAAAATAATAATAATAATAATAATTATTATATATATATATATATATATATATATATATATATATATATATATATATATATATATATATATATATATATATATATAAATATTAGATGAAAAAAATAAATTCAATAAAACTTAAAAATGTACTGAAATAAAAATTATAATAAAAATACTAAATAGAGATATTATAAAATTATAAAAAAACTAATACAAATGACAAAAGCACATAATATACAAATAAAGCTAATTCAAATTATTGATAAATATTATAATAGTACTGTAAATAATACTAAAATAGATAAAAAGACAGTTGAGGTTTTTGTATTGACTTTGCGATTCACGAACAGTAGCGTAATCTGAGGCAGTTATTTTAATAAATCATTCAAAAGGCTCACAATCAGATGAATCCTTCACTGAATGAACTCACCGAATTGATCGTGGCTACTGATTCACTTACTAAAAATTTTAATTGTTAATGATATATTAATATTATGTTATATATCATAATCTAAAAACATGATGGGAACATAATAATAAAAAAAACACTTTTTAAACTAATATTATTTATTAGTAAAGCGGTTTAATTTCATTCAATGTCATTGAACAATGTTTAAATATGCGGTAGGTCTATAATTATTGGCATTAGGACCATCATTTTTGCAGTAGTATTTTTAACTTCTGCTGTATCATTTATTTCAAATGCTGCCACAAAAAGGTGCACAAAAATATATTTTAATTCATTTTATTAGCACACTGACCATGCAAATATGGTGACTGAAGCATAATCTATATGAACCTAATTTGCATAGAAAGGAGGTTGATAATGACTTCATTTAAATACTCACAGCGCAGCGCTATTTCAGTACACTTAAATGTGCACTGGGTCATTTTTGAAAAACACTGTTGAAAAGTGGATCGGACTGAGCGAGCACCAAACACACTTGCCAATCAGCAGTAAGGGGCGTATACACTCATGATGGGGGAGGAGAGAGAGCTCAGAATTTGCAAAGAGTTAGTGAACAAGACGCAGGGTTTTGCATCAAAACAAAAACACATACACACAAACGTTTTTTTAACTCTTTGGCCAGTGTAAGAGAAGGAACATCTAGGAGACAGTTGGGGCCCCTGGGACAGCAGCTGCTCCTGATCTCTGGCAGGATGACAGAAGAGAGAGGAAAAGAGAGGACAAGAAAGAAAGAGATAGGGAGAGAGAGAGGATAGCAAGGGAAGAGACTGGATAGAGGAGAGAGAAGAGAGGTGAGGTGCTGACAGGCTGGCGATGAGCCCCATGACACAGCCTATCACCTGAAGATCAATCAGAAAAGCAGAACCTCTGCCAGCTTGCCGCTTCACAGCTGGCAGACTCTCTCTCTCTCTCTCTCTCTCTCTCTCTCTCTCTCTCTCTCTCTCACACACACACACACACACACACACACACACACACACACACACACACACACACACACACACACACACACACACACACACACACACAGTATACAGACATGCACATTGTTTGTTGTGGTACAGCCATACAGCGTTTGGAATAATTAGAGAAATGCTACACCCTGATAGACCACAGGTCTGGATCCCAAACCAATTCAACCTCTAAAAACTTTTTTCTGTTTTCTTTTGACAGTCTATAGAAGACAAATGAGGACAATAATCTGACAATCTAATATTCATCATGATAAATAACAGCGTTCACACAGGTTTCAGACTAAAATTAACTCGGCACAAATGCAATAAGACAACACAGCTCAACAAATGCAAATTAATGAATCAAAAGTAACTCCATGGCTTCTTCCGAACATCCATACTTCCTTATATAGCAGGTGAAAAAGAGTATGTGAAAAGAGTTATGTCCAAATTCACATTTCACATAAAACGGTTGTTAACATTGTAAATCCAGCAAAGTTTTATATTTATTTTAATCTTATGCATATTTTTAACACTATTGTGTTATACTACCTTGGCATTAAATCACAGAAAACTAGTAAACTCTGCTGCGCAAGTAATACAACAGGGACTGCAAATTTGACATTTTTCTGACCAATGCAGTCAATCTATCAATATTTTATTTTCCTCTTCTGTAAAGTCATATAATTACTATCAAATTAGATTTGTTGTAGTTTCCTAGGCCACTAGAAGTTTAACTAACCATGGCAACTTCTGCTTCTGAGAATCCTGGAAAGGTGGACATTTTACTATCCCATGTGGCCACGGATGAAGATTTGTGAATGGCAGCATCGCAGCTGATGCTGGCATTTAACGGCTGTGAAGTAATCACTTATTCAAAAGAAGTACCTACTCAGATTATGTGATTTCAAACAAGGCCTGTGCCTGAAAAACTTCAGCAACTTCAGCTGAGTCCCATCTCAACTATTACGTGACTCACTGATGTGTTGTACTCAAATTTCCTGTGTAGAAACTGTGATTTAGGTGTTCTGTTGTGGGTGTTAATTGATTCCTAGTGCTGAGTGGTGTGATTATGTAGGAGAGGCTGGTGTTATGATTTTCATAAGTTGCTAGCTGTGAACATCCTTCATGGTGTCGGTGGAAAAGTGCCAAGAGAGAATAAAACAGACTTTTTTTCTTGCAGACAAGAAGAGACAGTATCTTTCACTCGCTGAATCACTCATTCATTCAGAGATTTACTCACTGATGCACATTATTACCGACATTAGTTTGTTCGCTCAATAATGCACCTGCTCAATCAAGGGTTCAGGCATAATATAATATATATATTAAAAAATGTAATCATTATTTTTCTGCCCAAACGTAAGAATACACTCCATTTACAGCCAGTGCTCGAAGTGGGGAAAAAAGTGGAAAAATAACATTCGGGGCGTGGGGGTCCACCTCAGGGACGGGGCGGTCAGGGTATACAAGAAAAACTGAGGGTACGCTATGGAATAAAATATAGAAGTACCAGTACTGGCCCCCTTTCAACATTTTTAACAGCACAAACTGGCTTAGTAACGCGTCAAAGAAAAGACACTTACAAAACGTCTTCTGTGAGAACTTGAAGCCAATTTCACATACACAATTTTGGTCTTTTTTTTTAACACAAAGCTATCATATTACTAATAAGCTGTATTAACTACTTGTATGGGTTTTTTGTTCTTTTTAAAGCTTTAAAGCTTCAGTGCACATTCATTGTAATTGCTTGGAAATGAGTGATCAACACAGTGTTTTGAATATACTTTTGTACTGCACAGAGGAAAGAAAGTCATATGGGTTTGAAATTACATCAAAGGTGAATTTTCATTTTGGGATGAACTCTCTCATATAAACAACTATCAACATATAAACAGCAAAAAAGGCAACATTTTAGGCTCTATGGAGAACTGTATTCTTGGCTTGAGCTACAAACTAATGAATAGGATATTGATTTTCTCAATGATAACATCAGTTAAGCGGCATCTTTTTACTCCGTGAATTAAAGAGGTAATGAATGCCGATTTAAACCGACGCAATAAAATCTCTGAGAGTGATTATCTGAACAGCTGAATCGTTCATAGGGTTTTTGGCAGATATAAGTAATTTTACACTTGTATTAACTGGCATGTAAATTCATGGCAAGAATCAGAGAAAGGGATGCCTGCTGACTGCTAATGACTATAGTTGTTGACAGTTCTCCCTCTCTTTTTCCATCTCTCACACACTAGATGGCTGAACATGTGATAGGATTACTATATGTGAGCCTGTATTTTGCAGTCATCTCATTACTTAGACTGTGAGATTGGATTCACACACTGACATTAACAAATCTATGCAATATAACATATACACGCACACACATACACACTATATATAGCCCATGGAATATTGCTATGTCACTTACATCTAGCAAAATTCAGTAAGAATACAAAAATGACATTGTTCTACAATGCAGCGCCACATTAACTCTAGGTTGAGACTGTCTTAAAGTCACAATGAAACAAAAATAGTGAGATTAGGGGGGAGGGAGGGCAGGTGGGCATCCACAAGGCTGACGAAGGGCTGGAGAAGTTGGAGGCCAAGGTGGCTTAGGCGGGACTGGAAGCCTCCTGGGCAGAACTGGCAATACAGGAAGCCAGGGAGGTGCCAGCATTGCAGGGAGCCAGGGAGGTGCTGGCAGTTCAGGGAGCCAGGGAGGATTGTCCTCCGTGGCATTGCCATGGGAGCTTGGCTCGGCCACTATGGTCGGGGATGTATTTCTCTCACTGGAACGGACTCTGGAATTTCTCTCACTGGAACGGACTCAGGAATTTCACTCTCTGGAACGGACTCAGGAATTTCACTGAAATTTAGGATTTAGGACACGAGGATTGGACAGTGGAACTTTTCTTCTGTGCCGAGTCAGGGGGAGTGGGGCTGGCGTTGGTCTCATCTACTATGCTGACGGTGAACTGAGGAACTGATGGCCATCACCCACTCCACAAAGTCTGCAAGGGTCCCCCAAGGACAATCAATGGGCAGGCGTGCCCTCGTTTGCTCATTAAAACTGGCATGATAAAAAAAAAAAAAAAAAAAACTCTTAATAAGCGGTCAGGAAACCAGGTATAAAAAAATCCCATGTGTGGTCCTCAAGGGTCCTTCTGTTCTATACAAAGTAATTGGACTGCTGGTAAGTCCATCCTTGAGTCCTTGTTGGGTTCTTGCTTTTGTTTGGTTCCAGTATTCTGTCACACTGTGTAGTTCAGACACTTGCAAAAAGCAGGAATCAAAATCCAAAGAAAGTTTATGTTAATTCACCGACTAAAATACAGGAATTCCTAGGAGAGAGCTCTACACAACAACAAATTTTAAGGGCTGTCTCAATCACAGAATCCTTCTAGTGCACTGAAACGTTTGTTCCCTAAAAAGTCCCACAATGCACTGCAAAACCCAGGGTGCATCAATGCTCACTACGTTCCCTTAATGGACGTTCTGAAGCGCGAAACTTAAATCATGTGATCCAACTCACGACACATAATGACTGATAACAACACGCAATATGTTTTTAAAAATAGAAAGCATTATTTTATTTATCGTTAGACAGGTAATGAACAATGTAGCTAACATTTGTAATTTATTTATGGCTGAAATGTTGCATGTATATGTAACAAGCAAAGTATTTATCATAATGTACTTTAAATAACATTAAAAGTAATGTCAGAAAGATATCAGCTCTGCTGTTGTTCATAAATGCCAGTAGTGATGGTGTACAATTATGATGTCAAGTTGCTGGAAATAGAGTCATCAGTGTCCAAATGTGTAGTGAGCCAACGTCCTTTACTGTCCTTACTAGTGCCCGAACTAGTGTACACGATATACTGATTCACGAGCTAGGGTACTGATCGAGATGCACCCTAACTCAAACTGAGGACTTATATACACAGCAGAGAAAGGGAGAAACTAACTAGACACACCTGAACTGAGGAATCTAATAAATTAGCAACCAACAAACAGGAAGAGAATGGAGGAGGACTGAACTAATTAACAGACTAGAAGATTAACAATCTTGAAATTCATGAATATGAACAGAGAACAGAGAAACAGAAACAAACTCAAAATGTGACAGATGATTCTAAGCTGTTTAACCAGAAGCAGCAGATTGTGTATTCATAAAGTTAAGAATAAACTTAAGTTAGCTTCTCTGTTGTTTTGAAGTTCTATGCGTATATGCATGTTTCTGCTCTAAATCATTGTTGAGATAATGCCCTTTAAATGTCATAAAAAGTCATAAAAATCTTGTTTTTTAGAAGATGGCCTCTAAATATTCCAAACAATTTTCAAATATTTTGGACAGAATTAGCAGATCTATTTAAACATCCATATACATTATATTTGCATATATTTAGCAATATGTTCTTCTCTTCGGTTCTTTTCTAGTTGACTAATAAGTTATGGTCACTGAATGACTTTCGGGAGGTACATGTTACATACTGTTTTATTGAAATTTTTACGTGGTTGAAATACGTGGTTGATTGTGCGATTACATGAAAGATAATACATTTCAATAACTTGTACTGTATACCTTCAGGTACATTCATGTTTGTTTCGTGCTCTAGCAAAAAGCAGAAGAGATAATCGATTCACATGCACTGTGCTCCCGTTTGAACTAGGCGGCTACAGCAATCTGAACGTCACGCCACACTGAAGAATCAAAACAACATTTATTGTTTGAACTTTGTGATAACCTTAACATAATTTGAAAGTTTTTGTTTTATCATATATATATATATATATATATATATATATATATATATATATATATATATATAAAAATCACTTTTTCTACAAACGGATCGTGTCTCACAATTCAAAATGATAGAGCATATGTTGCTGACGGACTAATCTAGTGCACTTGATTAATCCAGTGTCCACAAAAGACTTCATAAATAACTGCTAACACGGTCTGCACTTGCCTTAAATCCCAACCTGAACAGGAAACAAAATAGCATTTGCGCCTTAAATTATTCACAAATAACAAATGAATGACCTCTGATGGCATGGAAAAGCTCTGAGGTATGATAACAGAATGCATAACCACTTATAATATGTCAGCACTCTGAAAAATGGATGCATACCGTTGTGCAAATGAGTGTGTTTGTGTGTGTGCGTGCAAAGAAATGAGACAAGGCCGCAGGTTTGTGAAGGAAGGTGATCTGTCTGAGTTGACAGAAATGAACCTGGTTTTATCACTTTGGTTAGCCCTTGGCATTTTCTTATCAATCTTTAGAGGCCAAGCCATTCTCTGTCAATCACTTGCCCACCCACAATTTTGAACTTTCCAAAGTCAGATGATGTAATCTCTCCCATGTCTGCAACAACTAATCGACCGGTAATGAAAATAATCGGCAACAAATTCATTATTGATTAGTCAAGTCTGTGCCAGTTCCATGAGAGTGAGCTGCTACATCAAAAAGCACATGATCCAAAACATGACAATAATTTGTGTTAAACAAATAATCTCATAATGTGTTAATGTGGAAAGTGTTTGATGGTTTCTCCAGAGAAATACTTGCTTAAATGTTAGGAATTCAAATAAGTATGTCCTTTTTCGCCCTGTTTCCTTTTTCGTCCTTTTAAACTTAACCCTCTGGACCCTGAGGCTAATTTGTGGCCCTGAAGAAGTTTGACATGCTCTGACATTTGTGTTTTTTTTTCAGTTGCTTTAAAGCATATTAATGACTAAAGTCTGATTACACTGTATTCAGCACAAACAGGGCTACAGTAATATGTGAGCAATATATACAATGCAAGTTTTGAGAAAATATTGTTTATGCATAGTTTTTGAAAAAACTGAAATGTTAAATCACTGAAATAAGGCCATCTAACACACTTTTGACATTTGTTCACAGGGTTTTTCAGAACGGGATGTTGTTGCAAAGAGTTTTTCTTCAAAACAATGTGAAAACCATTTTGATCACCCATTCATACAAAACAATATAGTCATTTAACTTTTGTAAGACACTTATTGTCAGAATGGCTGTATGCGGGGAGCCATTCAGATTTGATGTATGCTGTATCATCATGAATATTCACAGCTGAGGCGTCGACGACTCTCCCTCCTGAATATCAATGAGGAATGTGACAGAGGGAACTATAGAGAATGAATGTGAGGAGATTTAATGATTGAATGTATTGTTTGTAGCTTATTCACAAAATCATGTTTAATTTAAAGAAGTAATCTGACTGTACATTTTCTTTACATAAAGACTTTGACCTACATTACCATTCAAAAGTTTTAGATCTGTATGTTAAAAACAAAAGTCTCTTCTGCTCACCAAGGCTGGATTTATTTGATCCAAAATATTAAAAACAGTAATATTGTGAAATATTTTTACAATTTAAAATAAATGTGAATAAAAGGTAAAGTGTAATTTATTCCTGATGTCAAAGCTGAATTTATCATCATTATTCCAGTCTTCAGTCTCACATGATCCTTCACAAATCATTCTCATGTGAGGATTTGATATATAAACTCAACAAACATTTCTTATTATTAATGATAGAATGTTGAAAACAGTTTCTTTTTCAGGATTATTTGATAAAGCAAAGATTTAACCCAGAGGATTAAATCTTTGATTAATGGAAAATTTAAAAGAATAACATTTATCTGAAATAAAAGATTTTGTAACATTATAAATGTCTTTACTGTGATTTTTGATCAATATAAGGAATCTTTGTGAATAAAAGTATTAATTTCAATACATTTCTATTTCAGATAAATTGCTGTTGCTATTTATCAAAGAATCCTGAAATAAATTGTACACAAATGTTTCTTGAGCAGCAAATCAGCATATTACAGTGATTTCTGAAGGATCATGTGAAACTGGAGACCGGAATAAATTGCATTTTAAAAATATATCCAAATAGAATACAATTATTTTAAATGATAAAAATACTTCACAATATTACTGTTTTTGCTGTATTTTGGATCTTATAAATGCAGCCTTGTTAAGAAGAATACTTTTTTTTTTTTTGAAAACTTTAGAAAATCTAAAACTTTTGACTGGTAGTGTATACTTGGGTTTACAGTGCAAAAGAGACATTCATGGCAAACAGGCACAGTGCAAGATGAACGAAAAATAATTAGTCTCTAGCCTATTTGAGTGCGCTTGTCGCGCGTCTACATTTAAAATAACGAACTTGAGCATGCAAAAGACGCAACACATATGAACGAGAAGTATGGTTACATCAGCGTAGCAGTCAATATAACGGGACAGTCATGTACGAGACATTTAGGCCCAATAAACGGGATGTCTCAGCTAATACGGGACAGTTGGCAACCCTACTTTTATATCATGCTGCATTTAATATTATAGAGCATAAAAATATCCTCATTTCGTACGTGTATCTTTATTTAGCATTGAAGTTGCCTACCTATTTAATATTTCAACATGTTTCCGTTGATTTCACACATTTTAGTCTGGCAATAGTTCAACTAGTAGCCTACAATGTGAAGTTTATGCATCAATAACGGTAATATAAGTGAAAAGAAATGGTTTACCTTAAAACCGCGTTTTTTTTATTCTGAGGTAAATCCAAGGTAAACTCGCAGCGTGTCTTCCGAGCTCGATGAAATCAGAAGAATGAAGAAGCTGAGTCTTTGTTTTAAGGGGATGGGGGCGTTTACAGGTTCGCGTTCCTTCCTCGTGGACGATTTGCGTGTGAATCGCTTTTGGGTGTGGTCACATTAAAGTTAATGAAGCTCCGCTTGAGAAACTGGATCCGCTCTGTTTTCATATGGATTACATAAACAGAGAATATCTGTTTTTTATATAAATGACTTCATTTAAAAGTAGACATTCCAAGCTTTATAAAGAGATATCTGTCATGTCTGTGCGGCAAGTTTTCTTTGAGTTCTGAGTATATTTTCACAGGCATTTCAGAATGGACTTAACAGGGAGACAGACGGGCGAACACGCATCCTGTTTGTTTAATTTATTTAGCGAAACTCACAACATTTAGTTTTATTTTGAGTGTACATAAATAAAAAGTAGACACTTTAAGCTTTGTAAAGACATATCGTTCATGTCTGTGAGGCCAAAAATGACGGAGTATTTTAAGTTGTTTTACAAGGTCATGAGGAAAAATCCAACAAAATGCGTGGGCACGTTTCTCGGGTCCTAAGGGTTAAAATGTGGATAAATCAACTCAAATTACATCATCAGACTCATCTCCTTCCATTGTCAATTGCGCTCATTCCTGTTGTGTGTCCTCAATCTGGCAACCCAGTGACTTTATTGAACGAGCTTGAGTGTGCATGTACGTCAAACTTATAAAACTTAAGTTTTGTAGCCCTATAGGTAATTTGCTAAAAGAAAGGAAACTATTTTTGATGTAGTTTTACAAAGAATACAACACAGATAGAGAAAAGTGGCAGAAATCCAACTCTATTCTCCGATGTGTTGACTTCTTTGTACTCAGATTATTATCGCTGTTGGTTTTTCAGTGCACAACAAATCAAGTTTCCGAGTGCAAACTGCATTGTGTAACCTATATATTGGGCAAACCACTGGCTTTATGCCATTCCATCCTGATAGATTGTGTCTTGAAGCAATAAAGTTTGGGTCTGGCATATGTCTCTTTGTCAAACAAGCTTCTAATCGACAACAGAGCTGACGTTCAGCATCACGGACAGCTCAAGTAGCACAAGCTGGTTATTTTACACTTTCCCTGCGTTTATTAAGCGAAAACGAATCTGTTGACAGATGTTCCATGTGAACAGTGGACTGAAACTGACAGTGATATTTAGGTGTTACAAAAAGAGATTGAACACGTGAAATTATGCAAATATAACTGGTGGAAATGACAACAGAAAAGCAAATTATTCTACTACTGAGTTTCGTGTGAAAACAACAGTGTCCAATTATTAGTTTTGTCTCTCCCCCACAGTGTAGTGAATATGCTATACTGGCCATATACTGTATGAAAACAGTAGCCAACCTGTTCAGGGGTTCCCCAGGGATCGGTGATTGATCCCAAGCTGTTATCTCCAAATCTCTTCTCAATGCAGCTGGACCAGATTCACCTCACCTTTCATCAGAAATAATGGTCTGTCTTGCATGCTGTCCAACACCTGAGATTAAATCACAACTGGACAGAACAGCTCTTTCTCTCACCATCACTATGACAAAGACATGAAGCTCTCACTACTGAAGTGCAGACAGACTCTGAGATCTCTGCAGAGCTCACTTTTTTATTTTACAACACTAGTCTTTGACACACTCACATTGTGTTGACTGTGAATTTAAATTTTTTGTGGATCTTCACATTAAAAATATTCAGGTGATAATGTGACGCAAATAACAAAATGAACAACATAAAGAGGAGAAGGAGAAGCAGCAGCAAGGAGGAGGAGTTACTCCAGGAGAAACTACAGACATACTATTGTAAAGATGGAGCTTGAGGAAGAGCCCTGCAGAATGGGGTTTTCCTTCATTCTCTTTAATGAGGAACATTAAGATTAAAACTGACATATAACAATACATCTAAAACTAGACACTAGTAGACTCGGTAGTAAACTCGATTTGTGCTAAATTAAGAATTCTCAAATGGCGCCGCGTGTGTTGGTCGCCGTTCAGGTCGCTCCATGAAGACTGTGCTTTTATTTACTATTTTACTTTCTTTTACTCTCAATTTTTACAAACTTATCATCTGCATTGATCTACTACGACAGCAAAACTCTTTTGGACATTGGTTACCTCTACACTGGACTGTTTCAGGACACTTTCGCCGATCCTCTGTGGCCATCTGAGATTCTTCGCAACGGCGAGTTGAACAATGGACAGAGAGCGTAGAACAAAGAAACACCGTGGGAAACGTGCTGGTATCCGTAACAGACTGAGAAAAGGGCATTCAGACCTCCTCTCCCGAGCATTCTTCTAGCAAATGTTCAATCCTTGGATAATAAGATGGACGATCTTAGAGCCAGGATAAGTTTTCAACGGGACATGAGAGACTGTAATATCTATTGTTTGTCTGAAACATGGCTCACGCCCGCGGTCCCGGACACAGCTGTGGCGCCGTCGGAGAACTTCTCTGTTTTTCGGATGGACAGAACAGCCGAGGGCGGTAAATCCAAAAGCGGTGGAGTGTGTTTCATGATCAACAAGAAATGGTGCGATCCCAGGAACATCACCATTCTCTCGCGGTCCTGCTCGCCTCATCTGGAACATTTAACAATCATCTGCCGCCCATTCTATCTGCCGAGGAGTTTTCTGCGGTTGTCGCGACCGCCGTTTACATCCACCGCAGGCAGACACAGCGCTGGCTTTATCTGGCCTTCATGATGTTGCCAGCGGCGTCATAAACCAACATCCCGGCCAGCGGCATTCATTGTCGCGGGCGATTTTAACAAAGCAAACCTAAAGAAAGTCCTGCCAAACTTTCACCAGCACGTCTCCTGCCCCACACGAGGAGCAAACACACTGGATCACTGCTACTCTCCGTTTAAGAACGCCTATAAAGCGCGGTCACTTCCAGCGTTTGGCACCGTCGGATCATGCCGCCATTTTCCTCACTCCCGAATACAAACAAAAGCTCCTCCAGGAACCCCGGTGAGGCGGGAAGTTAAGCGTTGGTCACCCCACACCAGAGACCGCGCTACAGGCAGCTCTGGGCGATGTGGATTGGGACATGTTCGGCGAGTTCAGCTGGCGTAAGCGAGTTCAGAGCGTGGCGCTTTGCTTCATCAACACGCTTACAGAGCAAGCCACGCAAACAATAACAATAACGTCCTTCTCAAATCAGAAACCGTGGGTGGACAATTCAATCCGCGCGTGCAGTGAGCATACGCACTGCTGCTTACAACGCCAGTCTCCATTCAGGGAATATGAATGAATACAGATCGTCCTGCTATGCTCTCAGGCGAGCAGTTAAAGCCGCAAAACTCCGTTATAAAGACCGAGTGGAGTCTCATTTCCAACTCAACGACTCGCGGCGCATGTGGCAAGGTCTGAGGTCCATCTGCTCTTTTGGATCTAAATCCTCTGCAGAGGCAAGCGCTGATCCGTTGCTCGTGAGCGAGTTAAACTCTTTCTATGCTCGCTTTGACTGTAAAACGCGGCACGCGACTCCGCCAAGTGGCGCGTCAGAGGAATTACTCAGAGCAGCAACAATCACGTGATCTCTGTCTCAGAGGATGAAGTTCGGAGAGCACTCAGCGTGTGGGCGTCAGGAAAGCTGCCGGGCCAGATGGTATCTCAGGTCGTGTTCTGCGGTCCTGTGCTGATCAGCTCGCCGGGTTGTTTACATCTATCTTTAATGAGTCCTCGCTACATCTGTGGTCCCCACCTCCTTCAAAAATCCACCATCATCCCTGTCCCTAAGAACAGTAAACCCTCTTGCCTAAATGACTATCGTCCAGTGGCTCTCACGTCTATAGTCATGAAGGTCTTTGAGAGACTCATTAAAAACACCATTTGCGCCTTCATTCCTGACACTTTGGACCCTCTTCAGTTTGCCTATCGTCCCAATAGATCGACTGAAGATGCCATCTCTCATGTCCTCCACTCCTCCCTCACTCACATCGACAGCAAAAGTGGGAACTACGTAAGACTGCTATTTATTGACTATAGCTCAGCCTTTAACACCATAGTTCCCACCAAGCTAACCTCCAAACTCCTGGATCTCGGCCTGAATCCTTCTCTCTGCCACTGGATTGAGGACTTCCTCACTGGCAGGCCTCAGGTGGTGAGAATAGGCCAGTCCACCTCCACCTCCATCACCCTGAGTGTGGGAGCTCCACAGGGCTGTGTCCTGAGCCCCTGCTCTACTCTCTCTACACGCATGACTGTTTGTCCACACACAGCTCCACCTCTATCATCAAATTTGCTGATGATACTGTTGTCCTGGGCCTCATTTCCAACAACAATGAGGACGGCATACTTGGACGAGGTGGAGCATCTAACATCATGGTGCCAGGACAACTGTCTCTCTCTGAATGTTGGCAAGACCAAAGAAATGATTGTGGACTTCAGGAAGAGACAGCAACGGACATACTCCCCCTCATGATCAGCGGGTCACCAGTAGAGAGAGTGAGCAGCTTCAAGTACCTGGGAGTAAACATCTCCGAGGACCTGACCTGGACTGCTCACATTCAGACACAGGTGAAAAAAGCCAGGCAAAGACTGTACCACCTGCGCCAGCTGAGGAAATTCAGGGTTTCACCAGCTATCCTGAAAACTTTCTATTTAGGGGCGATAGAAAGTGTTTTAACTCAGTGCATCACAGCGTGGTATGGGAACAGCACCAGTCATGACCGCAAAGCCCTGCAAAGAGTAGTGCGCTTATCCGGCGTATCTCAGGGTCAGCTCTCCCGTCTCTGCAGGACGTCTACACCAAACGCTGCAAAGGTAGAGCTACCAAGATCATCAAGGACTCTAATCACCCTGCAAACCCTCATTTCACGCTGCTACCATCTGTAAGCGCTTCCGAAGCCTGATGGCCAAAACTGAGAGACTCAGGAGGAGCTTCTTCCCCAGGCCATCAGACTCCTGAACTCAGTCACTTAACATCACGTGACTTCACGTCAGGATAAACATCGATACACTGACATTGCACTGCACTTTCTGTTCTCGTTGTTACTGTGTGTAACAACCTGTTATAAACCTGTTTGCACATTATACTCTTTATACATTTGTTAACCACATATTTATAAGTCTACAGTTTACTCACTGCAAAGTCTACTTCAATTATTTTATTCCACTTTATCCTTATTTGTTACCTTTTTTTCTCTTGACTTGATTATTTATAATTCTACAGATATAGACATATATATATATATATATATAGATAGTACTTTTTTTATATCCTATTTCTATTATAATTTCTTCCTTGTGTTTTTAACTGTGAATTTGCACTGTCCATGGAGCGGACCTGTTTACATTTCACTGCCGGTTGTATATTCTGTATATAACTGTGTATGTGACAAATAAAACTCTTGAATCTTGAATCTAAAATTAAAGGGGGTGTTTAATGCTATTTCATGCATTCTGACTTATTTACAGTGCTAAAGTAAAAAAAAAAAAAAACAAGTTGGACGTATGGCAGAGTATTTCTGTGCCAAATACACTCCTTCCGAATAAGTTCCGGTAAGTTTTTTCTGAGTATGGCCCTGTATGACATCATAAAGGGCAGAATTCCTTGTACGGGCACTTCTAAGTACGCACATTAACCAGAGCGAAAGCAAGAGTGTGCCAATCAACGAGCTTCATTGGGTTACGGTAGCCATCGGCAGTGCTGTCATTTTGTTTTTAGACCACAAAATCAACAATGTCATTAAAGAAGTGTGTTTGTGAGGGAAAAATAACCTTGTTTAGCTTCCCAAATAACCCAGCATTAAGGAAACAGTGGATGCAGTTTGTTTTTCCGGTGCAGCAATGGAGTTCTGCAAGTGTGTTCGTTTGTTCCTGGTCACAAGTCGAAACCTGGTTGTAACTGCCGGCGGTGAGTGAAACTGCATCAAATGTCTGTGTTTTGTTGGCAATTGCCGCATAAGTGCAAATAATGTAAACAACACGGACGCATAGTGAATCTAAAGTTATGCAGGGATAATGCCATGATGTACTTTTGTGTGTGTGTGTGTGTGTGCTCGTGACTCTTTAACGCCGCCCACTGCACCCCTCCACAAGCTACTTGCCATAAATATACCATAAATAAATGTATATAAAATAATTTAACATCATGTTTATATTTTTTAAGCTTTTCCACTAAGAATAATAGTTCATTATAACATGGAATGTGTACTGTACATAATCCGCCTAGCAACAACACGGGCACTGCAACTTAATTTATACATATTACTTATCTGCAGTCTAACATATGTTGCCATAATGTAACATGTTTTTTTAACTACATTTTAACTGCTTGTGTCAAGGTTTCGCCTACTTGTTCATAGGAAAATTCAGAGATGGCAGAGTTACGGAAAACATAAAAATAGCAGAAATACAGTCATTACACAAAATTATTTGACTGCATAATGGAATGCATGACCAATCAGAATCAAGTATTTCAAAGAGCCGTGTAAATAAAAGAAAACTAGGTAATATGGCAGCCTGAGCACAGCTAATTGATAATTTCAGAGTAATAGAATATAATTTCAGATCCATTTATCCTTATTACAGATCGAGGCAAGACTGGACACGCAGAGTGAATCAAGCAAACTCTCAATCATTGATGGTGGAGAGTGGGCACTGGCATTGCTTGCATCTAATGAACTCAATATAACAGGTGCCAAAGATCAGGCACTGCTTCAGGTTTTTCACAGCTGAAAATAAAAGATTTATCTTTTGCTACTTTCACTGAGACGAATCCCCCAATTGTGTAATTAGTGTAGGCGTGGATAAGGTGGTGTCTCAAACACTTTACATAATTATAAAACAGGGGAGTTGTAAATCATTTGCTTATTTCCTGAGGGACATATACGAACATTTTTCTGTGAGGAATGAATGTAGACTGCGCTTATCTCTGCATCAGGGGCGATGGCAGGAACTTTCAGCGAGCGCTATCAGCTCAATACATTTGTCAACAGGGAGTAATCAAGGCCGCAGAGGAAGTAAAACTTCAATCAAGCTGACAGAAACTAATCAATATGCAACAAAGCTTTAGACATCTAACGTAAAGTTAAGCAGAGCCAATGAAGTTTGCCACTAAACCAAATGACTATTTTTAGCAAACATTTTAATATGGCTATTGGATCTGTGCTTAATGCAAATGATTGCAATAGTACATGTTGCAAAGAAATGCTTAATGGTCGCCTAATTATTACAGCATTACTCATAAGCATTCATTACTGCTTAAAAGGCAATACAGCTGCAAATGTCAGGAAAATGTACAGTCTTTCTGATCACGTACTATTACAGCATTTCTTTCATTACACACTCTATTGACTGCTAAGCTTTACATCTAAACAGAGAGGCAGAAACCGTGAGAGGTCCTCGCGCCTGAATAATGATTTTTTTGCATTGACAAGCATGATACAGACACTGGCTTCCATAAGTCAGTGCAAACGGCTTTGCTCAGATGTCATGGATCCATGTGTTGTGAACCTGATCACTCTTGATGTGTTTGAGCATCGTTCCACCATGTCATTACATTGGGGGGGAGTCCAAGAGGGTGGAAACTGGATATAGATATTGATCTCGATATTCATGAGCTAAGTTGGTGGTAAATGAGGTCATGAATAGGAAAGGATGAATGGTTGCGGAAAAAAAAGGAAACACCATCTAATAAAAAATCTACTTTTTTGATCGTCAGATATACACGACAGATGGACGGACAGACAGACAGACAGACAGATAGAACAAAAGAGAGATGGATAGAATGACAGAGCTATAAAAAGGGACAAAAGGATATATAAAACGATAGACAGAATGACAGACAGAACTTTTTTTTCTGAGAGTGAAGGTGCCAATTCTTCAATTCTGAATTTTGTAATCCAGCTTCAACAAGTACAATGTACACACACACACACACACACACACACACACACACACACACACACACACACACACACACACACACACACACACACACACACACACACAAAATTTGGTTCTTCAGCGGTTCTTTGGGATGGTTAAGGTGCTATATATTTCCTTATAAGGAAGCCGTCTGTGTAGATAGAGGACAGCAATGCAAGCAACACATGCTTATGGGCCAGATGATGCTGAGCAAAGTGATCTTAGCAAAAACAGATAATATGGTAATAATACCCGAATGAATATGTGAACGATCAGCCCGATATCCTCAGCAGTCAGCGGCTGGACCACCCTGCTTGTGCCTGTATGTATGATTCTGCTCTGATCCCTGCTTGAAGCACTGTGGTGATGACATGCCTGACAGGGCACATCAGGACCGTGTGGCAGGGAAATTAAACACGAAGAACAAAACAAACAGAGGGTAGCCAGAGACGGAGAAAGAGAGACAGAGTGGCAGCTGACGACGGCCATAATATGTCGTGAGGCAGCGCATACGCATACTGGCCCTGATGAGAATCAGCGGCGATCTCCCATTCACACAACCTTCAAATGACATCAGATCCCTCTAGCAGCTAAACTGATGTGATTTATTTAATCCAGCCAAGTAGTTTGGAACTAAGGAGAACAAATCACTTTGATGGAATTCATGATGGAGGAGTAGAAGTGGAGAGAGAGAGAGAGAGAGTCAGGCCTGTTTCATATAGCTGCTGAATGCTGTGTTTCTGCTGCGTAACTGTGGCTTTAAACAGAAAGTGTTATCAGGAATTGACAATTGAGAATTATTACAAACTTCATCATAATGAAATCTAATAATACATGAGGAACGGGGTCATATTTACATTCAAATGGTAATTAATCTACACAGAACGGAACCCAAATCCCAGTGCAGTTATAAGCTTCTTAAATAGTCTGGATTGAGTCAGATTTACTGAATAGTTTTTGTGTGCCCGTGACAGCATGTGTAAGCACAAAAGATGTCTTTTTCTCAGACAATGGGTGAGTAGTTTAACCCATTTATTATGTTGCTCCGCAAAAAAGAAACAGATAAAATGCATACCGTGGATGCAATTAAATTTTCACTTCAGCACTTCTGCAGATGGCAAAAATAGGCACAGCTTACCCGGGCAGTGTGACCTGCTAACATGGCTGTCAAAATAAATATGTGCCACTTACACATGCTGTACAATGTGAAACTCTCAACCTTGTTTCAAAGCGAAATGGCAACCACAAAACATAAATCCTCATCTTAAAGGAATAGTTCACACGCAAACAAAGATATTTTGAATAATGTTCCAGCTCGATACAAAGAATTTTTAAGCGTCACAGGGACGTGCGAGAACCTATTAGTTTTTTAATGTTTAGTTGATGTTTGAAGTTCATGCCAATGTTTTGATTTGAGAATTTGGGTTCAACTGACTTTCAAAATATGGACAAAAACTGTTGAAACATTCTCCAAATATCTTCTTTTGTGTTCTGCACACGTAGAAGAAAAGGTTCTACGGTTTACAGAACCCTAGGGTTCTTGAATTAATTTTAAAGAACGCTTTAAAAGGTTCTACTGTCACAGAGGTCCCAAATATGAGGTAGTTAGGGGGGTTCAGGGAGAAACATATGTTCATTTTAAGATGTTTGAATGCCAAAAAATGGTTAAGAAATAGATTTAAAACAGTGGTAGTGAGCAGTAGATTATTTGTTATTTGTCAATACCTCCTCACTCATCGACTCCATCACTCATTCTTCACTCATTTCCTTATCTTGCCCTGTCTCTTCCCATCCAAGCTGAGCTTACTCATTGTCTTTTCATTTTCATCTGTGTCATTGAAGAAAGTAAACATAGGTAAACATGTCAAATATTAATTGTTTAGTTTAGCTAACATCTTCTCTTGCACTTATCTTGACCGTTAACTGAAGCGCCATGCTGGAATTTGCGCTCAGCAGCTTCTGTGAACATAAATCCCGCCTACTTGATTGGTCATCTCAAATATTTTGACATTGACGAGCGGTGACAAGACCGCTGGGGCAGCTCAGATGAGACGATCTTGGTGTTGTTTAGTTCCCTTTTAAGGGAACTCATGCTGTGTCACCACTTTGGGATTGCCTCTGCGTGATTGCGTCGTGATGCATGTGTGTAATCAGTCCAATGGAGAGACAGACTGTCATAGGTGGGTGACATCATAGACCCGGAAGGTAAAAAGCATACCGGCAAACAAATGCCGCTAGCTTCTGTTGTCTTCAGCAAGCGCTCTGTGTAACATTGTCCTTTGTCAGCTCTGTGTTTGTGTCTGAGTTCAGACTTTTTTGTTTTCATATAACAAGTTTGCAACACTTACTGACATACTAAAAGAGAGACACTATGGCGAGCGAACAGTGTTACTGAAAGTGTGTTTCTCCCTGCTCTCGTTACTTCTCAAGTGGCGATACACATTTGATGTGCGGTGTTTGTTTAGGAGAACTGCACGCTCAGTCGGCTCTCGAGGGTGTCGGCTGCGAGCATTGTGAGGCTTTGCCTCTAAGCGGGTGCTCTTCGAGGAGTATGCCGCGGCTTGCGTTCTCCGCGGCTCGGGCTCCACTGTTGCTGAGGTGCGGCGGTAGCTTATGTCGCGGGGTTCGCAAATGGTCTTGTCAGAGGGGTTAGAGACGGGCCAGCCCTTTCTCTGCCTTTACCTCTACGGGTCACCAGTAGAGAGAGTGAGCAGCTTCAAGTACCTGGGTGTAAACATCTCCGAGGACCTGACCTGGACTGCTCACATTCAGACACAGGTGAAAAAAGCCAGGCAAAGAAGACTGTACCACCTGCGCCAGCTGAGGAAATTCAGGGTTTCACCAGCTATCCTGAAAACTTTCTATTTAGGGGCGATAGAAAGTGTATTAACTCAGTGCATCACAGCGTGGTATGGGAACAGCACCAGTCATGACTGCAAAGCCCTGCAAAGAGTCGTGCGCTTATCCAAGCGTATCTCAGGGTCAGCTCTACCGTCTCTGCAGGACGTCTACACCAAACGCTGCAAAGGCAGAGCTACTAAGATCATCAAGGACTCTAATCACCCTGCAAACCCTCATTTCACGCTGCTGCCATCTGGTAAGCGCTTCCGAAGCCTGATGGCCAAAACTGAGAGACTCAGGAGGAGCTTCTTCCCCCAGGCCATCAGACTCCTGAACTCAGTCACTTAACATCACGTGACCATCGATACACTGACATTGCACTGCACTTTCTGTTCTGTTCTCGTTGTTACTGTGTAACAACCTGTTATAAACCTGTTTGCACATTATACTCTTTGTACATTTGTTAACCACATATTTATAAGTCTACAGTTTACTCACTGCACAGTTTACTTCACTTATTTTATTCCACTTCTTTATTTTTATTTTTTACTTTTTTTCTACTTGACTTGATTATTTATAATTCTACAGATATACACTCACCTAAAGGATTATTAGGAACACCATACTAATACTGTGTTTGACCCCCTTTCACCTTCAGAACTGCCTTAATTCTGCGTGGCATTGATTCAACAAGGTGCTGAACGCATTCTTTAGAAATGTTGGCCCATATTGATAGGATAGCATCTTGCAGTTGATGGAGATTTGTGGGATGCACATCCAGGGCACGAAGCTCCCGTTCCACCACATCCCAAAGATGCTCTATTGGGTTGAGATCTGGTGACTGTGGCCATTTTAGTACAGTGAACTCATTGTCATGTTCAAGAAACCAATTTGAAATGATTCGAGCTTTGTGACATGGTGCATTATCCTGCTGGAAGTAGCCATCAGAGAATGGGTACATGGTGGTCATACAGGGATGGACATGGTCAGAAACAATGCTCAGGTAGGCCGTGGCATTTAAACAATGCCCAATTGGCACTAAGGGGCCTAAAGTGTGCCAAGAAAACATCCCCCACACCATTACACCACCACCACCAGCCTGCACAGTGGTAACAAGGCATGATGGATCCATGTTCTCATTCTGTTTACGTCAAATTCTGACTCTACCATCTGAATGTCTCATCAGACCAGGCAACATTTTTCCAGTCTTCAACTGTCCAATTTTGGTGAGCTCGTGCAAATTGTAGCCTCTTTTTCCTATTTGTAGTGGAGATGAGTGGTACCCGGTGGGGTCTTCTGCTGTTGTAGCCCATCCGCCTCAAGGTTGTGCGTGTTGTGGCTTCACAAATGCTTTGCTGCATACCTCGGTTGTAACGAGTGGTTATTTCAGTCAAAGTTGCTCTTCTATCAGCTTGAATCAGTCGGCCCATTCTCCTCTGATCTCTAGCATCAACAAGGCATTTTTGCCCACAGGAATGCTGCATACTGGATGTTTTTCCCTTTTCACACCATTCTTTGTAAACCCTAGAAATGGTTGTGCGTGAAAATCCCAGTAACTGAGCAGATTGTGAAATACTCAGACCGGCCCGTCTGGCACCAACAACCATGCCACGCTCAAAATTGCTTAAATCGCCTTTCTTTCCCATTCTGACATTCAGTTTGGAGTTCAGAAGATTGTCTTGACCAGGACCACACCCCTAAATGCATTGAAGCAACTGCCATGTGATTGGTTGATTAGATAATTGCATTAATGAGAAATTGAACAGGTGTTCCTAATAATCCTTTAGGTGAGTGTATATATATATATATATATATATATATATATATATATATATATATATATATATATATATATATATATATATATATTTTATTCTATTTCTATTATAGTTTCCTCCTTGTGTTTTTAACTGTGAATTTGCACTGTCCATGGAGCGGACCTGTTTACATTTCCCTGCCGGTTGTATATTCTGTATATAACTGTGTATGTGACAAATAAAACTCTTGAATCTTGAATCTTGAAAAACCTGGCAGGTCCAGTGCTGCTGCTTTGGGTTCGGGAGCCCGCGCTGCGGATTCTCCTGCCCGGGCGCAGCTTCGGTGCTGCTGCAGTTGTCCAGCTCTGAGGAGGTGGATGTCTGTAGCATCGCTGCAGGGGTTGAAGACTCACCACTTTAAACACCTACTAGTGAGGAGCTCTTGGAGGTTCTGAGCAGAGAAAAATATATAAATAAAAATAATTAAAAAAAAAAAAGCAAGAGAAACTAGCCACCAGACCAGGAGCTGCCTCAGTTAAAGCAGGCTTATGAGCGCTTCCTGTCAGTGCTCTGCTCAGCCTCCACGGGGCTTGCCGTTTTCACAGATCCCCACACTGAGGTGTCGAGATCGTGGAAGCAGCCCATGTCTTCACTGTGTTTAATTCCCACACTTCAGTATATTAAGAGAACTTTTAAAAAATATGAAAAATATGTATATATAATGCTAGAGAATATGTATAAATAATATTTATATGTATAAATAATGCTAGAGAATGTACTCTGCAGCAGGCTAGGCCGTCGCATGCCTGCACACTATGGCTTTTGTGCAGGCATATTAGGCTGCCCAACGTAAGATCTGGGAGAAAGCCAGGGGATCAGAGTGAGCTCTGATCTTCCACAGATTTAGCTCCAGGCAATAAAAGCAAAGTTCAAGCCTGTAGCCTCAGGTCTCCTCTCCTCTGCTGCTTGCGGGAGCAGTGGAGTACGAGCTCCTCACACCGGGCGCAGCAAAATCAGAGCGTCGCCACTCACACTCCCCCTCAGTAAAGATAGGGCGGTGGGCGGCGCCCTCGGGTGCAATCTTCTTAGGGTAAGACAGATCTGATGACCATCATTATCTCAACGAAGGCTGCGTCTAAGAAGCCCTGATGCCTTAGTGCCCAGGGCAGCGAGGGTTTTCTCCCCCCCCCGGGGCCAGGTGGTGTTCACCTCAGCATACGGTACCCGTCTGTCGTCGGTACCCTCATGGGGTCAATCCACCAACCCCACCGGAGTGCCGGGCGTGGAGGGCCCTCACGAGTCATCTGAGGATGGCTTGTGCCCTCCGTGGAAGGAATTGGCGCTGTCGAGCCAGTTGTTTCCTGCCGGTTCGCCGCTTCAGGGCACTGTGTTCGCGGTGCAGAGTACATCAGAGGCCTCAAGGGGCTGGCACCCTTAGTAGATTTTCTGGCAGAGTGGGAGAATCTGACAAATATATCTCAATGGGTCCTGTGTATATATATATATATACACTCACCTAAAGGATTATTAGGAACACCATACTAATACTGTGTTTGACCCCCTTTTTCGCCTTCAGAACTGCCTTAATTCTACGTGGCATTGATTCAACAAGGTGCTGAAAGCATTCTTTAGAAATGTTGGCCCATATTGATAGGATAGCATCTTGCAGTTGATGGAGATTTGTGGGATGCACATCCAGGGCACAAAGCTCCCGTTCCACCACATCCCAAAGATGCTCTATTGGGTTGAGATCTGGTGACTGTGGGGGCCATTTTAGTAAAGTGAACTCATTGTCATGTTCAAGAAACCAATTTGAAATGATTCGAGCTTTGTGACATTATCCTTCCTGCTGGAAGTAGCCATCAGAGAATGGGTATATGGTGGCCATAAAGGGATGGACACGGTCAGAAACAATGCTCAGGTAAGCCGTGGCATTTAAACGATGCCCAATTGGCACTAAGGGGCCTAAAGTGAGCCAAGAAAACATCCCCCACACCATTAGACCACCGCCACCAGCCTGCACAGTGGTAACAAGGCATGATGGACTCATGTTCTCATTCTGTTTATGGCAAATTCTGACTCTACCATCTGAATGTCTCAACAGAAATCGAGACTCATCAGACCAGGCAACATTTTTCCAGTCTTCAACTGTCCAATTTTGGTGAGCTCGTGCAAATTGTAGCCTCTTTTTCCTATTTGTAGTGGAGATGAGTGGTACCCGGTGGGGTCTTCTGCTGTTGTAGCCCATCCGCCTCAAAGTTGTGCATGTTGTGGCTTCACAATTGCTTTGCTGCATACCTCGGTTGTAACGAGTGGTTATTTCAGTCAAAGTTGCTCTTCTATCAGCTTGAATCAGTCGGCCCATTCTCCTCTGACCTCTAGCATCAACAAGGCATTTTCGCCCACAGGACTGCCACATACTGGATGTTTTTCCCTTTTCACACCATTATTTGTAAACCCTAGAAATGGTTGTGCGTGAAAATCCCAGTAACTGAGCAGATTGTGAAATACTCAGACCGGCCCGTCTGGCACCAACAACCATGCCACGCTCAAAATTGCTTAAATCACCTTTCTTTCCCATTTTGACATTCAGTTTGGAGTTCAGGAGATTGTCTTGACCAGGACCACACCCCTAAATGCATTGAAGCAACTGCCATGTGATTGGTTGATTAGATAATTGCATTAATGAGAAATTGAACAGGTGTTCCTAATAATCCTTTAGGTGAGTGTATATATAAATGCACCACACTGGTGAGCCCCGAGCAGGCTCTGGTTATGACTCAAGAAATACAGACTCTAAAAAAAAGAGGCTATAGAGAGGGTCCCTCTACAAGACAGTGAGTCAGGGATTTACAGCCGGTACTTCATCGTGCCAAAGAAGGATGGGGGGCTGCGCCCTATCTTGATCTGCGCGTCCTCGACCGCTCAGTAGCAAAGCTCAGGTTCAGGATTCTTACCCTCAACAGACTGTATCTCAAACCCAAGGTCTGGTTTGTCATGATAGATCTCATAGATGCATACTCTCGTGTCTCCATCCTTCTGCAGCACAGGAAATACCTGAGGTTCGCTTTCGGGGGAAAAAGCGTACCAATATTGGGTGTTTCCCTTTGTTCTAGCTCATTCACCCTGCATATTCATGAATTGTGTGGACGCAGCGCTAGATCCGATTCTCTATTTCGACGACTGCACAGTCAGCTCGTCTGCCAGTTCAACATCGAGATGTTGTTCTTGCGCACATGAGGGAGTTAGGGCTGAGGCTCAACTCCAAGAAGAGCGTTCTTTCTCCAGTCAGAGAATAACATATCTAGGTCTGAGTTGGATTTTGGTCTCTATGCAGGCACGCTTATTAGAGCCTCGCATAGGGTCGATCCTCTCAGCAGTGAAGGGGTGAAGCTAGACCAGTCACTCACTGTCTAATAGTAAGAGACAGTGGTGGCTTAAGACCAAGGGATTTCCCAGAGGGGAACCCTTACTCGTGTAGTCAAGGCAATGCAGCAGCGTCTCCGCACCCTGGCTACGTGGAAAGGTCCTTGGTTTCTGGCCCAGAGCCCGTCACTGGGGGCGCCGTGTCAGCGAGCATCTCTGATCACGGTCACTTCCTTCACGGGCTGGGGGGCGTCCATGAGTGGTTGCTCGGCCCAGGGCTCATTTGTGGAAGCAGATATCCTGTCGAGACAGGGGCCGAGGCCCGGGGAGTGGAGACTCCACACCGAGGTGGCAGAGCTCCTTTGGGAGAAATTTGGCAGGGCCAAAGTGGACCTGCTGGCCACACACGAGAACACTCTTGTCATCTGTGGTTCTCCCTAATGCCTCCAGCTCCTCTTGGACTGGACGCCATGGTACAGGAGTGGCTGAGGCTGCCCCTGTATGCATTTCCCCCGATTGTTCTGCTTCCAGGAGCTCTAGAGAGCTGGACGGGCCTCGTCTGCTGCTAGTAGCCTTGTTCTGGCCAGCCCAAGCTGGTTCTCGGACATTGTGTCGCTCCTCTACGGCTCTCCTCTGGAGATTCCATTCAGGAGGGACCTTCTCTCTCAGGTGGGCGGTGTCATCCTGCACCCTCACCCAGAACTGCTTTTATTTACTATTTTACTTTCTTTTACTCTCAGTTTTTACAAACTTATCATCTGCATTGATCTACTACGACAGCAAAACTCTTTTGGACATTGGTTACCTCTACACTGGACTGTTTCAGGACACTTTCGCCGATCCTCTGTGGCCATCTGAGATTCTTCGGAACGCCGAGTTGAACAATGGCCAGAGCCAGCGGCGTAGAACAAAAAACACCGTGGGAAACGTGCTGGTATCCGTAACAGACTGAGGAAAAGGGCATTCAGACCTCCTCTCCCGAGCATTCTTCTAGCAAATGTTCAATCCTTGGATAATAAGATGGACGATCTTAGAGCCAGGATAAGTTTTCAACGGGACATGAGAGACTGTAATATCTATTGTTTGTCTGAAACATGGCTCACGCCCGCGGTCCCGGACACAGCTGTGGCGCCGTGGGAGAACTTCTCTGTTTTTCGGATGGACAGAACAGCCGAGGCCGGTAAATCCAAAGGCGGTGGAGTGTGTTTCATGATCAACAAGAAATGGTGCGATCCCAGGAACATCACCATTCTCTCGCGGTCCTGCTCGCCTCATCTGGAACATTTAACAATCATCTGCCGCCCATTCTATCTGCCTAGGAGTTTTCTGCGGTTGTCGCGACCGCGTTTACATCCCACCGCAGGCAGACACAGCGCTGGCTTTATCTGGCCTTCATGATGTTGCCAGCGGCGTCATAAACCAACATCCCGGACGCGGCATTCATTGTCGCGGGCGATTTTAACAAAGCAAACCTAAAGAAAGTCCTGCCAAACTTTCACCAGCACGTCTCCTGCCCCACACGAGGAGCAAACACACTGGATCACTGCTACTCTCCGTTTAAGAACGCCTATAAAGCGCGGTCACTTTCAGCGTTTGGCAAATCGGATCATGCCGCCATTTTCCTCACTCCCGAATACAAACAAAAGCTCCTCCAGGAACCCCGGTGAGGCGGGAAGTTAAGCGTTGGTCACCCCATTCAGAGACCGCGCTACAGGCAGCTCTGGGCGATGTGGATTGGGACATGTTCGGCGAGTTCAGCTGACGTAAGCGAGTTCACAGACGTGGCGCTTTGCTTCATCAACACGCTTACAGAGCAAGCCACGCAAACAATAACAATAACGTCCTTCTCAAATCAGAAACCGTGGGTGGACAATTCAATCCGCGGCAGTGAACGACGCACTGCTGCTTACAACGCCGGTCTCCATTCAGGAATATGAATGAATACAGATCGTCCTGCTATGCTCTCAGACGAGCAGTTAAAGCCGCAAAACTCCGTTATAAAGACCGAGTGAGTCTCATTTCCAACTCAACGACTCGCGGCGCATGTGGCAAGGTCTGAGGTCCATCTGCTCCTTTGGATCTAAATCCTCTGCAGAGGCAAGCGTTGATCCGTTGCTCGTGAACGAGTTAAACTCTTTCTATGCTCGCTTTGACTGTAACGCGGCAACGCGACTCCGCCAAGTGGCGCGTTAGAGGAAATTACTCAGAGCAGCAACAATCACGTGATCTCTGTCTCGGAGGATGAAGTTCGGAGAGCACTCAAGCGTGTGGGCGTCAGGAAAGCTGCTGGGCGGATGGTATTTCAGGTCGTGTTCTGCGGTCCTGTGCTGATCAGCTCACCGGGTTGTTTACATCCATCTTTAATGAGTCCTCGCTACATCTGTGGTCCCCACCTCCTTCAAAAATCCACCATCATCCCTGTCCCTAAGAACAGTAAACCCTCTTGCCTAAATGACTATCGTCCAGTGGCTCTCACGTCTATAGTCATGAAGGTCTTTGAGAGACTCATTAAAAACACCATTTGCGCCTTCATTCCTGACACTTTGGACCCTCTTCAGTTTGCCTATCGTCCCAATAGATCGACTGAAGATGCCATCTCTCATGTCCTCCACTCCTCCCTCACTCACATCGACAGCAAAAGTGGGAACTACGTAAGACTGCTATTTATTGACTATAGCTCAGCCTTTAACACCATAGTTCCCACCAAGCTAACCTCCAAACTCCTGGATCTCGGCCTGAATCCTTCTCTCTGCCACTGGATTGAGGACTTCCTCACTGGCAGGCCTCAGGTGGTGAGAATAGGCCAGTCCACCTCCACCTCCATCACCCTGAGTGTGGGAGCTCCACAGGGCTGTGTCCTGAGCCCCTGCTCTACTCTCTCTACACGCATGACTGTTTGTCCACACACAGCTCCACCTCTATCATCAAATTTGCTGATGATACTGTTGTCCTGGGCCTCATTTCCAACAACAATGAGGACGGCATACTTGGGCGAGGTGGAGCATCTAACATCATGGTGCCAGGACAACTGTCTCTCTCTGAATGTTGGCAAGACCAAAGAAATGATTGTGGACTTCAGGAAGAGACAGCAACGGACATACTCCCCCTCATGATCAGCGGGTCACCAGTAGAGAGAGTGAGCAGCTTCAAGTACCTGGGAGTAAACATCTCCGAGGACCTGACCTGGACTGCTCACATTCAGACACAGGTGAAAAAAGCCAGGCAAAGACTGTACCACCTGCGCCAGCTGAGGAAATTCAGGGTTTCACCAGCTATCCTGAAAACTTTCTATTTAGGGGCGATAGAAAGTGTTTTAACTCAGTGCATCACAGCGTGGTATGGGAACAGCACCAGTCATGACCGCAAAGCCCTGCAAAGAGTAGTGCGCTTATCCGGCGTATCTCAGGGTCAGCTCTCCGTCTCTGCAGGACGTCTACACCAAACGCTGCAAAGGTAGAGCTACCAAGATCATCAAGGACTCTAATCACCCTGCAAACCCTCATTTCACGCTGCTACCATCTGGTAAGCGCTTCCAAGCCTGATGGCCAAAACTGAGAGACTCAGGAGGAGCTTCTTCCCCAGGCCATCAGACTCCTGAACTCAGTCACTTAACATCACGTGACTTCACTTCAGGATAAACATCGATACACTGACATTGCACTGCACTTTCTGTTCTCATTGTTACTGTGTAACAACCTGTCATAAACCTGTTTGCACATTATACTCTTTATACATTTGTTAACCACATATTTATAAGTCTACAGTTTACTCACTGCAAAGTCTACTTCAATTATTTTATTCCACTTTATCCTTATTTGTTACCTTTTTTTCTCTTGACTTGATTATTTATAATTCTACAGATATAGATATATATATATATATATATATATATAGAGAAGTACTTTTTATATCCTATTTCTATTATAATTTCTTCCTTGTGTTTTTAACTGTGAATTTGCACTGTCCATGGAGCGGACCTGTTTACATTTCACTGCCGGTTGTATATTCTGTATATAACTGTGTATGTGACAAATAAAACTCTTGAATCTTGAATCTTGAAACTGTGGAAACTGTGGGCTTGGCTTCTGGGGGCCCAGCTCATAAGTTCTGGTCTCTCAACCGAGGTTGTTGAGACCATTCTACACTCTAGAGCTACCTCCATGAGGAAACTGTACACTCGAAATGGAGACTCTTCACCTCATGGTGTAGCGATCGCCTGTGGGATCCAGTTAACTGCCTTGCGAGCGCGGTGCTGGAGTTCCTGCAGGAGAGGTTCTCTGTTGGGTTAGCCCTCCACAATAAAGGTGTCTGTGGCGGTCTTAGCAGCTTACCACACTCCTTTGGGTGGTGTTTCATGTGGGCTACATCCTCAAGTTACTTGTTTCCTCTGTGGCATTTTGAGGCTAAGACCTGTAGTACGCACCAGGGTGCCAGCCTGGGACTTTGTCCTCCAAGACCTTTCTGAGGCTCCTTTGAGCTGCTTGAAGAAGTTTCTGAGAAGTTTCTCCCTCTTAATAGGTTCATCCTTCTTGCTTATGATATCTGGAAGTTTAGGGGTTTTTCTAGCCCCTCTGTGGCAACCTCAGGCTTGGAACTACTCCCGGTCTATGAGTAGGCCGGGTTACGTTCCGTAGGTTCCCACTATCCTGTGAGACCCTTAGTACGTCAGGCCTTTGTCCTCCTCCTTCTGACGTCAGACCAGGAAACTTCTGCTTGCCTGTTCGCGCATTAGAACAATTATTCATCTGTTACGGGCCACCCTTGAGAGGGGGTCCGACTTCAAGCAGAGCATGAGCAAGTGGGTGGTCGAGGCTATCTCACTTGCTTATGTGGCGGCTGGGCAGCCTTCTCACTGGCTGTCCGGGCCCACTCAACTAGGAGTATGGCTGCCTCGCAGGCACTTTTGGCAGAGGCCTCCCTGCATGATATTTGTGATGCGGCAGGATATTACCTCACCACACACCTTTTTCAGTTCCTACAAGCTAGACATTAACGTTACTCTGGGGACTCGGGTGCTCGCCCAGACAATATCACAGGCGGGCATTTCAGCTCCTATGGGGACGTGGGTATTCTCGTTCCCAAAGCGGTGACGCAGCGTGAGTTCCCTTGAAAGGAAACGTCTCGGTTACGACTGTAACCTTAGTTCCCTGAATAGGGAACGAGACGCTGCGTCACCCTGCCATACTCCCCGCATGCCCGCAAGCGTCTTGCTTCAGCCTTTCTCAGAAGCTAGCGGCGTTTGCCGGTATGCTTTGTACTTTCCGGGTCTATGACGTCACCCGCCTATGATGTTACGTCTCTCCATTGGACTGATTACACACGTGCTTCATGATGCAATCACGCAGAGGTGTTCCAAGATTCAAGATTCAAGAGTTTTATTTGTCACATACACAGTTATATACAGAATATAAAACCGGCAGTGAAATGTAAACAGGTCCGCTCCATGGACAGTGCAAATTCACAGTTAAAAACACAAGGAGGAAATTATAATAGAAATAAATAGAATAAGTAAGTACTATATATATATATATATATATATATATATATATATATGTATCTGTAGAATTATAAATAAATCAAGTCAAGTAGAAAAAATAAAAATAAAAATAAATAAAGAAGTGGAATAAAATAAGTGAAATAAACTGTGCAGTGAGTAAACTGTAGACTTATAAATATGTGGTTAACAGAAATGTACAAAGAAGCATAATGTGCAAACAGGTTTATAACAGGTTGTTACACAGTAACAACGAGAACAGAAAGTGCAGTGCAATGTCAGTATATCGATGGTCACGTGATGTTAAGTGACTGAGTTCAGGAGTCTGATGGCCTGGGGGAAGAAGCTCCTCCTGAGTCTCTCAGTTTTGGCCATCAGGCTTCGGAAGCGCTTACCAGATGGCACCAGTGTGAAATGAGGGTTTGCAGGGTGATTAGAGTCCTTGATGATTTTAGTAGCTCTACCGTTGCAGCATTTGGTGTAGACGTCCTGCAGAGACGGGAGAGCTGACCCTGAGATACGCTCGGATAAGCGCACGACTCTTTGCAGGGCTTTGCAGTCATGACTGGTGCTGTTCCCATACCACGCTGTGATGCACTGAGTTAATACACTTTCTATCACCCCTAAATAGAAAGTTTTCAGGATAGCTGGTGAAACCCTGAATTTCCTCAGCTGGTGCAGGTGGTACAGTCTTTGCCTGGCTTTTTTCACCTGTGTCTGAATGTGTGCAGTCCAGGTCAGGTCCTCTGAGATGTTTACACCCAGGTACTTGAAGCTGCTCACTCTCTCCACTGGTGACCCGCTGATCATGAGAGGGGAGTATGTCCGTTGCTGTCTCTTCCTGAAGTCCACAATCAGTTCTTTGGTCTTGCCAACATTCAGAGAGAGACAGTTGTCCTGGCACCAAGATGTTAGTTGCTCCACCTCGTCCAAGTATGCCGTCTAATTGTTGTTGGAAATGAGGCCCAGGACAACAGTATCATCAGCAAATTTGATGATAGAGGTTGAGATGTGTGTGGACAAACAGTCATGTGTGTAGAGAGAGTAGAGCAGGGGACTCAGGACACAGCCCTGTGGAGCTCCCACACTCAGGGTGATGGAGGTGGAGGTGAACTGGCCTACTCTCACCACCTGAGGCCTGCCAGTGAGGAAGTCTTCAATCCAGTGGCAGAGAGAAGAATTCAGGCCGAGATCCAGGAGTTTGGCGGTTAGCTTAATGGGAACTATGGTGTTAAAGGCTGAGCTATAGTCAATAAATAGCAGCCTTACGTAGTTCCCACTTTTGCTGTCGATGTGAGTGAGGGAGGAGTGGAGGACATGAGAGATGGCATCTTAAGTCGATCTATTGGGACGATAGGCAAACTGAAGAGGGTCCAAAGTGTCAAGAATGAAGGAGCAAATGGTGTTTTTAATTAATCTCTCAAAGACCTTCATGACTATAGACGTGAGAGCCACTGGACGATAGTCATTTAGGCAAGAGGGTTTACTGTTCTTAGGGACAGGGATGATAGTGGATTTTTTGAAGGAGGTGGGGACCACAGATGTAGCGAGGGACTCATTAAAGATAGATGTAAACAACCCGGCGAGCTGATCAGCACAGGACCGCAGAACACGACCTGAAATACCATCCGGCCCAGTAGCTTTCCTGACGTCCACACGCTTGAGTGCCCTCCGAACTTCATCCTCCGAGACAGAGATCACGTGGTTGTTGCTGCTCTGAGTGATTCCCTCTGACGCGTCACTTGGCGGAGTCGTGCTGCCGCGATTACAATCAAAGCGAGCGTAGAAAGAGTTTAACTCGTTCACAAGCAACGGATCAGCTCTGACCTCTGCAGAGGATTTAGATCCAAAAGAACAGATGCCACATGCGCTGGGAGTCGTTGAGTTGGAAATGAGACTCCACTCGATCCTTATAACGGAGCTTTGTGGCTTTAACTGCGCGTCGGAGAGCATAGCAGGACGATCTGTATTCAGTCATATTCCCCGATAGGAGACCGGCGTTGTAAGTGGCAGTGCGTGTGTTCACTGCAGCGCGGATTGAATTGTCCACCCACGGTTTCTGATTTGAGAAGGACGTTATTGTTATTGTTTGTGTGGCTTGCTCTGTAAGCGTGTTGATGAAGCAAAGCGCCACATCCGTGAACTCGCTGACGTCAGATGAACTCGCCGGAACATGTCCCAGTCGACGTCATCAAGAGCTGCCTGTAGCACGGTCTCTGAATGGGGTGACCAGCGTTTAACTTCCTGCCTCACTGGGGGTTTCTGAACGAGCCTATGTTTGTATTCAGGTGTGAGGAAAATGGCGGCATGATCCGATTTGCCGAAAGTTGGAAGTGACCGAGCTTTATAGGCGTTCTTAAACAGAGAGTAGCAATGATCCAGTGCTCCTCGTGTAGGACAGGAGATGTGCTGGTGAAAGTTTGGCAAGACTTTCTTTAGGTTTGCTTTGTTAAAATCGCCCGCGACAATGAAAGCAGCATCGGGGTGTTTGTTTATGAAGCCGCTGGTAACATCATGAAGGCCAGATAAAGCCAGCCCTGTGTCTGCCTATGGTGGAATGTAAACGGCGGTGGCGATGACCGAGGAAAACTCCCTCAGCAGATAGAATGGGCGGCAGATGATTGTTAAATGTTCCAGATGAGGCGAGCAGGATCGCGAGAGAATGGTGATGTTCCTGGGGTCGCACCATTTCTTGTTGATCATGAAACATACTCCACCGCCTTTGAATTTACTGGCCTCGGCTGTTCTGTCCATCCGAAAAACAGAGAAGTTCTCCGACGGCGTCACAGCTGTGTCCGGGACCACGGGCGTGAGCCATGTTTCAGACAAACAATAGATGTTACAGTCACTCATGTCCCGTTGAAAACTTATCCTGGCTCTGAGATCGTCCATCTTATTTTCCAAGGATTGGACATTTGCGAGCATGATGCTCGGGAGAGATGGGCTGAATGCTAAATCTCAGTCTGTTGCGGATCCCCGCGTGTTTCCCACGGTGTTTCTTGATTCTTCTGCGTCGACTCTGGCCATTGTTCAACTCGGCGTTCCGAAGAATCTCAGCTGGCCACAGAGGATCGGTGAAAGTGTCCTGAAACAGTCCAGTGTATAGGTAACCAATGTCCAAAAGAGTTTTGCTGTCATAGCAGATCACTGTAGATGATAAATTTGTAAAAATTGAGAGCAAAAGAAAGTAAAATAATAAATAAAAGCACAGTCTTCGCGGAGCGACCTGAACGGCAACCGAACACGGTGGCGCCATCTTGGTAGATGAGCTATATATAATTCTGTCATGAATTATGCAATTATGCACCCAAAGCGGTGACGCAGCGTCTCGTTCCCTATTCAGGGAACTAAGGTTACAGTCATAACCAAGACGTTTCCTTGCAGCACTAAAGTATAGTTAATACTATATTAGGCAACTATTTCACAACCTTTATTACATACACCTTGGAAAAATGCAGAGGTCCCGACCTCAGTGACCTCATAGCTGGCTATAGCCTTGCACACATGTTTAGACCTACTTGAGTAAATGAATTGTCATTTTTGGTTGAACTATCCCTTTAAAGATAAGTTCTCCACATCACAGATGCTTTAGGAAATCTATCCACCCCTATGACATCTCTTTCTCCATAAATATCAACTGATATAGCTGTATTTACATCCACTCTCGCTAACAGGACAGATTGGTAGGGTGCTCGACACGGTGTATCATAATACAAAGGCGCGGTGCTTCACGGTAAATGGAAAGTTCTGGTGATTGCGCGTTCACAGCTAATTCAGACGGTGCCATTATATGAATTGAGCGATTCTTTCTTGATTATTCATGACCTTCTCCTCTACGAGGCCCTTCCCTGCAGCTGGTTTGCTGAATTAATGTTTCCAGGAGCACATGGTCTATCTCATAAGCCCTTATCAGCCAAATCTGGTAAAGATAGATTTGTAAGAAAGGAATTCATTTGTCCCTTGAGGCCTGTGCATATCTCCATGCAATCCATTTAATGATGGCCAAATGACGAGCATAATTGCTCATTAGTCTCTGAGGGCCCTTGCGTGGACACCTTACATGTGCATCAAAAGTCAATAGGGCACATACAAGCACACACTGAGGATAGAACTAGCAAGCAAGCTGGAAAGAAAAAGAGGCTGTTTCCTGATGGGAAGAGTGGAGGAAGCTAATGCTGCAGAACAGCTGATTAGGCCTCTTTACCAGGTCAGCTGTACATCTCTCCCCTCGGCCCAGGGCCGGGCACAGAGCTGAATTATAGGGGGTAAACAGTGTAGACGGCTTGGGCTGATGGGAGTAGACGGCCTTGGTCAGCTGCCCTGGTCCGGTCTGTCTTTTTTAATTTCCTCTCTATCAGCTACTGTGAGGAGATCTGACTATGAGGAGACCCCAGCAGGCTTACCACTGACCCTGCATAATTCTCTCTCTTTCAGATACACACATACACATACAAAAATGTAGACAGCACATAAAAGGCCAGTCAGCACTCTCAATGGAAAGGACACTCCAAAATGAGGCTGTTTTATGCAGAGGGAGATCACAGTGCATGAATAAATGAAGAATGGCAGATGGTCACACACATACAGTACACACACAAACATATCCATACACCAACAAACTTTTGTTTTATATTATGCTCTGTACTATCCATTAACTTCTATAGTTTTTAAATCGAGCTAATTGCATTTTAATCGCCTAACCTTTACACAAAGCTTTTTTCATTTTTAGATTCTAATGAAGACAGTATTAAGTCCTTTTATTGTGCCATTTTTATCATAGGCGGTTAGTAAGTAATTTAAAGTTTTACTATTCTTGTGGGGTTATTTGGTCCTTGCAAAATTGGTCAGGAGAGTTCGCCGCATTTAGCTATTGGTTTAACTGACACTTTTGACAACAGACAATGGAACCTTTCTGCCAGCGAAATTTCGCTAATGTGACTGTATCTTTACTCTAAGGCTGGGGAGGGGGGTTAGGGGTTGGGGGGTATATGTATGTGAAGCCTAATTCCTGAAACTAACAACTGAAATAGAACTTTTAAGCAAATCAAAAAACATTTCTATGAGCCATTTCTTTTTTAGTGAATCAAAAACCTTTACTGTAGCACGAACAGTTTAGTCTGAATCACAAACTCTGAGGAAATACTTTGTAGTGAATCAAAAACAGGAAACTGTAGCACAAATCACACAATGAGTAGTTCAAAAAGACGAGTTGCCAGTTTAATTCAGTCTACAACACATGCACTGTATAATTTACAGCATTAGCAGAGAGTGGATTTCTATCATATGCAAGCAAATTCAACATTTTACCTAAGATTAAATGAATCAGAATCGAGAGCTCGCCAATCGGAATTACACTGAATTGGAAATTCTGACTTGTTATACATGTAGGGTATAATGGGGGTAAAGGCGCACCGGGGGAAAAGGCGCCTTTCACAAAAACCTTGCCGCACTTTCCAAAACAGCCGCTTCTCAAGATGCACGTGGAAATTTGGCTGATCCTTGATGTGATCGCGGGCAGCAGCGCAATATATATTTTATATATATAATATTTTGAGAAAAATGTCTTAATGATTTTCAGTTTTGTTCAAGGTAACGTTCACCTTAGAGATAATCACCATTATTTATAATTAATCCATCATATTTAAAAATATGATATTAATCATATCATTTAATAAAATATAATTTATTGTTACTACTGTAAATCTATATTAAATTATGGGATCTCCTTCAATGCTTTCAGAATATATACTTTTTTTAAATAATTTTGTCTCTATATTTTTAAAATGTATTTCTATATTAACATATTTTAATGACAGTATATTTTTTGAACAAAAATACATTTTTTATTTATCAAAATAAACAGAAAATAGTACAACATTTGCTAAAGTGATTGTTTTGAACAAGGATTAACTTTAGACATTAGCTAAAGTATTTATATCAATACTGTGTGCCTTTTGCCCCATGCTGGCGAGGTAAAAGCCCCCCCACACCATCTTATACATTTATAAGATTTTTAAACAAAATAAACCACTTTAATGATTTATTTTCACACAAAATCTGTTGCTCCATTAATGTTCAATACAAACATAGGCATATCTTTTTTTTTCTATTTTTATTGGGCATCCCTGTATTAGCTCGCTCTAAGATAACAAATAAAAAAACCTTGGTAAATACTACAAAAACACGGTTTAATGTCAGTGGTAACCAACATATCAGTTTGGTGACAAGATGCATGCGACTTTTCTTTCTGTCCCCTACCAGCAACTTGAAATGATTAAAAAACAAATTACACAGGCGAGTGGCATGGCAGCCCATTCATCAGTGTCATGTGAGGCTGGGCCTCGTGGGGCTGTTGAGAAGTCTTCGAAAGCGGTCAGTAATGACAAAACCATGCTCCATAGAAATACAACTGCTAGGTGATGCTGACCAACTCTTTATACGGTTTACTTAAAAACACCCAAAGATGATCTTGTTTATTTCCTCCTATTTTTCCCCTTGCTGTGACTCTCTTCCGTTTAGTCTCGGGTCCCACCTGAGCCCAGCTCACAGCCTGTTACCTTGTGTCCTCTGCTTTACCTCTGAACACCAGCCAATGTTTGCACTCCATGCGTACGACTTCAATAGCCTGTTTAACAATGGCTCCTGCTGTTTACAAACCGTGAAGAAAGCTTCCGTTTCTGCACTTATCTTTGACAAAAAAAAGTATTCTCTGTAATTCCTTCCTGCTGGCTAATGCGCCACAATTTAAACGGTGGAACAAATAACTGAAAAAGAAACTGCTCTTGCTAATTACATTTAGACTAGCAAAGACGTCAGTGTTTGAAAGAGCTATAAACAGTATCATGTGTGATTCAGCAGTATGTACGGTGGCCCAGTAATGTACAACACAACGAAATTTAAAAAGCAAGCATAAGTTCACAACACAACGAAATCAAGCCACAACACAACGGAAACGCTCCAAACCCCTAGGGGGCTCTCGGAGCACGGTAAAGTTAGTTTTCCTTGCCACTGTCTTACAAAGATATCAATACCACAATTAATTTTAACAGTATGTAACCATTGTATATCGACATGAACTATTCATTGCAAATCACCTACATGCATTATAGCTGTATATTTATACTCGAGAATGCTTTGACTCGCTACCACAGCATGATGCCTAAAGGCTGATTTATACTTCTGCAACCTATGATGTAGCCTCTACGCCGACTTTTACATGTCGATTTTCATTTATACTTCTGCATTGATGGGAGGGAACATGTGTACCCCTGAGGGAGGGGTTCTGGCAGACCAATCACAGCGCTTGCGGTCCGCTTAGAATTGACGTGTTGTTACATTTTTGGAGAGGTGCACGTCAGGGTATGTCGTAGGCTACACGTGCAACACACAGCCTACGAAGTAGCAACGCTGTACACTCGACGCAGAAGTATTGGGCTTCTGCGTCGAAGGGAACGTAAGGGAACGTTTGCCAATTCCACCATGTGGTTGAAACTTATAATTTGTGCTGTGGTAGCGGGTCAAAGGATTCTCCAGTATAAATATGCAGCTATAATGCATGTAGGTGATTTGGAATTAATATTTAATGTCGATATACAATGGTTACATACACTTAAACTGATCGTAGTATTGATATCTTTGTAAGACTGGCGAATCTATAGAACAGTGGCAAGGAAAACGAAATTTACTACGCTCCGAGTGCCCCCTAGTGGTCGGGAGAATTTCCGTTGTGTCGTGGCTTGATTTTGTTGTGTTGTAGCTTAATTTCATTGTGTTGTGGCTTGATTTTGTTGTGTTGTGGCTTGATTTCATCGTGTTGTGACTTGATTTTGTTGTTTTGTGGCTTGATTTTGATTTAGTTGTGTTGTGGCTTGATTTTGTTGTGTTGTGGCTTGATTTTGTTGTGTTGTGCTTGATTTCATTGTGTTGTGGCTTGATTTTGTTGTGTTGTGGCTTGATTTCATTGTGTTGTGGCTTGATTTCGTTGTGTTGTGGCTTGATTTTGTTGTGTTGTGGCTTGATTTATTGTGTTGTGGCTTGATTTTGTTGTGTTGTGGCTTGATTTCATTGTGTTGTGGCTTGATTTTGTTGTGTTGTGGCTTGATTTCATTGTGTTGTGGCTTGATTTTGTTGTGTTGTGACTTGATTTCGTTGTGTTGTGGCTTGATTTTGTTGTGTTGTGGCTTGATTTTGTTGTGTTGTGGCTTGATTTCATTGTGTTGTGGCTTGATTTTGTTGTGTTGTGGCTTGATTTCATTGTGTTGTGGCTTGATTTTGTTGTGTTGTGGCTTGATTTTGTTGTGTTAATTTATTTTAGATTTTTAAATTTTGTTGTGTTGTGCACTACTGGGCCACCGTAGTATGGCCGGTCAAAAACCTGGTCCAAAATGATAGTGTGTTTGTGTTTTATACGTTTAAATAAGCAACATCTCTTTTGTTGTTTTATTGTGGCTGTAAAATTATTTTTTTTCTCATCACAATGCTACAACATTTTTTCCATCTCTGTGAGTTGTGAGCTGAGGTTATTTGGTTGAATAATGAAAGGCGAGGGGAATGTTTAGGAGACCAGTAATTATCACTTACAGCACGTTTAACATGACAGGTAAGTAGCATACTTTGTTAAATTAACACTTTTAGGGGCTGTACATACACGCTCTTGTGTTTAATAAAAGATAAATGGAGCATAACGTAAACAGTCTCCAGACACATTTATGACTGTTTTTAATGGGATAGTTCGCCCATACTGTCATTATTTACCCACTTTCATGTTGTTACAAAACTGCTTGCAACAACAACAAAAAGATATTTTGAAGATAGTTTCAACTATTTTTGTCCATACAATGAAAGTCAGTGGGGTCCAAAACAACACTGGTCCCCAATGACTTTCATTCTATAGACAAAAACGAGAAAGAAAGCATGCTGGTTTGAAAAAACGTGGGTTAGTAAATAATGACAAAACTGTCATTTTTTGGGGTGAACAATCTCTTTTACTTGATGTCATCTCAAAAACATGGCACTCATGGTACAAACAGCAAGATGCATCACAACTGAAAAAATAAATCTGTCTAGAGCCTAGAAAAAATTAAAAAGCGCCAACTGGACATATGTATGTACAGAATGTATTCTGTACTAATGACCCCTGACTTCTCATTTTGGTACACTCTGTAAAATATTTAAGTTCAGGCTTGTAAATCCAGAACAGAAAATACTATATTAGTCTATATAATCATCTTCTTCATAGTCCCTGTTAAGGCAGAAAAAACTAGAACAAAATGTCTTTCTTTGTAATGCTTGTGGTTAATATGCAATTAATCTAAACCCCAATCCTAATGTCTTCTCCAAAAGGAAGTCTCTAATTACTCCTGTGAGCCAAGTCTGAGGAACCTTCATCAAATTTTCAGCTTTCTGATCACATGCTCCACTCTGGTTCTGCAGTGCATGTGATGAGGGCACATAATCTATGCCATGTGTTTCAACAGATGTGTCAAGGATGCGTTAATGCATTTGTGAAAAACAACTTACTGAGAACTTGCAGGAACATTAGATATGCCAGTGTAAACTTTCTGATCTCCAGAAACTGTTCAATAAAACCAGGAACCATCTCTCAGGCACACTGGTCTCGCTGGCACACCTCTTTCATTTAAACGCAGCACAAAGGGCGAATCCCTGGGTGACAGTCAAACACAGATGAAAACGTTCTTCACTCGACAAAGCGGAGTTATTGCCTGCACAAATCACAAAGCAACAATTCCTTTACCACTCACCAGCATAGCAGTCACCAATAGAAAGAATACATCTAGTAATTAGAGCAAAATGGCTTTGCTCCTTTCCTTTCATTATTGCAATTAACCTACAGAACCTGATCTCTAACGGAGGGGGGAAGGATGTTGTATCAAATTACAGGGATGTTTCATATCAGCGGTAGCTCTTGCTCTTCCTGAATGATAATGAGGACGAGACTGAAGTTGACATGTAATGTCTGAAAACTGAAGTTTCTGAAAAGAGCAAGTCAAAAACTGCACTGGATGAAGCCGGAGATGGAGATAATGGACCACTTAAAAGAAAATGGTAGAAATTTCTAGAACATGTGGTAGATTTCACATGTTCATCATACTATAAGAATATCCTGCAAGTTTCAGAACTGAAAACTTCCTTGTTAGTCCAAAAACAGCTTTTATTGTTACCAAGCCCAGCGAACGGCTCATTGTGGAATGTCCTCATATAGGTGAAAAACCACCTCTGCAGATGAAAATCAACGGCTACTTCATCATTGCAACTTTGGCCCGCCCACTGATGTGTTAGTGAGATGACGAGGAGAGAAGAGCGATACAGGATGGATTACAAATAACATTACCTTCCAAAGGATCCTAATGCTAGGAATGTGGTTATTTTATTTATTTTCAACAATGTGAATGTCTCAATTTGTACATTCATATATTTTACTTGGATGCTTTGGTAAATCAGTTGCAATTTCGGCACAGGCTTTGCAAACAGACTTTTACGAGGTGGTCGCATATTTTTACTATATTGCCACAACAACATGTAAGTAACCATGTGAGTTGATTTCTGATATGTAATGATTCATGTACAGTCAGATGTACTTTGTCTATGTATCACTAAATCAAACGACTAAACGGTCAACTTCACATTTTACTTAGGATGAAAATAATCTGTTTTTTAAACTGATTGAATTGTATATAGAAAGCGATCAAAGAACATTCACTGGAGCTTTCAATCAAACAGCACAAGTTTATCAGTGACTGAGTTCTGGACTTGTGCCAAAACTTCTGTAATAATCAATGAATCTCTTATTTACATTGTATTTGCACTGTTATGATGAGTGCATAAATCAAGTTGCAATGATGAGATTACTGCATTCATGCGCTCAACATGTCTGTGATTGGTTACAATGCTTTCATGCCACGATCTGAATATAATGCTAAATCAACATTTTTCACAATTAGTTAACCTTGAGAGCTGTAATATTAAAAACATGCTAAAAGTTTTTGAGAGAGCTAAACGTGTAATACTTCTACTTCTGCTATTTCATATGCACAGATGTTAGCCAATCACAGCAGTGGGCATTTACACTGAAGTCTCACAGCAGATACACCCTTCAAACATCAGGGTAGGAAAATGCCTTTTATTTCTAAATTATGACAATTTTTTATGTAAAAATCATTCTAACATTATAAGTACATCACATGAAACATTATAAAACAATAAACCAATGCAGTTCATGACCAATTTAAAATTAAGATTGTTAATGTAACTGAGAATTAAATGAGAACCACTGCTCAACAACATGCATTAGCTATTTTTTTTTTTGTGTGTGTGTGTGTGTGAATATAGCTAAATGCAAAGATTTTAGTTTTTCTCTTTCCATTTGTTAGAATGCACAACTGCATGTTTCTTTTTTTAGCATGATTGTAGCTTAAGATGCTAAAATGATGACATTGTTGTCTAGTTTTATTGCTGATTTATGCAATATATTAGTCTTCTGAAACATACTGTTGACAAACAGTTCTGGAGATTTTAGTCTTTATTCAAGTGCATAGACCTAATTCCCACCTTAGTTTATTCTAGAACACGCATTAGCAAATGTTTTGCTTTATTGTAGCTTAAGATACTAAATGATGGCATTGCTGTCAGATTTTATTGCTGATTTACAAAATATATGACTGAAACATACAACATTTTCTCCAGCCAAGTCCATGTCTGACACGCAGTAGCAGTTTTTTTTTTTTTTAGCATTATTGTAGCTTAAGATGCTAAATGATATCTAAATGATGATTTGAAACATATTATTGAAATATACTCTTAACCAACAGTTTTGAAGGTTGTGTCCTTTTACCATCAGATAGGATCTGTACTTGTATGCCTAATAACTAAAGAAAATAGCTGTCTGGAGCTACCAAGATCTCCAATTGGCCTCACTCTGTCCTTTCAAACACATATGACTTTAGTTTTTTTATTTTGAAGAATGTTGGAAACCAAATGACAGTTGTACCCATGAACGTTCATTATATTAAAAGAACACTTTGTATTAAAACAAGACGTTTCCAAAAAAATATCTTCATATTCGTCATACAAATTTGGAACGAGTAAATGACAGAATTTTTGACAGAGTGGAATATCCCTTAAAAATAATTCTAGCAAAAGAACAGGGCACTTGATGAATAACTGTGCAATTAGGAAAAGGTTTGTATGCATGCTGTCACAAGTAATGACTGATTCCTCAAATTGATTCACAAGCAGCAGATGAGTGTGATTCACAGCTTGTTTGGACACTGTGATGTCCTAATTTACATTCACTGTGAGAGAAACACTGCAGTTGCTGTAATGTACAGAAACAATATATCTGAGCCGAGATCCCATGGGGACTTGAATTATTCCCATGACAGATGGATTCAGGTGAGATGACAGAGATGTAAAGCCACGTGTGGGTGTAATGTTTTGGCCTCGGCTCGCAGCTCGATCAGAAACTGTCTCTGAAAAATGCCACGCCCCCAGCATAGTCATAAATTGGACTCGCTTATCAAACCGATTCCATCTCTTAAAGTGCCCAAGGACTCCTCTACATCTAAAGAGGCCATCAATCCATCCATCTGGTTCTTCCATGGGCATGTTTAAAAATGGAGGCAAGTCAATTTGGCGGCCATCTTGGTAAGGGCTCCAGGGAGCTACTTTCTATGTAATGGACAAAAAAGTACAGCTATGTTAAATCAGCAGTAAATTTTGACAACAAAATCATATATTTAACTTCTTTAAAATCAAAATTGACAATTATTCCCATCTGTCATGGGAATAATTCAAGTCCCCATGGGATCGCCGCTATTGTTTCTGTACATTACAGCAACTGCAGCGTTTCTCTTGCAGTAAATTGGGACTATAAAAGTGCCCAAACAAGCACTTTCACTTGGATATTCGTCACAATAGAGAAGAAAAGACTATTGCAGCTTATGGTTCATGCCGACGTTAACTCAAATCATACAGTTAATGTTTTTGCTCTATGGTTAATAAATTGGTTATTTTAACTGAAAAGCAGACTTCTATTCCTGTTGCTGCCATATTGAGTGACATGGTTTTACCCATTTTACTACGTGTGCTCCGTCACTGGTGTAAGGGGCCGTTCAAATGTTTCCAGTCCAAATATCGAAACATTCTTAAATCTTTCACTTAATAAGTAAAATTACATAATATATTTTTCTTGTTTTCTGGGGAAAAAATCTAAATTAAGTGAGTTTTTATTTAAAACAAGCTAAATTATCTGCAGTGTAAAAAATGAATCATGGGTCTTGTAATTTTCACAAAATAAATTGTGTATATTTTCTTAATAAAATTAATATTGAGAACATTTCACTAATAAAACCAAGAGATATATTTCCCAAATTTTGTTTAAGGAAAATTAAACAATTTTGAGGCTTGAATTGAGGAACCGATTAAGCTGATATTTCCATTCACTCTAATGTATACCCTTTTTAAAAGTCAACTTAAAATAAATAAGCACATTTCACTAAAAATATTAAATTAATTGTTTAGTAGACTAAATAATTAAAGAGATTTTACATGATTTATTCAGGTAGATTCCATTAAAAACAAGCCTTAAAAACTACTCAAAAACATTATGTAATATTGTTACCATATATATATATATATATATATATATATATATATATATATATATATATATATATATATATATATATATATATATATATATATATATATATATATATATATATATTTTAAATAGCACATACAATTTTTACAGTGTGCCTTTTTTAGATTTTTTTAATCAACTTAAATTAAAAAGCACATTCCACTAATAATATTCAATTCATCATGTGCTATAGACTAAATAATTTAGGAAATTTTACTTAATTTATTCAGGTAGTTTCCACACACACACACACACACACACACACACACACACACACACACACACACACACACACACACACACACACACACACACACACACACAAAAACGACTTAAAATATTATGTGTAATTTTGTTACCATATTTTTTTTAAGTAGATAGTGTGACTGTTTGGGACAGAAACAAGATTTCAAACACACTCTAAATATTGCTGGGCTGTTTTTTAACCCAAAATGCTGGGTTGAGACTGTTGGGTAATTTTTGTTGGTTTATTTGATCACATTTTAAACACCATTGGGTAGTTTCACATTTTCAGTTGTTGGGTTAAACCTGCTGGGTCACAATGCTTGGTTGTTTCTAGTCAGCGCTTGGTTGTTTCACGAGCTTCATGCCTTGAAGATGTTTAAATTTGCTCCCAAACTGTCATTTTGAAAGGACAAAGGGGCAAAGCCACTGGTTGCAGATGTTTTAAGGTAAGTTCATATAATGTTTTCAGTAATAATAATTGTAATTAGCAATTATAGGTATAGTAGTTTTTTTTTTGCGGCAACAATTCTTAAACATAGCCTACTAAAGTGATACAAGTTAACTTAGATGACAAAAGTTTTACCTCACATTTCGATGCCATGTATTGACTCACATAACGTTAACGTTAGTCATGTTAGTTTAGGTATATGAGACGATAACTTAGATTAATACAGTTTGCGATTATTTATTACACAGGACCCTGACCCTTACGAAAATGAACAATTATAGTAAATAAATTATAGTAAAAATTTAGTAACCATGTTTTGTTTTGTTTTTGGCTAATTGATTAACATACCATTTATATAACCATAGTTTTACCACAAATACCATGGTCAAACTATGGTTAGAGTAGCAAAACCATGGTTAATTTGTGGTTACCATGGTTTAACTACAATAATCATGTTTTTTTGGTTTTATTTAGAGTAAAAACCATGTTTCATTTTCGTAAGGGGAAATATGTGGATATCTGTGAAAACAGAGGAAAGAGTCATTTCTGTCACTGCAAATTGAACAAGTGAGTCAAATGAGTCAAAACAAGTGATATGATTCACTTGTCTAATGTAAAAACGCCTGCAATTGTCCATATTGATGAGTATGGTACTTGATATTGATATGTAAAACACATACAAAGTACGTAAATGTTGTGGGGCCGCAAGTCTCAAAGAACCAACGATCCGGTTAAAATAAACCGGTTCACCAATTTTGAAACAAAATGATTCCCGGAAAATAATCGACTTCTCAGGACGCGACCGCAATAACTTTCAAAGATTGCCGTGTGGTATAAAAATTTTTTTACATACATAAATTAGTTTTTGTTAATTGATGTAATTCAAAATGTCTCTTTTTTTCCTAGTCAAAAAAAACACATGGATATTTTCATTGTTGCCAATTTTAACACATTTGTGCGCTGTGCCAGTTGGCAAACATTAAAAATTATTATTTTAACAGTCCAAATATGTATTCTTCATTATTTGTTATTTCATGATTGTCTAGTTTTACAGTAATGCATGGGAGAAACTGTAAGAATAACCCAGCAAGAATAACCCAGAATAGCAAATCCATTAATGGAAAAAATTTACTACATCTTGGGTTTTCTCAACAACCCAGCCTGCTGGGTTAAAATGCCACTGGGTTAATTTAACCCAGCATGTGTTCTGTCCAATATTTTTCTGACCCCATTGGCAGATAATTTTGCTTGCTTGTTTTCATTTAGATTTTTTTTTCTCCAGAAAACAAACATGGCAGCTATAACCAAAGTAGCCCATCTCACCATGTAAAGGGTTTCAACAATTCCTCCATGTACCTGGATCACTAAGTGTTTCATTACTCCCTAGAGTGTGGCCAGAGCAGAAGCTGAAAAGCTCTCTCTGAGTCATTTACTGATTACTGGGTTTGAGATGGATGTAGTGTGCTTTTGACAGGCCTTTTTCACACTGTGATAATGGCGTAATGAAACACTAGCATACGGATGGGATGACGTGTATGGGGTGCTGTATTGGTGCGTTGGACGCATGAACGATGGCGGCAGGAGAGACTAAATAAGTGAAGGAAAGCAGTGTGGGGAAATGAAGTGGCTTCTTTAAATTGGGTTGGAGTGTGCTGAAGTGTGTCGGTTTGTTCCACGCTGAGTGGCTGCTCTTAAAGCGCTCTGAAGTTAAAGCCATATCAGATGAAAAAGTTTTGAAAAATCCATCCTGGTTTGTTATTTCTAGCACATATCAGCGTGAAAAAGAAAGATTGAAACAGAAACATCAAAGATGCTGTTTATAGGGTACTTGAATCAACTGGGGAAAAAGTTGGTGCACTTTTATGCAATAAAAAGCCAATATGTGTTAAACAAAAATACAATATTGTGTTAAAGGTGCACTATGTAACTTTTCCGTCCGCTAGTGGTCGCCTATTCAAAACAAAGGCATAGCTTGATGATGCCAAGTTCGAGCGCAGAATCTTGGGACATGTGGTCTTCACCTCACAGTCGATGGAAAAGAATCAGGATAGGACTCGGGCAGAAATCATGTTCATGGATGCGATTATTAACGTTACTGTAGTATGAAGCAGAGCAGGACCGAGTGTTGAGGGAGCTGAACGAGGCCGCTGGAGCGATTGTTACACAACACACGCCTCGTGACGGGACACATAATAAAAGCGCCATTTCGGCTTTTCCAGTCATAAGTATGAGGTAACGCAGCTCTGTTTATCATATTAGATACATTTGATTGTGTTGAAAAACATGTTATGACGTTACTCTGTGCGTTCGCTCGGTGGCTGCTATGGCACTTGTTGCACACTTTAGTAAGAGTAAAGCGTTTCTGCTAAATAAAAAACCGAGGGTAATGCAGATATGACGCAATTGACAGGCAACTACCTCACAGGTCCCGGTTCCTTGGTTAAAACAGCAATTTTCTCTCGATCTACAAATAGTTGGAAACATTTGGGATATTTCAAGTACTCAACTGAACAAAATATATAACACTGGCCTGGTGGTTTTGGATATTTTACTGCAAAATATATTTTACTGCACCTTTAAGTTCAACCTGGGAAATGAAAGCCAAAATAATATAAATATTTACAATAAGGTCAGTAAGATTTATTTATTTTTTTTACAGAAAGAAATACTTATATTAAGAAGCATTTAACTGATCAAAAGTGACAGTAAAGACATTGCCAATGCTACAAAATATGTCTTATATAGTTCTAATCCAAATAAATTGTGTTCTTTTCAACTTTCTATTCATCAATGAATCATGGAGAAAAATTCCAGTTTCCACAAAAAATTTAAGCAGCACATCTGTTTTCAACATTGATAATTCACTGTGGTAGAGCATTTATTATTATATTTTTCAGCAGATTTTTGAAGACACCACTCTGGAGCTTCACCACGCAACTCGTTTCATTGCAATTTATCACTCCACACACAACTTCCCATATTCTGCCAAAAAACTTTATTCTGTCTTTGAAGTTTTTCTGAGACAGCAATGGATTTTTAAGTAGTGCATTTGCTTAAATTTAGCTTATTCCTGACCAATAATTTGCAGTTAAGACAAGCTTAGTGTTTAGCCATTTTGGGTTGCCCCATTTTTTTTTTTTTTTTTTTTGCCCAGGAGTATAATATAAATAATGTATACTAATATTTTTATGTGGAAGGAAAAACGAAACAGCTTCTTTACTTTATAGGCATGTGCTTGAAGAACTTCTGCTTTAGCGAGCATAACCCATAAATTCTCTCACCAGTGAAGTCAGGATGTAGGTGTAATACACTGACAGCATCCCCAACTCTGAGGCCTGGAGAAGAGAGAAAAGAGAGGTACATTAAACACTTTTGACAATGCTAGGCTAATTTAAACAGTTACATAGAATAAATCTGTGCACATCATTGCTGCCATTGAGAAGCAAAAGGCAAGGTTCACTGCTTTGTAAAACCTGTTCAGAATTGGATGAAAGCTAACAAAAGACAGACAACATTCCCGACACTCTGACTGTCATTGCCATTCTATTTATCAATTCTCCACGGTCTCCAAGGAAACCAAGCAAATACAATATGTCAATCAAATCAAATGTCAGGGGTGAAAACACTTCCAGCAATTATTTCTATGGAAGCGGGGAGAAAACTCAGTAAAAGGGACAGTTTAGAGTACAAGAAATGCATAAGAGGGAACAAGATTGAACAGTGGTGGGTGTTTGTCTTCTTGTTGAATAATGAATTAAAAACATATTGATCAAAAATAACCTGCAGTGAAATATCACATTTCCTAGAACAAAAAGAACACTAAAGTAACTTAGTAATTATTATAGGTTTCACAAATAATTTATCCAAAACTGCTCTTGCAGATTTTTAACTAAATGTTTCAGTAGCTTGACAGTAGCTCAGTTGCTTTTAAATCAGTGTAGCTTTTCTAGTAGCTAACTACTTTTTTCCAGCAAAAAAAATCTTGTGTTTTAAAGCAGCACGCGAGCATGGCGTCTTCTTATTGGATCTCAAACTAAAATTGTGCAATGCTGCTGTGGCAAGGTGGAAGTGCGAGAGACGTGGGAGAAGCAAGCGATTGAGAATGAGCATCACCTGCGAGGCACACCGGTCTCAAGTCCTCTCATGAGGGAGCTCGGAGGCATATAAGGACGAGACCAATGAAGGACGAGAGAGGACCAGGCCTGGATTTTATGTTGTGTTTTGTTTATGTTTTATTATGTGTGTGTGTGCTGCCCGCGTTACTTTCATTTAGTTTGTTTTATTTGATTAAAGTCTTTTAAACGTTCACCGGTTCCTGCCTCCTTCTTCCCATATCAACGAACGGTGTTACAGCTGCCATCTATTGTTGGCATCTATTGTACAAACAAAAGATTAAAACGCTGTCTGCGTCAAAGACTCCAAGCACATACAGGTGATTAATAGCTTTTAAAATTGATTATCCTGCTTTATTGCATTCTATATCAAATGTCTGCTTCTAATTTTATTACAGTGGTTACCCGCCATAGTTTGTCCCACCACAGTTTTTTAATGAACCTGAAATATCACTAACGTGGTGTTTTTCGTAATTGCATTGGCAAAGCATCTGTCAACTGAACAGAAAACAAAATTGTGATATGCTTGGTGCACTTATCACATGACAAAGGCTGTGATCTAATTAAATAGGTTGAGCGGGTTTCAGAACGGAGCACACTGTGTTCACGCATGATTTGCGTCTCAGAGCGGCTCCGTTCACAGTAAATGCTGCATCACTGCATGTGCTGTGAGTTTAACCTGCATTTTTGTCTACTCCTGTCCTGTGTCTCCAATTTAAGTTGTATATATTTTGTTCTTGCATTGATGTGACATTTGTGGCAATGTTACACTTTGACAGTCAGTTTGAGATATAGGCTATATTTGAATATTTTATTTTTGGATAGTTTACAAAATAAAACTGTACTCTTATCATAATTGTATTGTATTGCATTGTTTTAAACCCCAAACATTTTACTTAAAACATTTGTCAGTAACAATTATTCAGTTATTTGTAATCAACAATGTAAAAAAAAAAAAAAAAAAAAAAAAAAGCAGTTTCAATGTAGCTCGTTACTTTTTGATAGTAACTTGTAGTGTAGCTAACTTCTTTTTCAGAAGGGCAGCTTGACTGTAGTTTATCTACTTAAAGTAGATTAAAAAAATATATATTACTGAGTACTGAGCCTAAACTTTTGAACAGTAGTGTACATGGCGTCCTTTATGTCCTTTATGGCTGATTAATTAACCAGTCATTCAGGTAACCCAATGAGCAGTTTTTCTAGCCTTTGAAAACAGGCAGTTTTGCTCATCCCAACTTCAAAATATGCCCTTTATACTTTTTGTTTGAACATTATTAATGGTACAGCCCCAAAGTTGTGTTCTTTCCGACCTGTGTGACATGTACAACTTATGTGGCAGAGCATAATTTGTAGGCGCCTTAGATCTGCTGACAGTGGCGGAAGTACCAGGTCTGAACTTCCCAAACTCCCGGCTTTTGTTCCTACATTTTAGAGCATGCTAGACATGCTAACACAGCACTCCTGGGCACCTGTTCTCTTGTGACTGCAATATGGTTCAAAACAGCATCTGTATTAAGGCACTTATACTCTGTCTGGTACACACCCCAGACTACCTGCCTAGCTTTCCATAATGCCCATCTTCATTTCGTTTGACCAGTGTTGTGCTGAAAAGAGAGAAAGGGAGAAAATGGACCATGGGAGTGGAGAGTTTTACCATCACTCCCATAGACACTGTATTAGAAACACCCTCACATCAGCGGTAACTTGTTTTTTTGTAATTTGGTAAAAGTAATAAAATACAAAGTATTAGTGTTATAAATGTTTTATAAATGATTTACGATATTGATGACCATTAAAAAGCATCATCACAGTCTGTGAAAAGGATATAGAGCTCCAGAGGTTGACGTCACGCAGCCTAAACTCCGCCATTTTGGCAGGCAATCAGGGGCGGCTGTAGCATTGGTATCTATAAAATAATTTAAAACCTTACTATTTCAACATGATGGACAGCTGATGTGCGCCAGGATGCCAGAACAGGAGGGGGAAAGCAAATGGGAAATCATTTTATCATAGTAAGTTGTTGAATGCCGTGAATTCCATTCTTAACTACTTTTGCCTCACGTAACTAAAGATAAAAATAAGTTCCCATTAAATACGATACTTAATCGTGAATAACATAAGTACTTTTATATATAAATAACATCAATAAAGGCTATTTGAAACGAAATTAAGGATCAATAAATAAATACTGAAATCAAAAAAATTTTTTTATTTAAATGTTATTTTATTCAGATTTTATTTGACGCACAACACGGACCTATGGAACAGATGCACACAGCGGCGCTCTGTTTTGGACGGGTTTGTGTTAACTGCTATCATATAACGTTAAGCTATTCACATGTTTTCTCTCTTTAAATGTAAGCCTGCATGTAGGCCTGTATGTCAGCATTTTCATATACGTGTAAAGAACTGAAGGGTGCGTCTCAATCAGCTCCCTGGTTCAGTAGTCAGGGCACTGATCAGGACATAAGTCAATGGGCTGTCTCCCTGATCAGTGCCTTGACTACTGAACTAGGGAGCTGATTGAGACGCACCCGAAGTCTGTCATGTAAAACAAGAGTGTATTGATGCAGTTCAGTCTACCGCTATCCTATCTAATGTTACTCCAGATTGGAGGCTTCCGTAAATATTTAGTTTATACGTCGATTTAGGCTTCAACTAAGTTTAATAGTGCATAAGTTGTAACTTAGTGCCCGTTTACGTCAAAGCTAGGCTAGTTGTAACTTGCACACAGCTGGTGCAACAGGTGTCCTGACAGGAAAGCCATCCGTTCCTTTATCGATACATGTGAAAAGCACCTCGGGGGCATTATAGGGATCTTTTATGTTTAATCTATTAAGTTTTGCAATGTACAAGTCTATGTCTTTTGAATTAAAGTGCGCAGTGAACTCCGTTGCCTTTAAACCGGCTGTTCCTGCCTTCCAAAATGGCGTCGTAAACAGAATGGGTCACATGACCTCCGGAGCTCTATTCCGTTTCTTCTGACCCTAAAATGTCTTACTTTATCTACTCCTAGAGCTTTAAAGCCACAACCACCAAACTCGGCTCAGACCTCCAGACTGTTCTGACTTAGTGTGCTATATCTTTTCATATTGATCAGACTTACGGTTTTCCAAAAAGTGATGATCAAAACTCCCATAGACTTACTTACTTAAACTGCCATTCTATGAACTATATCTAAGCCATTGAGACTCATTTAAACTCATCTATCTATCTATCTATCTATCTATCTATCTATCTATCTATCTATCTATCTATCTATCTATCTATCTATCTATCTATCTATCTATCTATCTATCTATCTATCTATCTATCTATCTATCTATCTATCTATCTATCTATCTATCTATCTATCTATCTATCTATCTATCTATCTGTTTGTCTATCTGTCTGTCTGTCTGTCTGTCTGATTGCCTGTATTCCCTTCAAAACCGTCAAACTTGAAGCTTTTAAAACTTTTTCCAAATTTTCTGGTCCAGCTTTCTCAAGCCAACTTCAAAGTTTGTCTCGACAAACTTTTTTTTAATCTAGTTGAATCCTTTAACTCAAGCTGGTGTGTGAGCCATGCGGTGAACATAGGCAAACATCTCTAACATGCTTGCCTTACACTTGCTCCTCACAAGCTGAACGAGTGCCAACTTTTCACTGCTCTGCTGCATGCTTGCTCCAAATAGATCCAGAGAGAGAGAAAGGAACAGAGAAACATGAAGAGGAAATGTGAGTGGATGAAACAGAGACAGTGAGATATACAGAAAGAGAGAGGGAGAAATAGGTTGAAAGGGATCTGGGAAACACAGTAAGGGTGACAAACTGACAAAAGAAACCACTGTGAACCGCACAACCCACCAGAGTAACAGTGGAGGTGTTTGTCCCTGTGTCTCCATAGCAACAGGAAAAGCCAAGGAAAGGCCTGTGACTGTCATGAGACGCTATGATTAAAGAGCAATGGAGTGAATAGGGAGGAATAACGGTGGAGGACCATTGGCTAAAATGTCTAAATGGCGAAAAGGCACAAGATGTCATGAAAAGAGCACAGAAGAGTCAAGGTAACATAAGATTAGACAATGAGAATAAGAGGGAGGGGAGGGGAAGGGACTGTTAAGACAAAGGAAAAGGACTGTTAAGGGGAGAGACTTGAGGTAAGGATAAAGAAAAGGGAAGGTAGGAGAAAGGGGATGGTAGGGAAGGGAAAGGAAAGGAAAGGAAAGGAAAGGAAAGGAAAGGAAAGGAGGAAGGAAAGGAAAGGAAAGGAAAGGAAAGGAAAGGAAAGGAAAGGAAAGGAAAGGAAAGGAAAGGAAAGGAAAGGAAAGGAAAGGAACTGTTAAGGAAATTAAGGTAAGGTAAGGTAGGTATGTAATGTAATGTAATGTAATGTAATGTAATGTAAGGAAGGGAAGGGAAGGGAAGGGAAGGGAAGGGAAGGGAAGGGAAGGGAAGGGAAGGGAAGGGAAGGGAAGGGAAGGGAAGGGAAGGGAAGGGAAGGGAAGGGAAGGGAGATTTGACCTCTCTATAAACTCAAGCACTTTTCCATGAAATCTGCAAAATACAATTTAAGTCCTTTTTCTACTATCAATAGTGCAGCGATGTATGAAGCACAGCACACACAGAAGTCACTATCAAACCAAGCAGCTTTTGTTCTGGTCAAAGTGGTGAATTCACGCGAGCAGCTTAAACCCGCTGCAAAATCTGCATGGGGAATTCCCAATCGTGTGAATCCTTATTCAAATGACTACACTTTGCCAGAGAAAACTCACTGAACAACAGAAATGTGACAGTACCTTAAGAGCACTATAAGAAGCCATTCGCACAGAATGCATTTTGCATGTAAAAGACGTGGGACCCTGGGCAGTGCAGTGAAAAAAAGCACCAGGTCTATAGATGTTTAAAAGAAGTATAACTGGAACACCACGTTTTTAGAACATTGTGTCATGCTCAAAACACTGCAAAAGACATGTTTGTCTAGTGCATGTTTACATAAGTTTACATAATTTTCTCTCCATCGATCACCTTCACTCTCTTTTCATCAGTTCCTGCAATCAGCCTCTCTTGCAGAGCCATTAATTTCTCCTTCCTGAAAATAATGATTCATGTTTAATTATAGGTCACACATATGCTGCAGAGGTTTCTGTGTATGTTCAATCATTCATCTATATTGAATTATTCAGTCATGAGGGGGCATACATGTATGTGTATGTTCATTCGCATTGATTGAATGTGTCAGAAAAATATTTATTTACTACAGCTCATATAATGAGGAGCAACATTTAACTCTTACACTTAAAAGACACATGAACAAAAGGGTCATGAGAATAATGCTACACTGTGAAACTAGTGGAACACTTATATAGTTTAATGGCATCATTAAAATCCATTTTTATCCATTTTCTTCATTTTTATGAGCGATTGTTAATTTTATTCGAGACCCAAGGTCATGGTCATTGACATTCAGATCTATCTCATGCAAGCAGTCTCAAAAACTATTTTCAGCTTATAATTACATAATGATGGACTTTTTACCCTTATATTTCCATAAAATTTTCAACCCCTGGATATATGTGGATCTAGCAATGGTTTGAGAGAGATACACTACAATTTTTTTCTTAATCAGTATTTTTGTGTTCAAGATAAATTTACTTAAAGGAACACCTAGAGTTAAACAGTTGAGTTTTACTGTTTTTGAATTCATTCAGCCGATCTCTGGGTCTGGCTGTAGCACTTTTAGCATAGCTTAGCATAGATCATTGAATCTGATTACACCATTAGCATCTCGTTCAAAAGACTTTAAATATTTTTCCTTTTTAAAACTTGACTCTTCTGTAGTTACATCGTGTACTAAGACCGACGGAAAAGGCGAGTATGGCTAGGAACTATACTCTCATTCCTGCGTAATAATCAAGGAACTTTGCTGCAGTACCATGGGTGCAGTGGCGCAATGATATTACGCAGCGCCTGAAAATAGTCCCCAGCTAGGTAACTTCCAATGTGACCAGCACTAAAAAGCTGAATCCAAAAAAGCTATACCCTCAAATAGGGCTTTTTTTGAAGGAACTGTAGTACATTTGTAGTGGTGTCCGAAACCATAGTGGAAGTTACTGAGTGCACTCATTCAGTCCCACAATGCACCGCAATAACGAGTGTACAGCATATGTACACACAACGGCTGTCAGAATTCACTCACTTGTTTTCATTCACTCCTTCAAGTGAACTGTATTAATGGACTAACGTAGGGAATAGTGAATGATTTAGCCAAAGTTTGTGTAATTGCAGAGTTGCAGCCGGGAAATTAGGTAGTGGATTTACCTGTGCGATTAGCCATGGTTCTGTGCATTGTAAAGGTTCGAATATGCTCTCCTCCTCCCTTCTGCCCCAGTCTGTTCAGCCACACTTTCTTACCTTTCACGTTCCAAAAGCTCATCTTCAGTGTATTCCGGTTCAAATAGATACGGTTCAGGATCTGCACCAAAGTAAATATCTTCTGAATCGCCTCTCACAAATGTCTCCATGGTTACAAGGCACACTCCCTGTGCAAGCAGGTTGTCATGTTGGTTATGTTGACGGAAGTTAGCCTATTTTCAGTGTAATATCATTGCACCGCTGCACCCATGGTACGGCAGCAAAGTTCCTCGATTATTACGCAGGAATGAGAGTGTAGTTCCTAGCCGTATTGGCCTAGAAAATCACAACTTTTCATTTTTCGTTGGTCTTAGTACAAGATGTAATTACAGAAGAGTCAAGTTTTAAATAGGAAAAATATCAAAAGTCTTTGGTCATTATTGAGTGAGATGCTAATGGTCTAATCAGATTCAATGATCTATGCTAAGCTATGCTAAAAGTGCTACAGCCAGACCCGGAGATCGGCTGAATGGATTTGAAAACGGTAAAACTCAACTGTTTAACTGTTAGGGAGTCAGAAAATGAGACTATTTTCAAAAAAAAAGTGGAGTGTTCCTTTAAGATTTGCACAAAATATTACAATTTGTTATTTGTGAATATATCTTCAATATCATATATGCTATATGCTATATATATATATATATATATATATATATATATATATATATATATATATATATATATCAACAATATTGCCACCTCAATGGCAAAGAAATAAAACAATATAAAAATAATAAAATAACTAATTACCTTACACAAATGTGCTTTTAATTCAATTCAATTGATCTTGTTTTAGGGGTATTTAGACCAAAAAGAAAAATTTTTTTTTTTTTTTTTTTTTGCACAGCAGGCCGACTGTTATGCTGAGACGCGTACCCTTTCCAAAATAATGTGAGACATGGTGGCGTTGGCATCCACTATGATGGTGGCAGTCTTGTCATCGCGGATCTCCTTGAGAAGGGGGTGGGATCCTGGCTGTCATCCAGCATGCGAACAGAGAGGGTTTCCTTGGAGATGAGAAACTGTCGCAGTAACACCTCCAGGTTTAATAGGCCTGTTGAAAAGGGGCACACACATAACACTTCAACGTGCTGACTTAAGTCACTTTCTCTAACAACAAGAAATATATCCTCCCTCTCTTTTCACAGCAATTATGATACCATGGGATCAACCTTTTTAAGGGGTCAGAGTCGATTTTCTGTGCATATGAATATGATGCTATTATATTTGTCCGACAAATTTCCACTAAATTATCTGCCAATATTTTTTTAATTGAATTCAACAATGATAACAAAGCTTATTTTTTTGCTGTCCTGTACGTCCAGCGTAATTAGTTGGTATGTACGTACCAACTAATTTAATTAGCGAAATCATAATCACCCAAGTGGTTAATCTCGGTTCTTTTGGCAATTATGAGGCCCAGAGGAAAACAGGAAACTTGCGAAATGCATAACACAGTATCGCAACAGAACGTGACATCGGTTTATTATGATCTGACTCGTTAAATTTGAAAGGCTTTAGCTGCTGACTTCACACATAACATGGCCGATGCCATTGCTCAAAGCTGTCATCTCCATTTCCTGCTGAGTTACTCAGCATATCTTTGATTATCCATAAGCATTTGGTTTCTGTCTTTCGCTCACTGCACATCTCATGCAATTTCACATTTAGTGCACAACATTAAACACTGCGCTACAGCATTGCTAGCTAACACATGCCCTGACTTTGCCAATCAAGTTGGACAGGAACTTGTGAGAAAAGCAAAACACACACTATTTGAGTTTTTAATATAACTCTGCTAACTTTCTGTTTGGCTTTAATTACTTTGAACTAGGGAGGACTGGCTAACTGGGTAAAATGTGAGGACAGACTGAAGGTAAATGGGAAGATGAAAGTGTGTACACTGTCAGAAAAAAAGGTACATCGCTGTCACTGGGGCAGTACCCTAAGGTACAAAACCGAAAAGGTACTAATATGTACCTTTAAGATACTAATACGCACTCTTAAAGTACTGATATGTACCTTTTAAGGTACTACCATGTACCATTTAGGGGTGAGTAAGGTACAAAGATGTACCTTTTCACTTTTGTACCTTAGGGTACCGTCCCAGTGACAGCACTGTACCTTTTTTTCTGAGAGTGTAGGGTTAAGTTAGCACAGTGGGTAAGGCGTTTCTAGCATTGGCAAGAGAAAAGCACAAAGCCGCTTCCCACACAAAGACAATGATAAAGGCTTAGCCTCCATTCATTCTGAGCAGCCAGTCATTTCCTCAGCTATCACTTTCCACTGGGCTTTTACAAAGTGCCAAGTTCATTTATCTTTAAAGCACACACACATCATGTACATGCTACAGCTGAAAATACACACATGCTTAAAAACTCAGGGTAGCACAATGCAAACATAGCAGAAGACTATCTGCACAGGTAAATAACAGAAGTACACAGACATGCACAGGAGGACTGGATTTGACTACGCTACAATGCGTTAACACTTTGATGAAAATCTGAGGTGATGTCAACTGTTTTGCTAACTTCTGCTAGGCTTGTTCTTCAAGTTGGCATGAAACAGATGTTGAGATAGTCTTTTCTTTGCTATTGTGAAGTATATCCGAGTGAAATGGCTTCTAGAACAAGAAACAAATGTAGGACTTTATTTTGTCCTTTGTGGATTGATTAGATAGTTGTGGTTTGCTATTGCTGCAATCTCATGTAAGTGATAGTTTGTTCCACCCTTGCGCCGGAAAATGCGATTTTGAGGGCACATGAATTTGAAAAGAATGTGCACAGATTAATCTTTTATAATAAATATTGCAATATTCCATATAAAAAAGGTAAATTTTGATTTCACAGTGACTTTAACTGCCACCATCCCTGCTGAAAACCAAAAAACGAAAGAACACCCAAAACCATCCAAAGCTGGTTTGCTGGTCTAATATAGTCTCCCAGCCTTGTTAGGCGGGTCTTAAAGAGGTTTTGGGAACTCGTCAGCAAGCTAAACCAGCTGAACACCATCTTGGCCAGTCTGGAAGACCGGCAAGACCAGCAAACCAGACGGTTTTTGAATTTTTTTTTTCTTTTCAACAGGTGTTCCTTCAACCACACACCTGCTCTCTAGTAGGTACTGTATATTTATAGTCTGTATTAAAGATGCGATGAAACTTTAATACAAAGTAGTGACACTTTTCTTCCGTATTGTGACATACAGTACATCTGAGTAAACCGACTATCAGGAAAAAAAAATATGGGGACTTGGTTATACATCGTTCATTGATTTGATTTTGAGATGTGGGCTTTGCACTCAAAAAAATTATCCAAAATGAGTGGATAAGTCCTACATATGTCAACAGAGGAAAGTCTGTTGTTTCACAGGATTTTAAAAATGTAAAAATAAATAAATAAAGGAAACAGATCCTGTTTCAATAAATCAATAAAATATATAATTTAATATCACTTAAAAAAACTCTCTTACTCTCTTTATTTGTTATGGGGTGTCAATACAAACTAGCATTACAAGTCAAGCTTCATTACGTTTTGGTCATCTGATAGTTTTTTCAAAATAAGCAAGTTGAAGAGTTCAGAAACCTTTTATATCAGTTCCTGTTATAAAGGAGTTTCAGTCACATCTCATCCTGCCCGAGGCCAGACAACCATTCCTGCCCTCTTTTCTTCTCATTAGACAGAAAAAAGGGAAAGCTGAAGGGGTGTGTGCTGAAAAAAAAAAAAAAAAGCTTTTGTCTTCCTCCTTTAACAACGCATGTCAGAATCCCATTACGCTCCTTATCACATTAAATTAATGTCTTCCAGCACAAAGGAGAGAACTTCAGAAATAAACACACCCAGACAAAAGAGTTTCCAACGTCCTGCTTCATATCAAGTGCCCTTTTCTAGAAAGGCGATCCTTTCTCTACGACTTCCGTGACTCTGACTTTTCATTTCAGGGGCTAAAAGAAGTCTTTTTGTTTGATTTTACAGTACCATCATTATTTTTTTCACACATTTATCATATTCTTCTTGTAGAGGCGGGAGAATTAGATCATCCCACTTCACCCACGTTTCGGTTCTCGTCTCTCTGTGGGACGTAGGCTGCAATTTCTCATTTAATCATCTTTAATTACAGATCACTTCAAAGCAGTGAGAAGAATGTCGGGCAAACAAGTAGTACAATATTTCTGTTCCGAGCGGAGAGGCACAGTAAACTTGACAGGTGGGAAACCTCTTTGAAGTGTGTATATTTGATTCACTATGTTCAATCTGGGCACCAAAGCTCTGCTCCTTTCAATTAAATCCGAGAGCTCCTTTAGTTCAAGAGGACAAACTTGAAAGAGATCGTTGCGCTCACCTGGCTGACCCCGTTCAGAATAATTTGGGTAATACCTGACTAAGACAGAGTCTGGGTGATCTTCTGGGTCTCCTGACTGGATAGTACAGGTCGGCTAATTTTGTTCACTAATGAGATCTTAAAGCACCTCACTACATGGTACAGTCCTATGCAGCCAGATGAAACCTAGCACCTCATCCAAAGCAGGTTTATACTGTAGTATAGGGAATGAGCAAAACCACATATTTTCATATCAGTTAGCATTTCCATTCATCTGATTCTCAAGGGCAAACATTATCGATTAGCATTTCTATTCATTTCAGTGGTAAAAGCTATTGGTTAGCGTTTCCATTCATGTCATTAGCAAAAGTTTTCAGTCACCTGAGCCATAAGCAAATGACATCATGACAACTCTGATTGGCTGATGGTACCACAAGAACCATAAAAACAGTTAAAACCTGTCGATATCCTACTTTTAGTACATGGCTACTCTTGAATGTCCACTAATGAAGAATTCTGATTTTGCTAAGGTCTCGAGACACTTTTTTAAAAGTTGGACGTATTTGCGTTTCCCGCCCGGATTTGTTCCAGATCTGTTCTCCCTTTCTTTCCTGTTGCTTCTGCAGTATCCTGTCAAATTAAGGCAAAAGCCCCCAATATCAGCCAATTGCATTTCTATTTATGCATCTGGCATACTGACATTTCATTCAGTTTATACATTTTATCAGTCCAGTTAAAAAGTTTAACCCTTTTAAAGGAAATTTAAAGACAGCTTTTCCAGGGTTATATCATTAAACTAATAGCTAATGCACAGCATAATTAGACCACAGGTGATAGACATATCAAAATTAAAATATAATTTATTTATAAAATATATACAGCAGGGCCACTGTGGCTAGTGGTTTTCCAAAGTGACTAGCCACTCAGCATTTTCACTGGCCACAATTTTGACATCGATACCATGGGTAAAAACTGCCTTATAGATATTTTTAATATCATCTTATAATTTGGCAGCAGGTAATTTACCTGCTGTGACTTTAAGACCTGATGCACGGATCCATTATACTGTTACAAATGAATTTTCTTTCTCAATCTCAACTGCTTATGTTCACTAAAAACAGAATTGACTGTGTTTACATGAATACTCTGCATTTTGGCAATCATTATTTTGTTTGTATTTGACTGTTTAAAAAATCTCCAGGAATGAGTAAAACTATGCACAATACGGAAAATCCAACGCTGAAATTCAAGCCCTGTAACCCCAACAATAATCATCCGGAGCAAATGAAACGAGTGAGTGAGGGGAGGCGGGTTTGTCAAATCAGTGTCAGAGAGGTCATGGGAGAGCAAATATTGAGAGCAAGCTGGTATTGTTTATCTAATCTGTGGAAAATAAGATTTTTGAGAACACTACATTGCAGTTTATTATTTCAGATGCCTTTTTAAAAGACTTCAATTGGAAAATGTATAGCCTATATTATATATATGTTATATATATGCAACCCGCCAAAGTGGCTAGTAGGAGTGACTGTGTTACACACCACTGCTGAAATCCACCCACATTTAGCAGGTTGGCGGGTGTTAATGTCAAAATCTAAATGATCACAATTGGTTGTTTATAGATAAAACCATATGCAATGGCCTCCTGGCTATCAGTGCTGTAAAGGTTGGCTGAACGAATAACTGTCCTTGTACTGTGTCATCTCAGCAGGCCAGGTCTGTGAAGTATTCATGAGTGGGCCATGCTCTATTAAGCTGTCAGTGTGCTAAGTGATTAATGAGAGCTGTACATCCTGTGAGACTGAGCGTGAGAGAAAAAGAAACAGTAACGGAAAACGACAAGCAAACACAGAGGCGCAGGTGAACAGGGTTATTACACTGGCAGCACGGGGAATCATCATAGCTTCTTATAGAAACATATCGAAGGGCAGTTGCTACAGCCCGCGGCATTTCCTCTCAACCCTCCGGCTTGCACACCCACTTCGCTACCCTGTAATGTTTGTCAGCTAAAGCAGAAGTGACTATTAGCCACAATGGGCTCCAGACCTGCCACTGTGCGGAGCAGCTAGCCAATGGTGCATGCATATTTGTTCCAGGTCTACAAACACATCAACAATAGCACGGATGTGCTCCTCTAACAGTGGTTTGAGAAAATACTTGTAACGGCAGAAAATGTCTGTTTTATTGACACATACATTTTCATATTACAATCAGATGCTCTACCGTGAAATGTTTCTCAAATGGTAATTAGCTTACAGTATTTTGCATATTGATTTCATGAGAATGATTTACTTTATGGGAATGGGGATCTTTAAGATTGTAAACTGCAATTATGCGTTCTCTTGTGTATTAAACGAAGGAAAATAAATTGGGGAAGTGATATTGCAATGAAGGAAATTATGTGCAAGAGTCAATTAAATGTCTGTATAAACCAAAAATAACTACAACAATAAACATAAAATGGTAAAATTTCATTCTAAAGGCCTGTTCACACTAAGAGAAGTAACTAAAGCGATAGCTATAATGATAATTACCATCGATGACGTTGTTATGAGTGTGTGCTGGAGTTATGTCGCCTACTGCTTTGAAGTTGAAGTTTGAAGTGGATTCTGATTTGTTGTCAATGTTTTTATTGGTAATTAGCTGTGAAATGTATTAAAGTTTTGGTATGGACTCTAAAGGTGGGCGTACACTGTGCGAATTAGGACACTCGGGAGGTTGTGAGATATTGCACACGCTACGAGTCACTTAACTTGATAATCACATCAAAGCAGCTGGTACACGGCACGACTGCACTGCACGGCGACCCGGCGGCAATCACACAAGCTTTCGCGCTAAACACAGAGCTGGAACTTTCAATGTTGCTGCTATAGCTTCAGATAGAAAAAATAAAGAAAAATTATTTGTGTGCAAATGATTTGTTGAAAAGCAGAGAACAGCAGCCATTCCTTTCAACAGAAACAACCAGAGAGAGAGAAGGAGAGAGAGGGTGCACGTGAGTGAGTGTGTGTGTGTGTGTGTGTGTGTGAGAGAGAGTGTATGCATGCTGTATGGTTGCAGCCACTGAGCTATAGCCTAATAATACTCATAGATCTAGCCTATGTGACATGATTGTGCATGATTTGGCAATAGGGGACAGCCATACTCTGGTGAAAATCGGGCCGACTCCCCAAATTTTTTAAACATGTTGGGAGGTGCTCGTAACGTGCTCGGCTCGTCTCATATTTCCTCTCACACGCTGCGACCGCAACCATACGAACATCCACGATGTCCACGCGATTTCTCCCGAGAGAAAAAAATTTGTCTGCGAGCTCGTACGCCCAGCTTAATTCTCAGAATTAGAACAATTTAATATTTATTTTTCTTGATGTGAACTGCCCTTAACGCTAAGAATCCATACCACAAGTATAATTATTATTGCACAGCAATTTCACAGCCATTTTTCTAGCTGATGAATATTAAAATCATTGAAAGCCAATTCAATTTCATTCGACTTTAAAGCATGCACTGCAATTATGTTAACAGAGCGCTTAGAAATAACAATGCTATCAGCCATTGGTATAAATGTTAATATAGTTATCATTACAGTTACCCTTATATTTATTGTTCTTTGTGTAAATGGGCCTTAAAGGTGCCCTAGAATGAGTTGAAACAATATTTTAAATTGTTCTCTGATATCTACATAGAGGGTATGTGGCTTATTTAAGGGCAAAAATTGTCCAGATACAGTTTTACAGGTCCATTTACAACCCTAGAAATTGTCCCTAGAATGAAATGGTCTGTTTTTGCCTTATTTGGAGGGGTCATGAATAGTAATGTAGAGTTCTGCTCTGATTGGCTGCCACTCACGCAATGTTGTCATGACAACCGGTACACAGCATTCACTTCAGGAGGTTACTATTTTTAGTATTATTGTATTATTTCTTATCATATACCTTATAGAAAAGCGTTTGTTTCTACTGAGCCTGATTTCTCAAAATGGTGCATGTGTGTGCTTGGGTGCCATGACAACAGTGCGAGTTATAGTAAGCATAAGCACCTTTTGACGGCTCGCATGCACTCACAGGAATGCTAACGGCCGAGCTCAGTATTTTGACTGAATAATGCGGTTTCTTTCTTGCAAAACCTTACAGTATGCCTTCTGAACACTTTCCATATATGGCGCACGTCTCACTGTATCATTGCATGATACTTTTGTATCCTTTTTGTAATGTTTTAGCCTGGTCACTATTCACTGCCATTATAGGGAGGAGCGTGTGCAAGACTATTTTGTTCAAAATTTCTGCTTTTGAGGTCTGAAAAAGATAGAAGGACATAGGGCATTGGAACAACAGCAGGGTGAATAAAAGATGGCTTTATTTTAATTTCAGGGTGAACTATCCTTTACACGTTAACTCATAATGTCAGCAGTCACAACTTTGTTTTTAGCATTGTAAAAACATTTCAACGTTAATTATTGTAATGTGTCACCGTATGATTTTACAATGATAGATTCTTCACTTTGAATCACGAACTCTAAACAATGAACTGGGTAGCGCGTAAATATGATGTTTGTACAGTACAGTAGAGTACTGAAGTGGATAAAATCACTACTTAGTGCTTGCGGGAATATAGTTTGAATTGCCGCTTCTCCAGTATCAGACGCTGAGCGAAGCCTGTTTGATATTGTCCCAGGTTAGAAAAACTGTCCGTGGTGAAATGGGCTGAGCAAATGAACAACTTTGAATTAAATTGTTGCGGTATCCGCTTATAGATAAACATCAACCATGCCTGTTGACAGTTGTGGGAAGGGTATGAAAAGTCCTCACATCCCCTGCACAGCCTGGAACATAAAATTTATTTCCATGATCTGCCATTTTCGCTATCCTCGCTTGACGCTTGTTTCTTCACAATACCTGCTGAACTTCCAATGATTCGGCTGTGCAGTTCTGCCTGGCCTTGAACATGCAAATGTTGTGGGCGTATTAATGATCCCGACTGTTGCGTCACAGTCGGTGTTATGTTGAGATTCACCTATTTTTCTGTGGTGTTTTTCAAGCACTAGATTTACATATGAAGGAGGAAGCAATGGTGTTTGAGACTCACGGTATGTGATTTCCATGTACTGAATTCTTGTTATTCAACTATGCCAATGGAAATTCAGTTTTTCATTCTAGGGCACCTTTAAAGGCAGGTTAGGAAAGGCTTTTCATAAACACTTTTTTGTTAAGCTATTTTTGTGAAACTGATAGCAATCAATAATATAAGTGGTCTATATATTAATAAAGGTACATATATCTTCTGTGGAAGTCTCAGGACTAAAAAAGGTTCGTCCAATCATTGCATTCAGGTCCGAACAAACAGCAGCCGCCTTACAGTTCCTCCTGAACCAAAACAACAAGCTTACAGAGCCGTAGCAAGGACTGTGCCAAGTGTGTGACCGCACAGGGCCTCGCGCCAAAGTAAAGTGACAGTGACTTAAAGTGACTTGATGATGTAAAGCCAGTAGTTCAATTACATGTCAAAATACTATTATAGTTTAAAGACATATAACAGTGTATCGTGATGCTGTATTATTCTGCTTGTTAAAAATTTTTTATGCAGTAACTTACAAAATCGCTCATTCAAGGATGTGCATTTATTGCATTGATGCTGGCAGGATGTCATCTGATCTGGTACGCACAAAGGTTTTTTTTAAATTTAACACTAAAAAGTTAAATAAGCATATATAGCCTAACTATTACGCACCTTTCGGACCATCAACGAGAGCAACGGTACCACACGAACGAGTGTAGCCTACTATCTGGACGTTTTAAACCTTTTTTTAATCTGAAAACTGAAATTGTCAGACATACATTTAGTGCATGTTCACAAAGGAAAACAACTGAAAAAAGCGCTGTTTGTTCTCTCGATACTGTCTGTTCACGTCAGATGATTCAGTGAGAGAGCAGTCCAAACAAATGCGAGTGGACTGTTTTGCAGAACATAATTTAGAACATAATTTAAGCATCAAAAATTCCACTGGGCCTCGCTCCCCCCTGCAACGGGCATGCTTATGCTGCATTCACGCCATGTCATAATTACTGTAATTGAGAGATGATAACCCGTGTCAATGCTATCAACGGCGACATGAATCTGCAGCAGTCAGGTGGTACAAGTAAGAGCTCTGTAAGTTGTTCACATTCATTATTATTGTAATGTTATGTGCTTTTTTAACGTCGTCTCTCATGACGCTGTGCAGATTCTGCTGTGCGTGTTCATGTGTTTTGGAGACGCTCTGAAGGGAGGGTGGGATCTTATGCTTTCAAAGCTAGCTTGCTATTGCTAGCCTCTCTGAAACTGCCTACCCTTCCTTAAAGTAATACATTTTAGAAAGACTGCTGCTTAAAGTGTTTTAAAGATTCAAAAGATTTGTGCTCAGTTAAATTAAACTTTCACAATAGAACTTTCTTTACTTCCTTACAATAGAACTTTTCCAATGCACTTTACCTTTGTGCAATACACAAGTTCCCTGAGGAAAAGGGTTTATGTCAAGAATATAAATACAAATATAACTTAATTGTAAAAAAATAAAAATAATTTTAATATATACTTGCAATGACAGACATGAAATATGATTTCATTTAGGCTTTTCTGGAAGCCTGCTAAGTTTAGCATTGCTCTAAGGGATTTTTTATGGGAGACAAAAGCACCTTGGTACGGTTTTCTGAAAGTTTTCTGTCACAACATATTTTAAGTATGGCCTGTCGCTGCTGTGAATCTCTTTTATTTTCCTACAGAAATCTTCAGGGAGTGCATGCACTCATTATTAGCTGAAAAACAAAGTTATTTTGTTTTTCTCTGTGTAGAAAGCTGGGCTTTTGCTCTAAAGGTACAAAGGGAAACCATTTGAGTAATAGTGTTGCCATGAGCGTGAAATGGTTAACTTTAGTGTACCACAAGCCAAACTTTCCAAGTTACCTGCAACGCTGTCTGCTTTTATCTTTTTGTGGCAGAATGAGCAAAACATTGGGGTCTTTTTAGGACTCAGAACTGAGATAAACATCAGATTTCGCAATTGAAGATAAGATCACAATGGCATACAAATCATTCACAGTCTCAAGAAAGTCTTTCCATAGGAGCACCAGGGTTGTGTGTCATTCAGAACTAAATTTGAGAATTCCTAAACAGGATTCTGATTGGTAAATGTAATTTGAATAGAATTAAAATGTTACAAAATATTTCTATTTCAAACATGCTTTGAAACTTTGTATTCTTTAAAGAATCCTAGATCCTTTCAGCTTTGCCATCACAGGAATAAATTACATTTTAAAATATATTCAAATAGAAAACAGTAATTTTAATCTGTTATACTGTGTATTTTTGATCAAATAAATGCATAAGACAATTTTCAAAATCAACAACAACAAATAGTACTGACCCCAAACTTTTGAAAGGTAGTGTATATTTAATAATATTTAATATATTACATTTTTGGTATTGCATGTCAAAATGTATATTTTTAAAAATTCTGAACTTATTATGTACATTTTGAAATATCTGTAATCATACAAAAAAAATGTCTACAACATTCAACTGTCAAAATAATTTCATTATTTACGTTTTGTCTCAAAAATATTGTGTGATTGTGTATCATTTTATCTGAAATCAAATTTCAATTCAGCATCTTTTAGGGTGGTGCCAATTTAATTCAAAAGCCAACTCGTGAACTGAAAGGGATCAAATTAAATCCTGAATTTTGCCCACGTCAGTTTTTCAATATGATTTTAGAACTGAATCAAAGCAATTTTAATTATTGGTTTGGTACAGTTTTGACCCTGTTCTCAGGTCCATATTGGTAGTTTGCCATCTCTCTACACCCCTCTCTGACGTCTTAGTGGGAATTATAGCTGTTCCACTTGAAGACCTTAAGCTGATTAAGAAGAAAGGTAGCCACTATCTGAAGGGGCAATGTGACTTTGTTTGGATTCTCTGGGTAATTTGTGGCATCCTTGCTCTGAGATGGAAAGGCAGAAAACTAAACTTTAATCCTCCGCAAAGCTGAACTCAATGTGTGTCTAATAAGGAGACTTGTGAAGGGTCATCCGTCACCTTTTCTTTGACAACAGTGGGTTTGATTTAAACCTTCAGCCATTCATTTCCATGGACATCTCTGTTTCTGCAGAGTGCGTTGAAATTAGTGGCAGGGTGGGTGTTTGATGGTAAATGAATAGGATATGACAAATGATGAATGCCTGAAGGACACAGATGGACAAGAGAAAGAATGAACAACACATTTGGATTTATCTAACGGTGCAGTACAGTCAAACAGCATGAAATGAATTCAATGTCATCATCAAAAAAGTGTGGACATGTTAGGTTTAATAAGCAGTTATTATTGCCAAATAACCAGCAGAGTGTAATGGAGGATTTGAGTTGCCTATTTGAGTCTGTGAACATGTACAAAGCCATTCAATAAAGAGTGCATACATAGAGTGCATGAACCTCTGTGAAACGCTATGTTTGCTTTGTAGAGAATGCATAAGTCAGAATGCAGCTGTAACAATCTATATGAGACGACATCTGCTGCTTCACAGATGCAAGCAATTCTATATGTGCCATTCAGGAAAGGGTAGAGCAGAACATGTAATTATGGCACATGTTATTTTGGCTCTAATGCAGGGGTTACCATCCGAGGTGGGCGAGAGAGATTAATATAAAATGTATTAATTGAGTTGTTTATTTCGGAATTGTTGAAGTCCCTCACATCTTAGACATAGTTAAAGGGATAGTTCATCATTTACTCACCCTCGAGTTGCTCCAAACCAGTATGAATTTCTTTCTTGTGCTGAACACAAAGGAAGATATTTGGAAGAATGTTTGTAACCAAGCAGATCTCAGCAGCCATTGACTACATTAGAATTTTATTTTCCGACTATGGTAGTCAATGGCTGCCGAGATCCGCTTGATTACAGACATTCTTCCAAATATCTTCATTTCAAATAAAAATTTTCATTTTTGGTTGAACTATCCCTTTAAGAGCTGTATATATATATATATATATATATATATATATATATATATATATATATATATATATATATATATATATATATATATATATTCTACATTACACACACAAACAGATACTAAACAATTTATATCAATTAATGTATATACAAAATGTTGTTCTTTTTTATTTCTCTAACTCTCCCACACTTCATTAAGCAACACAACCATTTTCAACTAATAATAATAAGAAAGGATTCTTGAGCACAAAATCAGCACATTCAAATCATTTCTTAAGTAGAATGTAACAATGAACTGGAGTAAATGAAGCTTTGCCAGCACAGATTTTAAATTGTAATAATAGTTCAGACTTTCACTGTTTTTGACTGTGTCTTTGATCAAATAAATGCAGCCTATATACACACATATGTACTGTGCGTGTGTGTGTACATAACACACAATACAAAAATTCAAATGAAAGCCTCATTACAATAGAAACCATATGTGATACTCACAATCGGCCTGAGCACATATGAGACATGACGTGCTGCTGTTAAAGAACGTTAGCAGTCCGGCTACAGCCATGCTGATGTCTGTGTTAGTGGGCCTGAGGTCCAGCGTGGTAAAGCGAGGAAACTGCACCTTCAGTATGTCCTCCGGAGCCACCTTCACGTACGGCACCTGCACAGGGACGCAGAACAGGACAGAGAAAATCAGCCCTGCAGGATCCCTCTTGTTAGGCGGTTACCACAGGTAAATTGGATGAAAGAAAATTGCAGGAGGGCGTTTTGTTTACTGCACTGTGATGTGGGTCTCAAGAGTGGCTGTGCAACAGAATCATGGCATTCTCATCAGACTAATTAGATACACTTTACGCCTAAAACTAATAAAAACTCATTTGAATAATTTCAAAAGCCCCTCTCTGAAGACATGTAAATTAACAATAAAAACTCAGCTGTATTAGATGAAATAAATACAGATTTTTTTTTAACCCCAGTGATGATTGAGGAAAAATGTATCTGCATATAAATGTCAAGTGAGATGTTTATTTCACACAGAGGGCATGTGCATTGACCTTTGACATCTCAAACAGTCTTTGAACAGAAATAGCAAAATGTCTCTATATCCGTGGAGACCTCAGCATCAGCTGCTCTCTAATTTGATGTGTGCTGATGTGTGGGTGCATCGGGCTCGAGAAAAGTGGGTGTTGGACTCAGTGTGGCTTGAAGGGGATCCTAGAGGACGCAGGCGGGCTGTGTAAAGGGCCTCTTCATCACAGCAGATTGCCTGTCTGTGGCGGGCCGTGTGACCATGCATCGTACTTGCACGGCCCTGTATCCCCAATTGGTTTTCCATCGCTTTCCATCAGGGCAAAATGGAGTCCCCGCCAGTGTGGATGGATGGGGCGCACAGGCTCTCCGACACTCGGGGGACAACTGGGATTCTTGGAGATGGCGAATTCGGAGAGAGGGCGGTAATGGGCTTGCTGCAGTGGAGAGACATGTACAAGTCTCCGACCTTCTCTCTATTTTTCGGAGAAGATGCTTTCCTCTATTCCCCACGCCGGCTTCCAGACAACATCCCATCTTTCCAAAGCCCCTGTGCTAACTTGTAAATAGCGGCTAAAATCTGACTTCCTCCTGTGACCATAAACTCAAATTATTCAGAGTGAATTCAACAGAGTGACATCCGACTCAGCGAGAAAAGACAAAACATATCTATTTATAGTACAAAAAGATTTTCTAGAGCTTCAAGTGGAGCTCCTGGGTAACAATGCTGGGCAGCGAAATGAACTTCACAAAGGTTTAATGAGCGGCCCTTTCATTCAGAACACATTCGGACTCCAGCAAACCTTAAGATTTTATGCCAATAGTTAGACTGGGAGGTATGTAAAAATGAGCAAGTCATCATTATTATGAATATTTGCAGAAAAGCTCTGTAAAAAAAGTATTTGATATTAAAGCGTTTGAGTGAAAAGGAACAAATCATGAACAAATCATTCAGACTGGTGTTTTGAATTGGATCAATAGAGTAGCTAAAAAAGATTTCTTTGTTTGTTCGTTTACAAACTGCATAACACTACATTTCTCATAATATCTTGTAAATATGCCATGGAGAGCAATGCTGGATGTCAGGATTTTCAGAGACTTAAAATTGTCTGTTCCGTATGCAAAGCTACTTTATGAATAAAAGTGCATGTCATATGGACCACTTTTATGGTAATTTTGCATCCTTTAAAGTTGAAAAACCTCAGTCTCTGCTGCAAATGCATTCGGAAAACAAGGTTGATCAGAGTATTCTTTGAAATCCTCCTTTTGTTTTTGACTTTAAAAAAAGTTTTACGGGTCTGGAACAACAATAGGGTGAATAAATAATGGCAGCATTTTAATTTTTGTGGGGACTATCCCTTTAAGACTCACATTCGTACAGATCTAATGTCTCATTGCATGCTCAAATATACATAGTAAATATCCATGATGTATGAACAGGAAATGGAGGATAACGCTGAAAGGGGTTTGAAAGCCATTTTTCTTGTGGTTACAGCACACTGCATATGCATCAGTTTCATTTTCTGGGGCGTAAATAGAAACTCTTGCCCTGGTGGAGCCAATCTGGGCTTCAGCATTGGAATTGTGGGCCAGAGGGAGAGTTGTGCATGAGGGTAATATCTGTCTGTCCGTGTGCTGTCTGCTCCTGCGGGTTGACAGAGTGGCTGTCAGGCCTACAGATGCACTGCTGACAGGCTTTTAATGAGGGGCCTGGTGCAAGCCAAAAGCAACTCACTGAAGTCAGGCAAACAGCCATGAAACACTGCAGTATAAGTACATGTGCCTAACATTTCATGTAAAACAGCGGGAACATGCTGACCTGGTACAATTGAATATTGAGGCACTTAACAGATGCTACGTTTTGGACATTTGTCATGGAGAAAAGTATAACTGGATGGTTTTGTAATAAATATTATAATGTAACTGTCTGACAATTCAGTTTATTGAATTATTATGCTTGTGCACAGTCATTGAGCAAATTGAGCTCTTTGTTAGTCTATCTAAATGGACATTCACAAAAAGTACCCAATAATTTTTGTGAAGTCATCTTAATAAGGGTTTTAAACTACAATAAAGAAAGGACATTACTGCGAGAATGCCAGACTAAAATATTCAACTCTGAATAACAAAAGCTGTTGCGACATCATGAGCGTTACTTAAAACGTTCCTTGGCTTATTCAAATAATCAATTTAAACCTCATAGGGAAATGGGTTGCTTTTACAAAGTGCCATTTGTGAAGTCGTTTGGCACAAAATACGAGTTTCTCACTTAACCATGAAATTGTGCAGATTGTTGTGATGCTGTGCTGAAAAAAAATTGTGAGGGTACGTCACCTTTTTTAACCATCCTGTATGAAAGTTAGACCTGGTTTTACTGTCGATGGCCGTCCAACTGCTTTCTACCTGTAGCTTTGAACGAAAAAACACATCCATAAGGGTGTACGGTCTCAAGGGGGATTTCATGCCATATGGCAAGGTAAAGTATAATGAGATCTTACATCTGTTCCCTTATGTGCCAGAGGAACAAAATCATGTTTAATAAAAGATCACAGAACTTTTACCAGGGCAACAGTGTCAAATGATACAGCTGGACACACTGTTGTACTGTAAAGTCGGCCATATTTGTCTGTTGTCACACTCAAGATTGGCAACGAGTGACAAAGCCATGCTAGGTTGCCTCACAGGTTGGTGGGGGCGGACGCAGGCAGAAAGCAGCACCATCACTCAAAGACATGGAGATCAGCCATATGGGAATGGCAGAGTGGCTGGAGGGGTATTGTGAATGATCGTGACATTGCACACCTCTCTAATGTGGTGCAATGGACCATGGGAAGTGAGCTGTTTGGGGAAAAACACACACACTCAAGCACTAAGTGGAGTAATCATGTTTTGGAGGCTATGTGAGCCTCAAGAGTCTCTGGTGGAGAGAGCAAAGGGAAGAAAAGGCCACTGAGGCCTTGAGAGAAAGCTCAGCATTGACCACAATCTCATTGATCACCATGCTCGCGAAAGAAAAAAAAAACACCTCCCTCAATCTGTTTCACAAGCATTGCTGCTGGTTCCCCGGAACATAGAAATCCTATAAAAGATCCTAATGTTTTTTAAAGCTGCGGGTGTCCATTTAGATTGCACTGTGGCTACCAGTGGTGGTGCAGGTGAAAAGGTGAAGCTGTGGTGAATGAAGGTCAATTGGACAAGTCATCAACAGATGAAGATTGTACTTGTGGGATAAAGTTAAAATTAAACAGGTTACTATGAGATAAAGTTAAATAAGAAATATATTTAATACAAAATCAATAATTGTGAGTCACACTTGTGAGATATAATGCACAGTAATGAGAAAAGATCTTATTTGTGAGAGAGTCTTATATATAATAAATAAAATAGCAATTCTGATTTATAACATGAAAATTATGAGAAAAGGTTGCAACTGTGCAAAATAAAGTTGCAATTATGAGAATAATAATTGCAATTAAGATAAGACAATTATGAGAAATATAACTTTTTAAGATCAAGTAAAGAAAATGTAAGAAATAAATTGTAGGGAACACAATACATCAGTATGTTCCCCAAATGTAAATATCTAGGAGAAACACAATGAGTTGTATTAGCAACACTTCAGAGGTTGAAAACTTTCAACAGATATCCATTACTTTTTCATTCATTTAGCAAAAAGATTACCTCCCAACCACTAGAATATGGAATTAACTTTTACTGTACCTTATTTTGCTTTTACTGTGTGTACCATCACACTTCAAAAAAGTGATGTTCTTCCTCAGTATTTTTGTCTTTTCTTTTAGGTAAATTAACGGCATATCTTGTGATGTTTTGAAGGAGGCGTGGCTTTGGAGACGCTCTGAAGGGAAGGTGGGATCAAGCGGCAACCTCCCCGTCTTGAAGCCAATACGGAAGTGACTTAAACTGCAATTAATCGACCCGCCACTAGAGACAGGCTCCAAAAAGGAGCAGAATCTCATTGAGCCAACTTTACAGCAGAAAAAAAAACGTTTACAGCCAGGTACAAATTGTGGTTTTGGTCTATATAGCAAATTTTACCCTTCATGACAACTGTGAGGGGGGTGATTTTTTTTAATTTTTATAACTCATTCATTTACATTATATAAAGCCTTAAAGTTCTGCATAATTAAGGGCGTGGCCACTTTGAGTGGCAGGTGGATTGCCGTTTGTCTGCTGTCTGTTAGTCATCACGACCCGCCTCTTTGTCCATTTTCTGTTATCCAGGAGTGACGCGGGATGACGCACTGCCAAGATGGTAACGGCCAGCTCGACCCTACTTTACGCTTCAAAACTGCTCTTCAGAATCCTATGGGTGAAGTCACGAACACTACGTCCATATTTTAAGTCTATGGGTGGGATCTTATGCTTTCAAAGCTAGCTTGCTATTGCTAGCCGCTCCGAAATTGCCTATCCTTTAAGTGAGTTTATGATTAAAACAAGAACAAATTTATTTAATATTTTACATTTGCATGCCAAGTAAATGTATCTTGATTTAAATAATTTTTATTTGTATTGAATTTGGATATTTGTATTGGAAATATGGACAAAAACACAGAAGTTTTTTTTTGCAGTGCATGCACGGTTTAATGCCATGTCTTATAAGACTTCTCTGATTTATGACCTTTTAAGGCCTTAATTTGTATAAGAGTGTTAAACAGTTGTGCATATTAAAGTAATTTTCAACATTCCTGCCATTATATGTGTGGAATATTTGAAAACTTTAGATATTGAAAAATGGCAACCTGTAAAATTCAGCCATACATATTTGAGCCAGAGTCTGATCCTAATTCAGAAGACAATTAACATACACCTCAAATACCAAGGACATTCCAGTCTGTGACAGCTTGTTGGTAATTAATCATGTTTATTTATATTTATTCCTTGTTTTTGTGAACTAGCATTGTATTGTTGACAAAGACACTAGAGAAAGGTGTTTATCTTGTTAGTTGAAACAGTCTCCAACTGTGAAACATTTACTCATATTACTTATGCATATTACTTATGCTTTAGCAGTCTTGGCTGTAGCAAATAAAGTAGTTACCTAAGTTATAGTTATAGTTGACAGGATAACTTACAGTGTTTTGTGTAAATGAATTATGAATGAATGTACCATTGTTTGTCGCACTGTCATTCTTATATTCATCATTCATCATTTTCAGTAAAGTGAGTACATATCAAATGATCTGAAGCTTACACCTTAACTTACATCTGTAACTTAATTGTTACTTAATTGTTACATTCCTGATGGATCCAATACAATCGGCACTGCATCTTTTTTTTTTGTCTCTCTGAAAAGCATGCATCAAACTGTGCATCTCTATCGATTTGTTGCTCAAGTAATCCTGTTTGCATTTTTCTCATATTTACGACTACACGACATGCGCAAATCAGTGGGCGAGGCTAAAGAGGCAATGATGTAGAAGTAGGTGTTGATTTTCTTCTGCAGAGGCGGTCTTTCATCACACTATGACGTCATACTGAGACAAAATCCGAAATGAGTCATTTGCGAGCTTGGTTTTTAATAAAAGCTGTTTTCAGACTAATGAGGAAGTTTTGAGTTTTGAAACTCAAATTTTTATAGTACAGTGATCTTGTATGTCAAAAGATCAAGGAAATTTTGATTTCTCAGTTCATGATCCCTTTAAGAGTGAAATATATCTGCAATTCACAAATATAGTCACAATTGTGAAATATAAAGTCACAATTAAGGGATACATTTTTTTAATAATGTCATAATGTAATTATGAAACAATGAATATGCAATTGAGAGAAAGACAATCACAATTACGAGAAAAAGTCACAATTGCAAACTGTGAGATACACAAGTCAAAATTCCTTTTTTACTTATTTAATCTGAGTCAGAACCAGGCTTCCATAAACTAGAGAACATTGTGAACACTTAAATATTTAACAGGGATATGTGCTGTAATAACACAACAAAATGCGTGACTCGTTAAGAGAGTGCTCATGGCTGCCCAGGGATTTGTTTGCAGACTTGATGAAGCCCATGAATAATTCCACTCTGCGGTGCCGACGGGCTCAACTGGGGCGGAAAAGCCTGTTCCATTCACACCTCCACAAAAAGACAGCACTGTACCATGGATGACCACAGAACAAAGAGACAATGGAATACTGGTCAGGTGTCTTTTGCACATTAATCATATTAGAAACAAAAGGATGAATTGAATTTGAAAAGGCTCTTAGAAGCCAGGAGGGGTCTTGAGTGGCATAGTGCCACTGCGCACATCCATTTAGCAAGGAATAAAGAGAACTCAGGTCGGTTGGTGTAAATTCAGTTGTGCTGGTGTCCCTTGGGCGTGACAGATCAATTGCACAGCAAAAGAGAGGTGAGCAGAGGTGCCGCAGACAGCTGTGCTACCCTAATTATCATCAGGCGAATGAGGACGCAGCACCTGTATTTTGTTTGCACAACGAAAGAAGAGCGGTACAGGAATACAGTGACACAATCATCCACTTTCACAAGGCCCTCTCTTCTGGAAATGTCACCTCCTCCCCCTTTGTGACAGTACCGGAGGGACTTTTTAGCCTTTTTCCAACGACGTGCTGCTGGTGCCAATCTGGAACCTTTCCGGCACAAAAGTATACATAATCAACACTGTCACACAGTTAAAATGCCCAATGCAATGTGTGGATGTTGTTATTTTTTCCTCAGTTGAAATTATTTCTTTACAGTACATATACAGTACAATATCTAAATGTCATTACATTACATAAAAATATCAAACCAAGTGGCAAACAAGGTTAGATTTTCTACACTGTCAGAAAAATGTGCAAAAAAAAAAAAAAAAAAACAATACAACAGTATAACAGCTTATCACTTAAAACAGGGCTGTGTAATCCTGCTTCTGCACTCTCTGAAAAAAAAGGTACAAAAGCTGTCACTGGGGAGGTACCCTTTCAAAAGTACATCTTTGTACCTAAAGAGTGCATATTAGTACATCAAAGGTACATATTGGTATGAAAATGTACATTTTAATACCTAAAATGGTACATATTAGAACCTTTTGAAAGGGTATTGTCCCAGTGACAGCTTTTGTATTTTTTTTTTTTTTTTCTTTTTCTGTGGAGGGCCAGGGAACACATTTCCTACTTCCCACTTCTGAAGTTGAACTAAGAAGGCAACTAAAACATTAAACATTCACTATCTAGATAGATGCTGACTATTCTGGAATTCTGGTCACATTCTATTCTCTCACATTCTATTTTCGCTGTGTATAAAACATATGCTTCAAATAATATGCAGTACTGTACCGTCAAGACAAGGTGGAAAAAAATAATAAAGAATACCAGTCACAGAAGCAATCATTCCCCCCGCCATGTTTAATATTTATTGCATGCCCAACTCGGAAACTCGGGTATCAAAATTTGTTTCCCAGTAGTAAATATGACTTGAGAGGGCGTTTATGTCCAGTTTCCGACTAGAAAACTCACATTTAAGATATTTCCAACAGGATGTGAAGGCTGCATAACTTAGACATAACAGTTACTTTTAACCATCTGGTTCCAAGGTCATTTTTAGGGTATGTAAGAAGTCAGTTTCTTTCAAGTTCACACAAGCTGTGTTCTGATTCACAGGGTACCTGTGCAGTGCGCACTGCTCCCTACACACTGAGCAGTGAATATCTACAGAAGAAAGCTGCACAGATTAGGGATTTCGAGAATGATGACATACATACAGTAATATGTGTAAATACATGGGTAATGTATAAATCTAACATAAATTACCATATTTTCACACACACACACACACACACACACACACACACACACACACACACACACACACACACACACACACACACACACACACACACACATATATACACACACAATTATATTTAAATTAATACATTTACATTTACACATTTGGCAGACACTTTTATCCAAAGCGACATTGTAATGTAACGCTCTTATTGTTTGAGCAACAGGAAAGCTGTATACTTGCCACTTGCCACTGTATACTTGCTGTATACTTGCCATATAATATAACTTGTCATTCTCATAATACCTAAACTGAGTCATACCTTTCTGAAGTAAACATGATTTGGTTATACTGAAAGTCTACTTGACTTAAGTGACGCATGGTGATGATAACTGTAACAATCTCATCTCATGCATTTTATACCCACAAACAACTGTGTAGGAACCACACTTGGCATGAATTACACTGAATAAAAAATTGAGCTGGAGGGTCAAATCCTTTCTATCACATTCATTTTAGTTATAATTCAAGTACTCAGATGATGCACAATGACTGGCAAGTAAATTTCTACTTCCTGTGAAGTGATATATCGATGTACACTCTCCCCCTACACTGTTTAATTGGTTTGATATTTTGTTATCTAATGCACAGATTATTTTGGGGTCACTGTTAATTAATTGATTGATATGAATTGTATTCATTTTAATAATTTTTATTTGACCACTGCATCAAAAGCAGCTCACAGTGGCTTAAAGAAGCTGAATTGAATTACTTTGGATGTTAAAGAAATCTTAAAACTCATAAGACTCAAAGATTTAAGGTTCACAGATCCCTGAGCACAGCCACAAGAATCAGTGCCATTTTGATGCAAAGAAGGGTATTTGACAGCAAATCTGGAGTGCTTTGTCAAACATATCGCCTGTTCTCAGTGCTCATCTGTCCATAGAGCACAACATTAGCGCTTACAGCACTTAACACTGAGGGATCAGCAGTGCTGTAGTTATACATCATTTAAGCCAGTGAGGTCTGAAGAGATCTGCCATTAAGAGTCTCGCCACCTTATACGGTCCAGTAAAGTTTTCATAGCTTAATCACCACGTCTGACCTCTCACCCCTCTTCTGTCGGATTCATCAGCCAGGAACCACAGCCAACCTGAAGCGAGGACTGATTCGGGTATTTTACATTTACATACATTTACGTTCTCGACAGATGCTTACTTACTCGAGCGAGTTACAATACGGTACACAAATCACGTTAATGGCAAGTTACTGGCACAAATCACATCACTGGCGATTCTCCAAACACGCTGCAAAGGAAATATGGGAAGATACAGGAAGTGCATGGGAAAAGCGAGAAGAGAGAGAGAAAAACAGCTCTTGCAGAGTGACTGCTGTAAATGAAGACTCCTGCTGGGCTGAAGCTTTGATAGCTAGCAAAATTACAGCATTCACGATCAAACACAGCATGCTAGGTCCACTTTCATATGCTGACAAGCCTAGAACAAAGTCTGGCCCAAAATAGCCTGTCAAAAAAGACACCTAGTTACAAATAAGGTGCTTCCAGGTTGAGTCTGTTGGCTTAAACTCACATCGGTGCTCCTGTGTGTCTCCCTGTTGTGGACTGCTGCTTACACTTCATTATTCATGCTTGACCAAGTGGAGTAATCCTAATTGAATATGTAATCAGTGATAACCTAAGAGACTGCAGCAAACTGAGATGACCGCTTGCCCTAATTTGATTATACAGTGGGGTCCAAAAATCTGAGGCCACTAGTGAGAATGCTTTTATTTTGTATTTTTCTCCTTTTAATTTAATTTAAACTTTTTTTCCATAACAATTTGAGTAAAAAGTTAAATTAGCATTACATTGTTATGTAACATGTTGTTACTCGTTTTAAATGTGTGCACATACAAAAACGTGGTTATGCACCGATGTATCAGTCAATAAAAACAAAGCTATTTTTACTATTTGCCATCGGCCGGACAGCCAATGATCAGACTGCAACTCATTCTGTGTGTTAGGGCTGCATGATTAATCGGAATTAAACCGAAATCGCGATTTGGCTTAGTGTGATTATGAAAGGCTGCGATTTCAGCATGTCAGTGAAGAGCGGTTCTATGATCAGTAGTAAATGCTGCTCCATCTGAGTTTTTTAAAACAGTGCTCCATCCAAAGCACGTTATAACGTGCATTTGAAGAAAAAAAAAAAACGACATGCATCAAACTTTTACTTTTACATTTTACTCCAAACTCACTTCATAATGTCAGTCAAGTGCTTGAAATAACTACCTTTTGTGAGCTGATATCAGATGATAGCATCAGTTCTGGCAGGTACCTATAGGAATGCTATAAATAGTATCACAGCATACATACAAATCCGATTCCAAAAAAGTTGGGATACTGTACAAATTGTGAATAAAAAAGGAATGCAATAATTTACAAATCTCATAAACTTATATTTTATTCACAATAGAATATAGATAACATGTCAAATGTTGAAAGTGAGACATTTTGAAATGTCATGCCAATTATCGGCTCATTTTGGATTTCATGAGAGCTACACATTCCAAAAAAGTTGGGACAGGTAGCAATAAGAGGCCGGAAAAGTTCAATGTACATATAAGGAACAGCTGGAGGACCAATTTGCAACTTATTAGGTCAATTGGCAACATGATTGGGTATAAAAAGAGCCTCTCAGAGTGGCAGGGTCTCTCAGAAGTCAAGATGGGCAGAGGATCACCAATTCCCCCAATGCTGCGGCCAAAAATAGTGGAGCAATATCAGAAAGGAGTTTCTCAGAGAAAAATTGCAAAGAGTTTGAAGTTATCATCATCTACAGTGCATAATATCATCCAAAGATTCAGAGAATCCGGAACAATCTCTGCGCGTAAGGGTCAAGGCCGGAAAGCCATACTGGATGCCCGTGATCTTCGGGCCCTTAGACGGCACTGCATCACATACAGGAATGCTACTGTAATGGAAATCACAACATGGGCTCAGGAATTCTTCGAGAAAACATTGTCGGTGAACACAATCCACCGTGGCTAAAACTCTATAGGTCAAAAAAGAAGCCATATCTAAACATGATCCAGAAGCGCAGGCATTTTCTCTGGGCCAAGGCTCATTTAAAATGGACTGTGGCAAAGTGGAAAACTGTTCTGCGGTCAGACCAATCAAAATTTGATTTAAAAGTTATTTTTGGAAAACTGGGACGCCATGTCATCAGGACTAAAGAGGACAAGGACAACCCAAGTTGTTATCAGCGCTCAGTTCAGAAGCCTGCATCTCTGATGGTATGGGGTTGCATGAGTGCATGTGGCATGGGCAGCTTACACATCTGGAAAGGCACCATCAATGCTGAAAGGTATATCCAAGTTCTAGAACAACATATGCTCCCATCCAGACGTCGTCTCTTTCAGGGAAGACCTTGCATTTTCCCACATGACAATGCCAGACCACATACTGCATCAATTACAACATCATGGCTGCGTAGAAGAAGGATCCGGGTACTGAAATGGCCAGCCTGCAGTCCAGATCTTTCACCCATAGAAAACATTTGGCTCATCATAAAGAGGAAGATGCGACAAAGAAGACCTAAGACAGTTGAGCAACTAGAAGCCTGTATTAGACAAGAATGGGACAACATTCCTATTCCTAAACTTGAGCAACTTGTCTCCTCAGTCCCCAGACGTTTGCAGACTGTTATAAAAAGAAGAGGGGATGTCACACAGTGGGAAACATGGCCTTGTCCCAACTTTTTTGAGATGTGTTGATGCCATGAAATTTAAAATCAACTTATTTTTCCCTTAAAATGATACATTTTCTCAGTTTAAACATTTGATATGTCATCTATGTTGTATTCTGAATAAAATATTGAAATTTGAAACTTCCACATCATTGCATTCTGTTTTTATTCACAATTTGTACAGTGTCCCAACTTTTTTGGAATCGGGTTTGTATCTGCTTACCTTAGCTCGATTTACAATGATAAGCTTGTAATAATGTTTTTAATTCCAGTGGAACTGGTGGATTTCTGCTGCAAATTCAAGCATATCTTTGCATCATTATGTCACATCTGTAGTGGCTACAGAAAAAAAGAGACTTCAACCGGGCCCATGCGAAAACAAGGATAAAAAAGGGCTTTTGAAAGGTGGCGTGAACTCAGTGTTTTGAAGGGGTTCAAAACGAACGCAGAGACAGCTTTTTTTTCTGCTGGACAGGTAGGCCTAAGGCATTTCAATGGTTCAATTGTAACAGTAGCACACTTGTTCGCATTATGGTAAATATCAATTATTTTGGTGAAAAACTCCCTGCCCATCCATACAGCCTAGCATTGATACAAGCAGGGAGAGCAGTGATAACCCCCCTTAGGGTAACAAAACAGAACCAACATCATGTATTGGGACATCATTAATGTTCTTAAAGGTGCCCTGCCACACAAAACCATTTTTATTTATTTTTTTAAATATGCTAGGTCTATATGTGTTTGTATCATGTCGTGAATGTGAAAATGAACTGCTACCTCCTCTGTCAGCTCTAGCAACTGAAAATAAATAAGCGAAGAAATCAGGCCGATTACAAAAGCTGGTCAGTCTGACATGGTGTTGCCTGAGCTCATTACTATTCATGAGCTCGCCCAGTTGAGACCGTGCCCACAGAATTCGTCTAGCTCAGACGATAGTAAACAAAGTTCCTCTACTTGTTGCGCTAGGTAAAGGATGCTGATAGCCAGGCTCTCATTGGCTAGCTGTTAGCCAATCAGAGTCAAGCAACTTAGCTCATTGAATATTAATGAGAACTGGCGCAAATCGAGCTGAGTCTTCCTGCAGGGTTTCTATACCACACTAGAATGGCTTGAAACAAGGTAAACAAGGCATTTTACAGTGTCCATTAGCGTTGTCAAAAATATTGATATTTCGATTACCTGAATACTGTTAGACCTACCTGAAAACATAAAGCAGTCTATTTCATTTGTATCTTTATTCTATTGTATTTATTTGTGCTATTGTTAGTAATTTGTTTATTTGTTCTTATTTTATTACTGTTTACTTGTCTTTTTAAATTCAATTTGAAATCAAGCTTCCTTGTGCTGTATGTAAGCTACTGCAACAAAATTAGTAAGCAAATATTTGTGAGATAATTGTAATGGTAATTGATCAATGTTTATATATGAGAAAAAGCTTAAAAGCTTTATCATATAAAGTGATCTCTTCAGAAGACTTTCAATACACGGACAAAAAAATAAATGATATTAAAATATCTATTTGACAGTATATGCTGCGTTTTGAGGTATCGAATATCGATACTTTTTTAGGTATCGTATTGAAGTTAGAAATTCCAGTATCGTGACAACACTCGAGTCCATGGTAGAACTTTAGATATTACCACAAAAGTAATGAAATGTGTGGTAGGGCACCTTTAATGACATTTTTCAAGTAAAATTAGTCTGATTTGAAGAGGTGTATAAAAGGCGAAGTCCTGATTGGATGAAAGGAGGAGCTGGGGATGGAGGAGGGTAACTAGCTCCTGGGCAACGCGATAAAGCTGCTGATAATACTGAATAGACCTTGTATATAGAGATGCTGTGATAAGTGTTGTATTCCTTTAGATAGACGTAGATCAGCTAAGAGTCAGCTGATGCGAGCTTGACTAATGTGACCTGCTAGAACTAAGGCTAAGCTTGATATAACAATTTTCGCTATAAATTTACAAAAATTGGGTGATCGCTGAAGTTGCATGGTGGTAGGACAAAGAGAGCAAGTTTCCCCATTTAGGTTGGCTAAATGCTACCTTGGAGTCCCAGTGAGAGGGTGTTCTCTACAGCAATGTTTCTCAACTGGTTTTCTTGCGAGACCAGTCTGATATGTTGTAAGGCTATATGTCAGTGACATTTTTGTAGCTTGTTACGAAATAAAAAGTCTCTCTCACCTTAGAAAACCGAACTTTCGTAGCGCACACTCTTCAAATGCACATGGGGGGGGTTAAAAATACTACACAATAAATAATGAATAAAATCAACATCGCTGTTGTGGCAAAGAGTAGCAAAAACTTGACTTGAATTTCAACACGTGAATATCAATTTTTCATATTAATGTATTCAGCAGAGTCTCAGGCTCCACAGGAAGTTCTGTCTGTTGTGCTCTGGGGTTTCAGGTCGAACCTTTCGCCCTCACCTATTTTCCACATGCGTGTCATTCAGCTTCAAAGGCCTCAGCCTTAAGCGCAGCTGTGCTGCTACTCTAGTGGCTCCTGAAGCTCTCAAAGGCTCCTGCCTCTCTCATCTACCACACTCTCTGTACTACAAACATACCATTCATATTTATGAGAAATTAGAGGAAAACCTCTTTTCCGCTTACCTTTTTTGTCCTACAAGTATATATTTTTCTGTACTGACTGACTTGAATAACAATGTAATTTTATAGCAGAACCGCAAGGTCCCTGGGAAAACATATGGACTACAGTCAACAACAACGCTTGTTTGCCGAAAGGTTCCTGTACTCTACTTGACTTACAAGAAACAAAGTCACTTAGACTTACATTATCTGTTTTTACAAGAACCATCACTTGATGTTGGATAAAATACGTTCTGTGAGAAGGGAAAGCGACAGCAGGCTGTGAACGAACATTTATCAGTAATAATGAGTGAAGTCAAAAGCCACACTCCAGACCCTCACAGCAGATTTGTCTTTTCTTTTTAAGCCAGATGGGAAACTCCATCATTGCATTACATGAGTGAAAGAGCATCTTGAGCAGTCTTGATAATAAAGCGAGTACAGGTTCATCTTGTATTTACTTCTATCTTCAGGCCGAACTGTCAGTCTCAGAGCAGCTGTGTACAGAAATACAAATGATACAAACTGAACGATATAGACCTCTCACATTTTACATGCAAGCTTGCAATCTAGGCAGTGCAAACACACAGGCACAAACACACAGGCATGAATGCACACACACTGAGAGAAATGTGCATATAGAACAAGTAAATTAAATTCTACATGGGTGAATCTCACGAAACCTACCAAGAAAATGTCATATTCTACCCCAAAAGAAGAAATAGGTTATATTTTGCTTAAAGAAACAGATTCAAAACACTAGCAGTTCAAAACACTTATGCTACGTCCGACGTCATCGTTGCACCAGTTACACTTTTTCGTAAGTTGAATGCGGAAGGCGGTCCACCAGAAGCTAGATATTTTACTTTACAGCGTGTTAGATATGCATATTTTTCTTACAAAAAAAACCATTGATTCACTTCAGAAGGCCTTTATTAACCCCCCGGAGCTGTGTGGATTACTTTTATAATGGATGGATGCACTTTTTTGGGCTTCAAATTTTGGGCTGCCGTTTACTGCCATTATAAAGCTTGGAAGAACTGTTCTCTGTGGAATGCACAATACGCATTTAGTTGTGTGTGTTCCACGAGGCTTGTAGGTCCCCGGCTAACCAGCTAACAGCAATGTTTGCTTGCAATTGTCTAGAAGTGTGTCATATGTTTGTCGTTGTTATAACTTGGAGTTATAGTAAAGAATAGAGCAATACGTTGGTGTACAACTTCAGTGCTTTATCAATATGTCTGGCATTGTGCTAACACATATATCATGACTGTTTGGGTGTTCACCACCGAGCTGTGGGCTAGGTTCGCTATTTTTAACAGAGTGGAGCACCATCATTATTATAATACAATGTAAGTAATGCAAACACTGTATACTGTACGTCGTGTTAACCAGCAGAAATATTTTGTCTGTAAACACTGTTAGTAACATGTTACCGTGACACAGGCTTTGTTCTCTGCTCTCCGTCAGACTCTGGCTGTAATTTGTAAGACAAAAATGATGCCATGTCTGTTTGTACACTGTATAAAATTTTCAACACTTGACAAGCCGTAATCCAGTAATGGTGATAGGCGTCCCGTTTCCGTCATGTGCTGCAAAGGAGGGGTTTGGAAAAGTTAATCGTTGAGCGAATCGTTTAGGAGTCGTTGAGCAAATAAGGTAAAAATAATGCATATTATAAGACAATGAAAGTGTTTTTTGACCTTGCATGCATGTAAACCTGTTGTTGGGGACTCCAAAAACAAAAATTGGAACCTTTCAAATGCCCTAATAGGGGCACTTTAATATAACTCAGATTGTATTCGTCTGAAAGAAGAATGTCATATACACCTAGGATGGCTGGACGGTGAGTAAATCATGGGCTAAATTTCTTTCTTTTTTCATATGAACTATCCATTTAAGTTTGCATTGTGACATGTTCATGAGGATTCAGTACATTCTCCATTATTAATAATAATAATAATAATAATAATTTTTGTGCAATATTATTTAACAGTTGTGGATTTATCGCAAAATGGGGCTACTTTTAAACTGTTGCTGCAGGTTGAATTTGTATTCCATAGTTTGACATATCGGTCAAAGACACCTGGTAACCCTGGTTTCACCCAAATTTGAAATCATCCCTTCAAACATCCTAAAGAAGCAAAGGGCTTCTTGCCAAACTACAAACTCTCTCTCTCTCTCTCTCTCTCTCTCTCTCTCTCTCTCTCTCTCTCTCTCTCTCTCTCTCTCTCTCTCTCTCTCTCTCTCTCTCTCTCTCTCTCTCTCTCTCACACACACACACACACACACACACACACACACAAACACAATGATCCCTCCTCCATTTAGACCATTAGAGACAGACAAATTTTTTTTTAAATACAATAACAGGAGCACAATGACCTTTCCCCATAGACGGAGGACAGAGAGTATCTGACCCCCCATTTCATCATCCCAAAGCAGCTAACAACCTCCACAGCACTAACCAAACCCTGACCTACTGCATCACACATGGACAAGACAAATAACAGCTCCTGAAAACAAATAAAATGTCAGCATTATAAATATTCATCAAGGTATATTACAGCTGATGTAAACGTTTAAACTTTCATTACACAAGCCCTCATCTATGACCTAAGCAGTCATTTATAAGATGTGACTATGAATATTTATGCTCGTTGCTCACTTTGGAAGGCGAGTTGCCACTGATTATGAATTATGAAGACATTAAGGAGTGATGCTTAGTCAGTTGAGTACGCACAGTAAACTTGTTTCAAGCTGCATTATTCATTACCTGTGTGATAGTAATATATTCCTCTGACTGCTGCTTTGGAAGAAAATCCACATATAATATCACATCAGGCCCAGTGCTAGACTGTTTAGAACTGGGGGTTTATGACAACATTATAAGTTGACTATAAATCTATTTAAATATATACATAAATCACCCCATGATTTACTTACCCTCAAGCCATCCTAGGTGTACAAAGGAATACAACTACATACATATAAATAAAAGATTATTATTATTATTATTATTATTATTATTATTATTAAACACACCGATTATTAACTCACTGGAAACCGTGTGGATTACTTTTATAATGGATGGATGCACTTTTTTGGGCTTCAAATTTCCAGCTGCCATTCACTGCCATTATTAAGCTTGGAAGAGCCAGGACATTTTGCAGTGTAACTCCGATTGTATTTGTCTGAAAGAAGAAAGTCATGTACACCTAGGATGGCTTGAGGGTGAGTAAATAATTTTTGGGTCTTAACTATCCCTTTAAGATTTGCAGTTTGCAATTTGCAGTTTCAAGTGACTGAAGATAAATATTCCACTTCATCTAGCTTTCTTTTCGTTCTCTGTTTTCAAAAGTTTCCGTTTACTGTCTGACGGAGCGAGAAACTGCTTCAAACAATTCAGTCTGCGTTCTGGCGACAATTAATCAATTTAAATTCTGTGTTAATCCACGTTATTTAATTCTTTCCTTAGTAATTTACTTTGTCTGTTCGCATCCCTTCATGTTTGCCAACGGCAGAACAAATGCTTGTAGGAAAGTTTGACTTCAGAACAGTGAGCACGATGTGTCAATAATCATTTATGTACTTATTAATTAGAGCTGCACATTGTAGTCACAGCATAACACTCACTGTTTGGTCGTTGTGTTCATCAGCTGTGGTTAGGGATCATTTTTAGAGCATGTCGCTGAACACTCCGGTCATTTCAGTAATGATATGAATGATTACTTGATAATATGATCTGGGCTTTGGTATGTTGCACTGATGACAAAAGAGAGCCAATGCCAGCACTCACCTCTTTCTCACCGCAGATATTACTGATGATAGAGTTGGATGCCGGGCTGGCAGAGGGGCCCAGGACTGCCACAACCCCCTTGGACATGATCTGGCACACTGTCAATAGGCAAGGGAAAGACCAACTGTCATTTATTACAGACAGAGAGCAGAAGGAAAGCAAGATGCAAGATGCCAAGAGTGTTGCTGCCCCATTTTCATTCAAGGATGGAAGTCTATAATACCCAGATAAAGCAAAGAGTACAAAGAGTCTTTTAGCATACTCATTCATCTCAGTGCCAGTTGCTTGGTTAGCACAGATGATTTGAAATCTCCAGAAAAAATGAGACACTTATCTACTATAATATAATGATATAATTGCAGTTTATATGTGGCTTGCAAACATATGTATCACATTAGAATACACGGCTACTTTGGAACAACCTTCAATAGAGAAATATGTTTTTTGCGGTCCAGATGGTGCAGTTACTGCATCTACCAGCAGGGGCTAATGGGCCTTTCTAATCAGCCAAAACCTGACCCCTTGGTATCCATTCAATCTATTCTAAAATGACTAGCAAAACTCAAATAATTCCCTTTTAAGGAAGCTTTTTAAAGAGCTCACTATAATCAAAATCTAGCCTATCTGAGGTTTAGCACTGTTATTAATCTGCTCTTTTTCAGTCTCTCACACAAAATTACATTTTATTATTAACTGACCTTTGAGTGAAGTGTGTCCTGAAATTATATTTGCGATTAGGTGCAGGAGGAGTGAGAGAAAGATTTGTTTCCGACTCTCCAGCACACGCACAGGGCATCGGTCTGAACTCTAACAGCGTGTCATTTCACATGGGTTTATAATCTCTTTCTGTTTTAATTACGATGGCGTGGGTAGTGTATAAGCCAGATATTGGTGCTCTGACCACTTAAGCAGGGCATGCTGGGAAAAGAGGAGGGGTCTATATGGAAAACAGTGTGATTACAAAGCACCAGAAGATGCAGAGATTTCTTAAACTCTATCCCATAGTAACCAATGCAAATAATGCAAATAAGTGGAAACCTCTGCTACTCGTCCCCCATAATAAATTGCAAGCACATCTCTGCACTGCCCTGAATGGTGATGAGCTGCATTTTTAGGATCACTACACACTGCTACAGAGTACACTAGCATTCATTTTACAGGTCAACTGTTCTATCAATCAAATGTAGTTGGACAGATACCCTCATGAAGTCCTGTCAACCCTGCTGTGTAGTCAGATGCATTGTTATTCCTCTAAATAGGGTTTTAAATTTGTTAAAATAATGAATTACAATTAAGCTCATGATTTATTGTCATTGATATGATTACTGTATGGCTCTAAACATACACATAATATAAAATAAAGGTTCCAAAAGGGAATTTTTGCAGTGATGCCATAGAAGAACAATTTTAGGGTTTCCCAAAGAACCTTTCAGTGAACATTTATTAAAAGAACCTTTGCATCTTAGTGTGAACAGCATTTTAATAATCATTTAAAACTTTTCACCCCACAATAAACAACTTTTATGTATTGGAAAAGTTGTTAAAGGTTCTTCATGGAAATGAGAGCGTCAGAGCAAGTTCTATTGGAAAGATCTAATGCCACATCATTCGTTCATACTAATAGGTCTGGCCAATTACTGCTTCACACCTGTAGTATAGAAGCACTAAACTCTCGGTTTCATGTTCACAGTTGATGCCGCTGTCGTTCCCCTCCATCCTCCCCCCACCACCACCAGGTTGGCCCTGTCAATTCATCGGGAGTAGACTCCGCTCCTGCCTTCGTCTTCAGACAGGATCAGCCGAATCTACATCCCCAGGATTCAGACGAGGATGGGGCCTAAGCCAAATAACTTTTCTATACAACTAAACACAAATCATTATAGCTCAGTACCATTTGTTACTACTTCACGGAATAAATACCATGCTATGTCTTTCTGATAGAACCATAGGTGCCAATAAAATCTTTATATTTAAGAATGTACCGTATATATTATCAAAATGTATTGCATCCAGCTTTAATGCATTCAGTTCTTCCTTACCCTTTGAAGGAAATATAATATAATCAAATCAACAACAAACAAAAAAAATCTGCCACTATCCCTCAGGTTTAATGATAATCGAATTCCAGCAAAAACTTCCAAATAAAAAAAGTGAAAGTGAAAAAGTGAAAATGACATATGAAGGCCATGTATGGTAACCTATACTCGGAATTTGTCCTCTGCATTTAACCCATCCAAGTTAGTGCACACACATTAGATATAGTGAGTAGTGAACACACACATACACACACACCATGAGTCACACACATCCGGAGCAGTGGGTAGCCAGACCTTCAGACTGATGGTAGAATTGCAGCTTTCATTGGTCAAGGACCGCCCAAGACTGTCGCGCTTCTATAAATTATTCATTCAACAATGTTGTGTAAGTTTACTGCAACAATGGAGCGAACTTCACATACTTTTGAAAATCCAGCGTTTAGTCGATCCTGGTAAGCGCTCATTGTCACAGTTGTAAACATCACAGTGTTCTTCTTCCACAAGGGGGTTTGGTGTCACAACATTTTGTTTCTAGGTAGACCATTAAACAACGTAACACACGTCTCGCGGACATCCTGTAGAATTCAAGAAATCAGATGACGTGTTTCCAGAGAAGTGTGCCATATGCATCAGACGTTCACCCAGCGTCTCTGAATGTGTCCTCTACATTTAACCCATCCAAGGTCATTAGGAGAAGTGAGTGAACACACACACCCACTGAAAACTGTGGAGACACAAACCCAGAGCAGTGGGCAGCCATTTTTGCTGTGGCGCCCAGGGAGCGATTGGGGGTTAGGTGCCCAACTTACAACTTACTAAATAACTTACTTTTGTTAAACTTATTTATACATACAGTATAGTGGTATTCAAAAGTCTGACTGAGAATTTTTTTTTTTACAAATTACATTATCAGTATAATTTTTAGTGATTAGTTGAATTGAAAATGAACTTGAGCTCCATGAACTCTATAAAACCTGATGATCATGTTCTCCAGCATGATTTAAGAATGATCCAAAGAGCATCTTGAGTTTCAATGGTAGCAAGAACATCGACATAAAAAGTTACATTTCAATGTCACAAAGTATTGTATTTGATTAGTGACAGAGTGCAGAATATGAAATATTGGTAATTTTGTTATATAATTTCTTTGTTTTTTTTTGTCATTACATTTTTATTTATTCTTAAACCTGGATTCTTATCAAAATATATCCTCTTTGAAGGATGATGAAATATTAAATAACAAAGCTTCACTGGTAATTAAACTCCACTAAACAATGATTTTTATATTAAGTTAGAAGTTTTTAATTTTTTTATTAAGAAAGTCTAGATATGATTGCATAAATGATGCATTAAGAATCACTTTCTCCAACATTTACTGATAATCTAGAGGTACTGAGTAAAGCACCATGGATTGTTGTGTCTGACTATTGAACACAGACATCTGTGCAAAAGTCCTGATTGTTCTGAACATTCTTTGGAAACAAAATGAAGCATTATGTAACTGTTAGTCTGTTAACATTGCCATCTTAATCTAATTTACAGCTGCCTGAGCAATGCACATCTGTTCTGTTGTCTTGCACGCACAGATCATAAGGCAAGTAGTTATTAACCCTAGTGTGTACTACGAGTCACAAGGGTCAGGTGATTCACAGTTATCTTTTGGCATGACCCTCCTGCACGGCTGGTCAGGAAAAGGACAATGGATCCATGTGGACTGAGTAAGCACCATGGATTGTGGTTGGTTTCAGTACGTCTCTGTTCACTTCAGATCATGCACATTAGTATGCAGACCACACACAAACACACACAATGTGGGATGTGGGAAGATACAGGCTTCAGCGATTTTAGATGGGAGTATAGTAGGCCAGGTAGCGGCGGTGTGACATTTCTCCCTTCTTGGGAGTGTCACTGATCCGTTTCTAGTTCAATCCTGCATACTGCAACCCATTACAATATTGAATTAGCAGGTTTGAGCAACCTACCATATAGATAGATAGAGAGAGAGAGAGATAGAGAGACAGCTCTTTATATCTATCAGGAGGGGTGTTTTAATGGTGCTGTCTCATACGCCCATGCAGGGAAACCAGGAGTGGCTCTTCATCCTGTGTCTCAACAGCTCTGATTGTTTAAATTACAGCTTGTCTTCTCCTGATTTTAGTGCCGTCTACTTTCATTGACAACAATGAACCTCATTCATGTTTAATATCCCTCTGTGAGTGAGCAACTCTATTTTGTTCTCTCCAACAATATTTGATTCAGGATTCATAAGGGAAGCATTATTACCTTTAGGGCCTCAGAGTAAGAAAAGCACAAAAAGATTGACTGGCAGCTGTTAAAGTAAAAATCACTTCAGATTCTGCTTTCAAATTTCTAGGTCACTAATCAAGTAAGTACATTTGTGAAATAACAAGCATTGCAGATATAGATCAAATGAACATGAGTTCTTAGTGGAATTTAATTGTGTTAAATATGTCTGACAAAGCCATCTTCTAATGTGTTCATTTGTTTATGGGGTATTTGCTGGCCTTTGAGAGTGACTTCCCCCATAACCAAGGAAACAAAAATTGCTCCAATAAATGCCTGCATACCTATTGACTCAGAAAACATCATGAATATGACGTCACAACTGACGAGTTAAAATCTGTTAATTTAATTGCCATCACATAATGGTCCCCCTTTTTAACAGAGAATACATCATCTGCTACCAGACAAGAACATATGGAGAGATGAAACTGACAGACACAATAATTACGCATGTATATAGGCGATTACAAAAGCTGGAAAATATATATGTTACCGGCAATGTGTGAAATCCAGCATTGTATAGAATGCTTAGGAAATATATAGAATGCTTGAAGTTTTTTAGACAAAGTATAAAATGGTTTATATTTTACACATTTCCTAGGAATTCTATACAATGCCAAAGGGCCAGCCGGCAGAGTATAGACTCCTGCTACTCACGCTTGGGTCTGTGTTCGGCAGTGGCGTGCCAGTAGCGAAACACGTGAGCTTCCACTCCCGCCACAGAGGCTCGCCCCTATTGTTCCCGGACGGTTGTTGTGTCACGATGTCGGAACAGGAAGAAAGTGTAGTTCCATTCAAAATGCCATTCTAGACTTCCTTGCTGCAACAAGTAGCTTAACGCCACTAATGTAAGACGTAAGAACGTCCTATACCTTATGTTGTAGTTCTTTGTTTCCAAAAACATTCAATGCCAATAAAGCTGTGTTTTGATACTTTGCCTAGAGTGTACTTGTCATTCTGTATAATACCTAGGTAATGTATAGAATGCCTAGGAAAAATATGCAACATAATCACAAAAAACATACATTTCATGCTCTGCCTACAAACTTCAGGCATTATTTATTTTCCCTAGGCATTCTATATAATGCCTGCTTTTCACACATTGCCGATAACATATATTTATACGATTTAAGAGAAAACAAGTACATACAAAGCAAAGTTGTTCTCTGTTATTAAGTACTCAGTGCATGTTTTGCAGGAGAAATGCCCTCGTAAGGACACAGTTATTTCACAATTTGCCTCTTCCTGTGAATCATTATAATACCTGCAATCTCTGAATAAACCCCCCACGGTTAAGGGATCATTATTCAAGTTGTGAAGCTAAAGGGCAGCTGTGAAAGTTAAAACCAAAGAGCATCACAAAAATGTTCAAACTAAAGTAAAACAAATTCACGAAGTAAGAAAATCCTGCATCACAGTTTCTACCATACTTATATTATGCACCTAAATTCAATAGGTTAAAGGGACAGTTCACCCAAAATTCTAAATTCTGTCATAATTTACTCACCCTGATTAGGTTTCAACCCTGAGTATCTTTCTTTCTTTTAATGGAACACAAAAGAAGATATTCTGAAAAATGTTAGATTCCATTGACTTTCCACAGAAGAAAGAAAGTCATACAGGTTTGAAATTACATGAGGGTGAGTAATTGATGACAGAATGTACATTTTTGGGTGAACTATCCCTTTAAACTAGATCATGAATGATTAAATGGTCTCCATGAACTGTTTTTGAAGAGAGATCTTAGTATTGTGCTACAGCGCACATTCTATCAGTGCCCTATCACAACATACGCTACCTTACAATGCAACACATTCATATCACATGTTTAGCAATGCAGGGGTAGGTAGGGTAGGATTACATTTTTTATTCACACACTGTTCTTACATGCGCTTTTCTGAGCATGTACACCCAAAGCACACACACACTAAAAGTCTCTTTCGCGTCTTATTGCACTTAAACTGTCAAATACACACATGTATTTAAACGTCATTTATATCATTTATATCTTAAGTGAATGTAAATAGTTTGGATGTTTTGAGTGTCAGTATATTATGATATGCATGTGTGTCAGTATATTATAGATAGTATATAATATATAGATAGTATAGTATATTAGATCTGCACGTTTGGCCTTAAAGTGACAGCAGTTTGATAAACCTGCTGCTGTCTGTGTCATTAATGTGAATCAAACAACAAAATACAAAGAGAGAATCACTCACTGCTCTTGTCTGAGTAACTTCAGTAGCTTTAATAAGGATTAGTGTATATTAATTTATATAGTGAGGTCTAATGTAGTGTTTTATTTTATTAACTACTCTTTATTAATAAAAATGAATTAAAGCACTGTTTATTTAATTTGTACCTTATATTGTATTTGTCATATTATTTGTCATTTGTTCTTATTTTTAATAACAAAGATAAAATAATAAAATAAAATACACACTAGGGTTAATAAAGTGAAATAAGATTAGCGTAACTTTAACCTAAACAGTCATTGTTTTTCTTTTCTTTTAAGTTTTAAAATAGTTTGGCTGTATTGGTCAATGACTTGCAAAACAGTCTTAAAATCCAACATGAAAAAGACTTGTGATAAGATTGCGGATTGTGATCCTGCCTGAAGAGAATCGTTCATGATATTTTTGCCATATCGCTCACCCCTATTTCCCAATATTCATACTTTCTTGTGGGTTAGTAATTAATTCCGGGCCATAAGGTTATGAGATTTGACACTGTACACTTGTAAACCTGGGTTAATGTTCTTATTTGCATATTTATGAGGTTAACAGCATTCAGACCAATGCAAAATGCATCTTGTTTTATAACTGCTTGTTCACTGTAGAAATGCATTCTTTTAAATGTACATTTAATATATTATTTAACTTAATATATACTGTAATATACTTGTATATTAAAATATATTATAGTATATGATATATACTATGATACATTTCTTTAGGTGTAATGTATGTAAATTATACTGAATTACACTGAATGTAAAACTACTGAGCGCACCTCTGAAATTATATAATATATATGAATACTCACTAGTTTCTCCTGTCTCGTATTCACTGTCTCGGAGCAGCTCAAAGATGTCCACCTCCAGTTTGCCTGTGGTGGAGCGGTTGCTGGAACGGTTGATGCTTTCTTTCGCCAGAGTGATGGCCAATCGCTCCCCGCGGCTACACTCCATTGGGTCATCAAGAATGGCAGCTGGAACATAGTTCAAGGAGACAGAGAGAGACCCAGAAAGTGAGAAAAATAGACATTCTGACAAATAGAACTGTGACAAAAGAGATTAAGAAATCCTCATGAAGCAACACAAATCATTCAACACAATGAAGAATCATGGGAATGTAGGAACAAGAGTGCCTGAGTCGATTTGTGCACATATTAAACGTGCATTCTCTGATTCGCTTACAGTAGACAAGATTAATGCTGTTCTTTGACAGGTTTGTTATGAGATTGACACAAGTGCTCCATATAGCTGCTTTGCTTGCGTAGGCTATAGAATAACTGAATGTTGTAAAGTAAACAGACAATATCCTTGCACTATGTTTATAGTCACGGGGGCCATTAGTGTAAGTATGCCCACTTTCGTGAAGACATATGTTCAATCTGCTTTGAATATGACTAGTCCATGGTGAGTTGACTTAAAGCTTAGCAATAATATATGCCACAGCCAGTATCTGATGCTCAGGGATATTAAAATCTACACTATGTAAAGCAAATACCGTTTACATTTTTATCTCAGTAATATTTGACATGAGTAAAGCCTAATGATGCCTGACACTGGTTCAATAACATAAGTCCTGCTTTTTATACAAAACTGCAAGCCCCTGACATCACATCAACACAACTATAGGTGAGAGTCTGTCACTTTTGATGAATCATGTCAACCTATTTTCAAACTATCCTTGTGATATTTCTGTTACCTGTCAGGCTGGCATATTGAAATATGCCATTCTTTAAGCTAACACATAATTAGCTCTCCAGTGATACTGTGACATGACTGAACTGTGCAAAATTATACAGATTTTTTTGTCAATGCCAGTTGTCAAACCCTGACAAGAACAGCATGCTAGAAGAGTTCATGCTCTTGTTAATAAATACTGCAGTGGAAGTAAGCACAAACCTCTTAATCTTAGACTATACAGTCATAAAAAAAAAAAAAGAAGAAATTTCATAATTCATAAATGAAACTGCTGTGATTCAGAATGCTTTAATGGTTTAATTCAAACAAGACTGAATCAGCCATGAGGGTCCTCCTATTAAAAATGGCATTATAAATAACAATCCACTTAAGACTGCCATAAATATTGAGATGTTTGTTTAGAGATGGTAAATGGAGATCTGCGGTATGTTGTAAATGAGATTAAACGTATTCGCTTGCGGCAGAGCAGTGATGGCAGTTAAGATACACACTGCAATTTTAATGTGCTTTTGGGTAAAAAGCAATTAAATTACTATACATGGGTCCAATTTAAGCTAATGCGTTCTGCAAGGAGAAAACATAGATTTTTGTCTTTCCCACAAACTCAGAAGGACTATAACATTTAAAAAAAAAAAGCATTAATCAATTAATGTACTGTCACATTTGGGGCAAAATCACATTAATTACAGACATTTTCTCATCCGTAATACCTGTCATGGTGAATGTCCGTGGAAAATGCATTACTACAGCATACATTAATTTACAGTAAATGGTCATCCTCTACAAAAAAAGAAAAAAGATTGCAAGAAAAGATGGTCATTTCTGTACAGGCTGCCCATACAGGAAACTGTCCATCTCCAACACTAAGCTAAATCATCTTCCCACACCCCCTCTTCTCTGTCACAGCCGATAGTAAAAGGCTGTTCCCACAACACAAGTGGAGAAAGCTCAAACTGGGCAATTCTCCCAGCATTTACCCCCAAATCTCACAACAAAGACCGCCAAATGGAAACACTGGCCCCGTGCTGAGCCCTGGGGTTCTGTTCTTGTCCCCAATCCGCGGTCACAAATGTAGATGTCAAAGCAAGAAACTGGAATTGCCAGAGCTAAATGGAATCCTAGCACAGGGTAAAAATATCAGAGAGCGAGATCTGTTGCGGGGCAATGACATTTTAAAGGCATTGCAGTATGAGACTCAGAGCAGTGTGGAGGTCTGCTGCAGCCGAGGTTCTATTCAATCTTCCAGTCTTGGCTTAGCTGCTGACCCTTTTAGAGGAATCGATGGTGAGCAGCAGCGTGTGCCGGGGCATGAAACGCATTATGTAATGTACATGGATACCAGAGCTGACAGTTATGGTATGACCAGCATTGTCCTTGTCTTAGTGCATCTTGATGCTATCCAGAAATGCATGTGCAGCAATGTTTTTGCATTGTTGTGTGTTTTATTCAACTGTGTATTTTTTTTTTTTTTTAATTATTATATAATTTTTTTGGGGAGGTAAATAAAGACATATAGTGAATTAAATAAAAATTTGGAGAATCAGAAATGTTGCAGGCCAGATTCAAACCTGTTTTTCCTATATGAGCACCACAACTCCAAAATGGCAGAAGCTTTTGAGATTTTTGGCCTTTGACTGAATGGTAAGTGAAGCTACACAAACTGCAGTGTAAAGATTATGAAATCAATTATGGCGAAGAGCAGACTGAAATCTATAACTCAAAACACGAGTACCTCACCTAAATGAAATATGCTTTTGGACCTTTATTTGAAATTAAATTAAGCAAGACAAGAACTGGCAATGTTAAAGATTGGACAACTGGATATGATGCAGGTCGATTTAAGCCTGTAGCCCCAAAAACCACCCCAGATCCTAAAAGACAGAAACCTGTGTGTTTTTTACTTTTATTTGATAGGTAAATGAAGCAAGGCATTAAATGGAGACATTAAAGATTGGACAATTGCATAAGTTGGATTCAAACCTGTCCCCCCAAATGAGTACCACAACTCTTAAATGTCATTAGCTTTAGGAGTTTTCTGGCCTTTATTTTATAGGTAAATGAAGCGAGATCAATTGATACGATGCAGGTCAGATTAATGTGTACTCTGTATCTTCTCTTGCACTATATTTCCTCTACCTACCTATTAACCTGTGTAGCTCAAAAACCACTATGTATCCTGCAGGCTACAGAAACACTGAAACAAACCATTAGATGTTACAATACATGGAGGTTTATAGTATGTCCCAAAGGCCCGTTCAACACTACACTGCCCCATAATAAAACCACTAAACTCTCAAAATCACCTTGTGCTGCTGCTCCCATGGGACCGTTGGCTAACAGTAGTCAAAACAGACCAACCATGGAGGATGAGGAGAGAGGAACTCATCACTCAAATGGGTCGTCCACTGTACAAGTGCCTATTAAATAAGCATCATCACACACTTAATCAACCAGAGTGACTGAATGCAGATAAAATGGACAATTGCATCACCTTTAAGCACACTAACTGACATTTTATATGCTTTTCCATTTAAAACACTAGATCCAAATGAGGCTCGAAGAGCTTCAAAGCAGCAGTCTTGATTGTGACATTTATACAGCCATTATACGAGACTGATTATCATTGAATAAACTGTCAACAGTAATGACGTTAAAGCACACTCATTAACTTTTACCAAACATAAAAGAGCTTGATGCTGTACACGATGTGGCTATAGGAGGTATTGCTAGTATATCTTGTCAAAATCCTGGATTTTAAGTGCATGGTTTTTCAAATAGTGTTTGTGCAGAAGACTTCAAAGTATTTATTTTACAACCCAAATTTCATTGTTTTTTGTCCTGGCACAAAATGACCAGCTAACATAATTTCACTAATCATATCATCAATAGTGGTCAAACGATTCTGATGTTTTGATAGCTGATGCCAATATCTTAGAGAGCAGGGTGGCCGATATATATATAATTTATATTGATTTTACTTATTATTTATTAAATAAGAAATAAATAATTTGAAAATGGATTTGGAAAAATCTGTAAAATAAACAGACATACTTTAAAAACGATCGTGCATGTCCAGTGACAGCTGAACTCTCTTCTCCGCATTTAGTTTTTGTAATTCAAAAAGAAGTATAGTATTTGCCTTTCTATTACTAATAACATAAAAGCAAACACTATAATTTTTAGTATACTGTTTACTTTCTTTGTTTAAAAGTTCTATCTAATAAACTAAAGAAGATGGAGAATGGGAGCGCTGTGTGCTCAGGCACTGGAGTTCTCAGCACCGTCAAAATAAAAGTTTGCCGCACTGTCAAAATAGCGGTGTTTTTTCCCCTGAACGAAGCTATACATTGAGGAACAAATCGGTTGAGTAAATGATTCAATGAGTCTGTCATTTATTTCAGACAAGAATGAATCTGTTGAATGAATAACTCAACAATGTCTGAGGAAGAGCCGGGGCTCGAAATGGCACCTGTGGTGATTTTTTCTGGAGTTGTGGAGTGCCAACTTTTCCATCCTTTTTAAAAATTTTGTGGTTGAGCACCTTCATTGAGGTTTTTTTGTCAGATGTGCACACTTTATTGAATCTTTTTATAAGTAGGCCATTGAATCATTGGTTCACCCGATTTATTCACTCAAAACGCCTATTTCCCTTCCTTGTTCTGTCTCATACAGTGCAGACGTGTTTTCTCTCTGCTCCCGCTGTGCTCTGGCGCTTTGGTATTTTGTCTTTTCTTTTTCTCTCTGACCCGCTGCTTGCTGGACTCCTGAAAATACTGAAATGGAATTGATTAACTGGTCAATCAGCGCGATCGATAGGATTTTCTCACAAAGGAAGGGTGCCCCGGGAGAACCCACCTGCCCGGATGGGACCTTTGCTGCAGGGTACGTGATGGACGCATGGAACAACTGGCAAGTCCTGTGCCTGGAGGCTCTGTCCGTGGAGGATGCAGAAGATTTATACATGATTGGATTATTGATGGCGGGGTTCTTATTCTTTGGCTTTGGGATTGCCCTGACCTATCGGAAGATTGGTAAAACAGCTGCAAGCAAATTCACCCAGCCGCTGTCTGTGGAAATTAAGGAATGCTTCGGGGTTGTGTGTGACCGTTTGAAGGAATTAGATCAGAGAGTGATACAGATTGAGGAACTGAACCGTAACAACGCAGTCCGGACTGCGGATACGCAGGGAAGAGTGGGCTCCATCGGGCGTCAGATCGGTGAACTTTTACGGACTGTAACCGGTCTGGCCATGAGGCTGGACGTAATGTCTAGGGAAACTGCATGGACCGGACGCGAGTGCTGAGGACCAGAACTGATTGATTGATTATGATCCGGACAAATTACCGAAGATCATCAAATGGATTAAAAAATTGTATTTGCCTGACCTAATCCGAACCTCACTTGTCCCTATCTCTCGGTTGGGAGGTCAGCCTGACAGCTTGGTCTGCTATCTTTCCCTGTGCACTGCCTTATCTCCCTTCAAGGACAAACCATAGAACTGAACTCGAAAACATCTGAAGTTATGGCTAACATTCTCACACAACACAATCTCAGACTCACTCGCACCATACACACCCGATCCTGATCCCAGCCCCCCTCCATCCGTCTGCCTGTCCTTATCTATCTCCTCTCCCACTCCATACAAAAAATCCCATCACGTGACCACGTGTACTGTGTTATGTTATGTTTTGTTGTGTTTGCTATGTAATGCTTGCTAAACTGCATTCTTGTATTTCTGGAGAGCGTGTGGCAGCGCCTGAAAAGGCTGCGGCCCGGAGGCTTGCTCCAAACTTCATTTCGTTATACTGTACTTGTACATGTGTAATGACAAATAAACTTGAATCTTGAATCTATTTATTCAGAAATGAAACACCACCACGTGTTGCTCGGAGATTCATATTTTTGCCCCAATATCTTGAATTTTAGGGGCATTCTAACTGCATTCCATAGGCTACATAGTGTATTTAGTTGTTGCTCTGCTTCATGTTTAATGCGTTAAATGCGTAAATTACTTCATTCACATTATTTTCTAATTCATTCAATAAAGCGACAGCCCTAATATCTACATATCAGATTTGAACTAATCAGATCTGCTCTTCACTTCATCCCACCAAAAGTGAAAGAGGATCTAGCTACAGCAAAAGTAAAGACCGGGGAGATAAAGCACTTTAGAGGCCAACATCATGGTTTTACAGAGGGATCTGCACTGTCAAATGATGAATAGTGAGTAGTCTTAAAATGCTTTCGAAGGTTGTTTGACTTTATTATTGACTGGCCTTTTACCCTTGTCACTGATGAGAATAGACTAGCTATTAATATTCCACCTCTCTGTTCCTTCATATGAAAGATCAGCAGGATATTTTTAAATCTGATTTAAATTCAGTTTGCTATCAAGCTGGGACAAAAGTGATTTCAAGGTTATCAATAATGTTTAATGGTCCGCATTCCTCTCCATCTGGAAAGGCCTGATTGTTTGTATAAAAATAGGCTGGTGAAGGTCTCATTCACATGTGATTCTGAATGGATCTTCACTGCACTGAGGCTTTTTAAACGGATATATCATCTGTCTTTGAATGGGAATGATCTGTCTCGTAAATCAACTTTTAATTACGGATTCTAATTAAATTTTTATTTTCACCACAGCAAGTCTCGTCTAATTCCAGCAATGACGCTAATTAGCGGAGCTCCTGGACAAGCCGTTGACGACAGAATCCATCGCTGAAGGGCGTAAGGTCCCAGTAAATCAAAATGCTGATTGCTTTATGGACATCAGAGTCACTTGTCTTTCTATGTCAGTGGAAATAAAGTCATTTTTACACCTTTTAAGAGGTGTAGTGTGTTGTCAAATTAGCAAGGGAATTAAAGAAAATACATGTGGCAAATGAGTAATGCCTGGTTGTGCATTAAAATGAATTGTTTTCAAAGCCTATGCACACAAAGCCTTTGAAAGAAATAACACAACATGATCTAGAGCGACAAGTGGCCAATGAACTACTTGCACTACTACAAACAGCACTACCTCACAAAAGAGCAACTGTAGGAGTGCCTTTCATAAAACATGAATGAGTTACAACGGTTAACGTGTACAATGTACAACGTGTACAATGTTCAATTGCATATGTTCACATTTTTAATTAAAAAAATGACATGTAAATGTCATGAATGGTAAGGTCATTGAAGAAATCAGAGACGCTAATGCATGTTAATTTCATTAGCATAACATGTATCCTAAATACACACAATTATACATTTTCACAGTTTAAAGCATAATTTGACACTTACAGCTTGATAGGAAATAACTTATAATTAACTCAAATTCTGTGATATTCAGTTTGATTTTTTCTAATATTTTATTCACACATATTTTTCTTCACACTTATATTTCATCTCAAGAATGCACACTTTACTGACATTTCTGTTATAACCAAGTACACTAAAATGGATATAAAGCATTGATAATTTGTAAAAATGTATATAAATCACCTTCACATAATACTGAAATGCTTACACTTATTTCAGTTTTCTTTTAGATTATAAAAGTTAAATATACTAGTTAAAAGATAGGTTAGTTAGTTTTTCATGATAAAACAAGATTTTAATAAAATCTACTCCTGGTACATAAAAGTGCTTGTAATAAAAGAAAACCTCAACTGTTAAATATTTAGGCCTCGATTTAAACGTTCTTTATTTAAATAATGATTTCACCCAAATGTATAAAAGTGGGCTATCACTGGGCTGTCATGTGCAGTCTGCATTATTTAACATTTGCTGGGCTACAGACTCGCAGTTACAGGTATAAGACTTTACACTGTAACATTTCAGCAGTGAGAGAATTTGAAATTCATGGTTTATGTGGCTATTACTGTAGAGCATGGCATACACTGGAGCTCTTTTTTTAGAGGAATGATAAATGAGGGGGAAAAGGGTAAGAAAGTTTCTCTCTCGTTGATCACAACCGGTGATCTATGTGTCTGAGTGTGTTTGTGCTTTCAGTGGAATCTTCGTTTAGCTGTAAGAGTTGTGTGTGTGTGTGTGTGTGTGTGTGTTCACTAAGGGAGGCCATTAGTGACAGGGGAATAATGATGGTATTAATGGCACCAATTGCTCATCCTGCCTGCCATTGGAGTGCAGCCCTTGGGATGCGTGTGCAGGGATAATTGTTTACATCTTCAGTTGCCTGTTTTTATCCCTTTTCACACACTTTATCACTATAGGAGAGAGGGGGAGAGACACACAATGCCCAGGATCTGCCTCTGCTCCACCCTGTGACGCTCTGTCCCACCTTTCCACCTGTTGCAGGAAACAGTGAAAACTGTATTTAAAAAGTTAATTAAACGTATTATTAAATGTAAACAATGGCATGTAAACTTTCTTTTTAAAGTAAAACCAATTAAGTAAACGTTGCTTTAAAGTCACCAGGAAATCAAAATGGACAACTCTTATTTTTTTATTTTTTTGGAATATTGCAGTATTTACAGAATTATAAATGATTTATCTGTGCACATCATAATTTTTTTTTTACAATTCATGTGCCCTCGTAATCTTTAATCTTTTCTGATGATGTGTTTACTGGAGCGAGGGCGGTACAACCTGTCACTCACATGAGATCAACCAATAGAAACGATCCAATTCCTGATGGACAAAATCAAGTCCCACCTTACTTTTTTTTTCAAGAAGACGTTTCACATCAGGATTCTCAGATTTGAACAGCAATATTTAAAAGAAAGTAATTACATGTTTTAAATGTAATGTTTTAAACTAAATTACTTAAATTGGTGTAGTCTTCACTGCACACTCTTAAGGTCAATTCACACTACACCGACAGATGCCAACAGACACTTTGTCGGGTTTTGTCGGATCAGTGTTTTACCTAGTCGTGTCTGTTAGCGTCTGTCGGAGCTTGTTTTTGCCAACTGAACATGTTGAATCAGTGCTTGTTGGGTTGTGGAATGTCTGAGAAGTGACGTACTATAATCTGGTAATTGTCTGTGTAGGTTGGCGTCTTTCGGTGTAGTGTGAATTGACCCTTAGAAAAAAAAAGGACCCTTTATAGAACCCTAGTGTTCTTGACTTCATGCTAAAAAGGTTAAATTATATAAGGAAAAAAAATGTCTTAAAATATCGTATAATCTTTTTTTGTGAAAAAGTAAATTTATGAGCAGTTTAACTTAAATTAATTTAAAATAAATCCATAAAACGATCCTATGATGGAACTGCCAGTACCCATTAAAGGTTCTATGTAGAAGAGAGAGTGCATGATTATTAGAAATAATACATTAGATTAAGTGACTTTGATTTTATTGACCTAGAATAAAAATAATCTGTTTTATTTTCTGTAGGTCTAACTTGAATTCCTGTTTAGAGGGCGCTCTAATATTCATAATAGTGGTCGATCAATATGAGTTTTGGCAAAAAGTGTTTTTTATAGTTAAAAATATTTACTGATTTTTTTTTTTTTACATTGCCATCTTGCTCCAACCAAAGTGACTTGAGCCTGACATTGTAATTATGACTTCCCAACTGGCTTCACAAATGCTTTGCTGCATACCTCGGTTGTAACGAGTGGTTATTTCAGTCAAAGTTGCTCTTCTATCAGCTTGAATCAGTCGGCCCATTCTCCTCTGACCTCTAGCATCAACAAGGCATTTTCGCCCACAGGACTGCCACATACTGGATGTTTTTCCCTTTTCACACCATTCTTTGTAAACCCTAGAAATGGTTGTGCGTGAAAATCCCAGTAACTGAGCAGATTGTGAAATACTCAGACTGGCCCGTCTGGCACCAACAGCCATGCTCAAAATTGCTTAAATCACCTTTCTTTCCCATTCTGACATTCAGTTTGGAGTTCAGGAGATTGTCTTGACCAGGACCACACCCCTAAATGCATTGAAGCAGCTGCCATGTGATTGGTTGATTAGATAATTGCATTAATGAGAAACTGAACTGGTGTTCCTAATAATCCTTTAGGTGAGTGTATAGTACCTGTACATTTCCTTTTCTAACACAATCACTTCTCCAACCTCTTTTTATTAATGCACATTAAGTCATTGCTTCTGCCCTCATTCTCAACTGTGTTTTTCTGAATAACATGAATTACAATAATTATTAATAATTAAAGATTATTCCCTTACATGGTGATGACATTCCCTCCTGCGATGAAGTGTACAAAACATGTCAGGCGATAGCAGCATGCCTAGACTAACGATGAAGTCTTGCGCTCTTTCTCAATTTCTGCGCCCTGTGCTTATCTTGCCTAGAGTAAACTGAAGGCTAAGCATACAAATCCCTGTTACTTTACAGTAGCATATAGAACATTATCAAAGCTAAGCACCAAACCGTCCCCCCTCATCTTTTTTTTTTTTCACATGGAGAGTGTGATGGAGAATTGCAGTTGACTAAATTCAATTGGTTACACATCCACTAAAGATCAGGTTGCAGTAATAGCCTCTCTAGAGTCTACGTCTGACCTAGGGATTTGTTATTCTGCCTGCCACCACACACAGTGGCACCGTAACATCACCAAAAACACACACACATACTACATCATTACCATGAAGACATTCACAAGCATTTAATGCAGAATCACACCTACCCCCACACTCACGGCTCCAGAGACTCCAGCTGATGATTCCATACCAGCGTTAAACAACAGACAAAATTGGATGCCAACAGAGCAAACAATACCTGACTGTACGCTGTGCAAGAAGGGTGTTTATAGTGGAAATGCTGTGCTTACATTTTTTTTCACACATAGATAGGATAAGGCCGGAGCAACAAAAAAGCGAGGCAATGTGATGCAGAGATGACAGGAAAACTTAAAAGTGATGTTGGTCTATTAACGTAAAAAGCGCACGGGCCATTGAGCTCAGACCGAGACTGTTGACTGATGAGTCTGTAGACTAGACAGCAATTGTGTGTAGAGTTAAAATGGGATTTGAGAGGCCTGGTGGTGATTCTGGTGTCCTAGGTGAAAAAAACATAATAATCCCAATGACATAAAAGTTGGCATGTTCTGTGGTGTGACAGGCAGTACTTCTTCAAAAATCTTTTTTTTTTTTTTTAAGAAAAAAGGTATGCATTTTTAGGTATTCTCTTTATTGCATTCATAAATTTAGTGAAAATACAGTAAAAACTGCAGTGTAGTGAAATATTACTGATTAATATTATTGTTAATAATAATAAATGTTTCTTGTGCACTAAATCAGCGTATTAGAATGATTTCTGAAGGATCACGTGACACTGAAGACCGGAGTAATGATGCTGAAAATTCAGCTTTGTCATCACAGGAATAAATTACACATTAAAATAAATTAACATAGAAAACAGTTTATTTAAAATTTAGATCTGCCTTAATTCTTTGCGAAAAAACAGACCGGCTCAGAATCGGAAAGACGTGAGACTGACCTGCTGGTCACCGGTCCGGACCAATCATGCAAAAAATAGGTCGATTCTGGTCCCTGGCTGGTCGATCGTGCATCTTTTATATATAAAAAATCTGCTCATCTACAGCAAAGCACATTTGAGCAACAAAAACATAATTTGAATCAACATTGCCATCTGTTAATGACTGAAAATGACTTGAGCTTTATGCACAATGGTATTGTTTAAGCCTCTTTTATGTAGTCCAAGTGTTCACATTGATTATGTGGGTTGGGCTTGAGGTTTGGGAGTTGCATTGCATTGATTTGTTCACATGGTTCAGTGATTAAAAGAGGAAGTATAACCATTCATCCCCATAGTAAGCCACAGACCCATCAGGTGGGTCTTAATGAGACTCTCACTGTCAAGGTCCCTGTTATCACCTCAAAGGCAGCGGAGCACATCTGAGCTGACCTTGTGCGTTCCTATCTCTCCACATTAGAATTCACAGTGCATTATGGGTAGATCTGGTGCCAAAAACAATACACAGGCAGGTACAGTCATAGTGCGTTATTCCACAGGCAAATAAATAAAATGTGCTCTGATTTGAATTTGTACAGACATACAAAACAAACATCCTGATGACTGTCATTCCTAAATAATTAACGGCACAGCGCCTCTTCACGCCTGAGCGCCAGGGACCATGTTTATAGGCTCAGTGCCTTGCACCCACATTCTTGAATTTTGCAAATCAGGTCTGCCACTCCAGTTCAGTGCAAATCACAGAAGAGCAAAGATGGCACAGACTAAGTGCATTTTAAAAAGCTGCTTTCGAGGATACTCTCCGTTCCTCGGCACCTGTGAATGGCCATTCATCTTGACAGGGTGGAAAATAGCATTGCTTCTCTTTGTTTCCTGCCCCTCGTTTTTTCAAAAGACACTGAACTGAGGTGCGAACAGGTAGTATGCAGGTGGGAGATATTTTTGAAAAGAACTGCCAGGCTTTTTTTTTTTTTAAATTCATGTCCTTTACCCAGAACAACTCAGCCGAGAGTAAACGGATGTGTTTTAAGGTGGGTTTGACAGCGTGCAGCTTTTCTAATACACTCCACTAGACGCTGCCAGCATAAAAGAAAGAATTGTTGAAATGTTGCCCAGTGTTTGCCATGCAAGAGGATTCAAATGTCTTGTCTCTCTCCCTCCAGGCTCTCCTACCCTAAGCTCCTTCATTTAGGATCCACCTGAGGCTATACAATTCTCTTCAATGATGCAATGCATTGCGTCCCATAATAATGTTTAAGGCAAATGATTCTCTCCAAAATGTCTGAATATAATACATTAATAAAATATCAAAGCCTCCTAGTCTAGAGACTTTTAAAAAGGTAGAGCTGATGAAAGAGCTCATTTCATATTAGAATAACCCTTATCTTATACTGGTTTGTTTTTAATCTTTAGATTGCATTAAAAGAAACATATGTTAAGGTACTGAAATTTCTTCCCATCACATTTCTCAAAAGACATAACTGCCTCAAAATGACAAAACAACTGGTATCTTTATCACTTTGGGATGAGCTGTGCAATACAAGTGGAAGAACCCAGTTTGGCCACACACCAAGGCTGATGTAGAAGTCTAAAATTATTTGGCATTCAACAATAAAAACAAATCTTTATTTTTTACCTTTTTTATATATATATAAATTGATTACACTTTGTATTCTGCAGATGCTTTTAACAAAGCATGACTTACATTGTGTATACATGTATACATGTTGCCTGTATGTCTGTTCCCAGGGAAATGAACACATGACCGTGGTGTTACACTTGCCAACCAGATGAGCTACAGGAACACAGGTGAAGCCTCACAAATACAAATGTGATGTGATGGGGGGAGGGGGGATAATGCTTTTTCATGCATTCTGACTTATTTACACTGTTAAAGAGTTGGATTCTCATGCTAAACATGGCCAAAATCTAATACACTCCTACAGGATTTGAACAAGTTTCAAGTATGGCACTGTATGATGTTCACACATACACACACACACACACACACACACACACACACACACACACACACACACACACATCAACCAGAGAGAGAGAGCAAGAGCGCGGCCATCAATGAGCTTAGTTCGGGTTATGGAAGCCGTCAGCAGCGCTGGCATTTTGTTTTAGATCACGAAATCAACAATGTCACTAAATAAATGTGTTTTTGGTTGTGAGGGAATAATGACCATGTTCAGATTCCCAAATAACGCAGCGTTAAGGAAATAGTGGAAGTTTTTTTATTTTTTTATTTCCGGAGCAGCAACAGAGTTCTGCAAGTGTGTTTGTTTGTTCCCGGTCACGAGTCAAAACCACTGGCGGTGAGTGAAACTGCATCAAATGTTTTGTTGGCAATTGGCGTGTAAGTGCATATAATGTAAACGACACGAATGTATAGTGAATCAAAAGTTATCCAGCTGGTTATTCAACTGGTTGAATCGGTACAGTGTATCTGTCTTTTATAAATATGATAAAACTATGATATTGAAGGATGCAATACTACTCTATAGGTACTCAAGATTAACATGATATTGGTAGAAACTGTGTGTGTTATGTACTAGAGGTCAACCGATGGTGGATTTTACCGATACCAATAACACTGTTCTCAGCCACTAAAGCAACGGACGCATCTATCCGTATGGATTTTTTTAGTCCACCAATCAGCTATCTGTGCCGATTAATCGGCAAAACCGATGAATTGGTTGACCTCTATTATGTACCTTTTAACTAAAGTTATTTCTGCTTATTTCTATGGTTGAATTGGATCATCGAAGGTCAGCAGCAAAGATTTTGGTTAATAAACTGAGATTAAATACATAAAGTACATATATAATTATTGCAGGATTGCATAAAATTCTGAGTTTGCATTTCACTGTTTTAATTCATTTTGAGGAATACACTGAATACACTGTTTTTGTGCAAGTGAGATGAGTAAATGCATGTTCATATTTAGTCTAGAACTACAATAACTTATGTTACTTGTAAAAAGTCTTATCAACCCCAAACTTTTGAATAATAGTGTAAAGTTACAGTGAAGTACATCCAACATTTCAGACTGTTTGAAGAAGTTCATAAAGATTCCTTTTAAAAATCCTGCATGTTTTTTGTGCTGAAGAATTGGTGTGAAAAAGCCTGTAGGCCTATAGTCAGTCCTCTCATCCCAGAAGTGCTGCACTCTGTGTTAAAGGCTGGTGCTGAGAATAAGTCATGGATAACTCCTTTCTCGTCTAGCTTAATGGCAAGAGAAAATGGAACGTGGAAATGAACCTTTTTCAATTTTCTCAAAGATCCCAAACAGAGACTAGGATCCATTTCTGCTCACTTTCATTTCTGGTGTGTTTAGCAGAGACTGAAGCAGAGCCCAGTTCTGTCTAATGTGAACTCAGTGCTCAGCATCTGCTCTCTGCCACAAGCTTTGCTGATTTATCTTTTTTTTTTAATATACAGTATATGATTAATGAGGTAATTTACTCACACAATCAAACAACACTGGTGTATAAAACCTCAAGAGGAAACTCTTGTTCTGTCCAGTGTTGCAGCTAATTTGCTTTATGGAACGGATTACATCTTGAGAGGCATGAAAAGAACAATAACAATAATCATTTTGCATATTTCAATCTCATCATATATTTCCAGGAATTGTAGAGCATGAATATCTTGGTAGATAAATATGGAGCAGGGACTTCTTGTAACACATCATAAAAATATGGAATGTGGAGTGTTGCATTTTTAATCATGGCCTATAACAATGTGTATAGTATAATTTTTATGCATTTATGTACCTTATTATAATGACTGCATTGTAAAGCTATTACATTTTTTTAATGTACAATTAGTCAAGTTCAAATGTAATGTACATTTCAGTGTGGAAGGAACAATAAAACATAATGCAACTTTAGCTTCTTAACTTTAGCTTTTGTTAAAGTTAATGCAATATGTTCACCTTTTCCCACATTAAACAGACTCAGATCAAACAATAATTGACAGACACCCCTGCAGTAACCCTGATGTAGAGTGTTTAAGCTAGGTGAGAGTGATATACCGGAAGACACGATTAACAAAATTTTGGTGGTCAGACTCGGCTCACAGAGATTATAGCAAATAAATAATGCCAACGTCAGCGGCCATGGCACCGAACAAGCAGTTGTTATTAGTTCAAAAGGGCAAACAGTCAAAGTTATTATGCAAGTTAACTCGAGTTGAAATACAAATCTGTAAATTTGCATTTGTCATCCGTCACCATGATATAAAGTGGACTTTTACAGCTGAAATGATGAGTGAATTAAGCATGCTTGGAATAACAAGAGAGGAATAACATTGATGCATCACAATCAGGTAACGTTACAAGCAAGGTTAACGACGGCTTAAGAGCAGTTTATTGTGGAATATGAGACAATCGGCCCAGTCGTGTCTTCCCACCGGGTTCGGTTCCAACTTTCAAATAACAGACGGGTCCAGATCGGTTCCGGGTACTACATTTTTGGCATTTCTCGGATTTGCACGAGTCCGGGTCCAGCTTTTAAAATAATAGATAATAAATAATAGAAATAATTCTTGGAATTTTTGGACCTGTGTAGACCTCTAATGCGCACGCTTTCTGAGAGATGGCTTCTGAGCACAGTTTGAGAGATGCGCGCACATGTATAAAGATTTATGTTTCAAAATGCCCGTCTTTGCGAAGATCCTTGTAAACAGTTATTGATGTCTTAAGTGAATGTAAACAGTTGAGAAAGCACATGTGTATCAGTATATTAGTTCAGTGCATTCTTAGTGACAGCAGCCTGATAAACCTGCTGCTGTCTTTTAATGTTAATCAAACAAAAATAAATAGAGAAACTGCTCTTGACTGAATCACTTTTGTAAATTTAATAAGAATATAGTTTTTGTACATTTACATTACTTTATACAATATATGTAGTCTACAAACCCAATTCCAAAAAAGCTGGGACACTGTACAAATTGTGAATAAAAAAGGAATGCAATAATTTACAAATCTCATAAACTTATATTTTATTCACAATAGAATATAGATAACATATCAAATGTTGAAAGTGAGACATTTTGAAATGTCATGCCAAATATTGGCTCATTTTGGATTTCATGAGAGCTACACATTCCAAAAAAGTTGGGACAGGTAGCAATAAGAGGCCGGAAAAGTTAAATGTACATATAAGGAACAGCTGGAGGACCAATCTGCAACTTATTAGGTCAATTGGCAACATGATTGGGTATAAAAAGAGCCTCTCAGAGTGGCAGTGTCTCTCAGAAGTCAAGATGGGCAGAGGATCACCAATTCCCCCAATGCTGCGGCCAAAAATAGTGGCGCAATATCAGAAAGGAGTTTCTCAGAGAAAAACTGCAAAGAGTTTGAAGTTATCATCATCTACAGTGCATAATATCATCCAAAGATTCAGAGAATCTGGAACAATCTCTGTGCGTAAGGGTCAAGGCCGGAAAACCATACTGGATGCCCGTGATCTTCGGGCCCTTAGACGGCACTGCATCACATACAGGAATGCTACTGTAATGGAAATCACAACATGGGCTCAGGAATACTTCCAGAAAACATTGTCGGTGAACACAATCCACCGTGCCATTCGCCGTTGCCGCTAAAAACTCTATCGGTCAAAAAGAAGCCATATCTAAACATGATCCAGAAGCGCAGGCGTTTTCTCTGGGCCAAGGCTCATTTAAAATGGACTGTGGCAAAGTGGAAAACTGTTCTGTGGTCAGACCAATCAAAATTTGAAGTTCTTTTTGGAAAACTGGGACGCCATGTCATCCGGACTAAAGAGGACAAGGACAACCCAAGTTGTTCTCAGCGCTCAGTTCAGAAGCCTGCATCTCTGATGGTATGGGGTTGCATGAGTGCATGTGGCATGGGCAGCTTACACATCTGGAAAGGCACCATCAATGCTGAAAGGTATATCCAAGTTCTAGAACAACATATGCTCCCATCCAGACGTCGTCTCTTTCAGGGAAGACCTTGCATTTTCCAACATGACAATGCCAGACCACATACTGCATCAATTACAACATCATGGCTGCGTAGAAGAAGGATCGGGTACTGAAATGGCCAGCCTGCAGTCCAGATCTTTCACCCATAGAAAACATTTGGTGCATCATAAAGAGGAAGATGCGACAAAGAAGACCTAAGACAGTTGAGCAACTAGAAGCCTGTATTAGACAAGAATGGGACAACATTCCTATTCCTAAACTTGAGCAACTTGTCTCCTCAGTCCCCAGACGTTTGCAGACTGTTATAAAAAGAAGAGGGGATGCCACACAGTGGGAAACATGGCCTTATCCCAACTTTTTTGAGATGCCATGAAATTTAAAATCAACTTATTTTTCCCTTAAAATGATACATTTTCTCAGTTTAAACATTTGATATGTCATCTATGTTGTATTCTGAATAAAATATTGAAATTTGAAACTTCCACATCATTGCATTCTGTTTTTATTCACAATTTGTACAGTGTCCCAACTTTTTGGGAATCGGGTTTGTAGTATTTCTTATTTAATGCTTGAAATTTTCAGGTAGGTCTATTATTTTGCGTCTTTGTTCTATTGTAGTTATGTCCCATTGCCTGTAATTAATTACTTTGCTCTTATTTTATCACTTACTAGTTACTTGTCTTCAGTAATCTTAAGATTTTTTTTTTTTTACTTAGGCTAGTATAAGTTTGTTGTGATTTGGAATTGAAGATGACAAATATAAAATTTCAATTATATAAAAAAATGTGATATCATTAAAACCTTATGTACAGCAAAAAAAAAAAAAAAACTAACATGATATATATTGTGAAATAAAATGTATCATATTGTGATATAATTGGTCATATCACCCACCTGTAGTTTGAGCTCTTATATCTTTCAGATGAATTTGATAAAACCAAATGTAAAGGTTAATCTTTGGATCCCATAGCATGAGTGCAAAAATGTTTTTCTCTCATCCAAATCGCAAACAAGTTGCCCGGTCAAGACTTGGAGTTCATGATCTCTCTGATCATTGGCATGCGACTGGCATCAGACTGAAGTGTAAGTGAGTTTCCTCGATGACTCTATGGTCTGGGTGGCAAGAGGTATGGCATTAAAGTCAGGTCACTGAGATAATGTTGATTGTGTCACTTTCAGCGCAGCCTCTGCTAAAGAAACTCCTGAATAGTAAGAGCTTATTGTTACTACATGACCGGTAAACATTTACTTTAATAATTAGCCACAAACAGGAAAAATCTGCATTACAATTGAATATACAGTATACTGTAATGTGTCTCATTTTGACCCCACTCAGCAATTTTATATTATAAATGAAATATTTTTATACTACGGAGCTGTTTGAATCGCATTACATGTCCATATCACTTCGCCAAATGATTTCAGTTATTTCAAAGGTCCTTAAAGCCGACAACAGCAAAAGAACAAAAACCCACAACGACACTGACCAAGTAAAAATATAGTAAAAAACAGGATAAAAATGTTTTTTTTTGGGGTTTGCCACAAAATTACGTTTTATTATGTACGGAAAACACATACTCTCTTTTTTTCCGCTCTCTCTCCCACTTAAACACACACGTACAGTACAGACACACTTACACAAAAACACTTTGTAAGTGCTGCTCTGACAATTTTATCAGTAAAATAGTTTAGCAACTTAAAAGCTACATTATATTTCTCAGTAGCCAGGTAATAATGGTACTGTTGAAGCCTATAAACTTACAGTTTCGCTATTGAACTGGAATATCACAGCTTTATTAAAAGTTTGCAGTTTTTTTTTTGTTTTTTTTTTTTTGGGTTGGTCACTTCTGATGAAAGCCAATGCTAAATGTAAATGTAAAATACATGTAAGATGTACATTCATAATAAACAATGGGAGTAGCAATGAGGCTTAGACCAACAAACACTGCAAACTCTAGTCTAGAAAAAAATCTAAACGCCACTATAGATCCACAAATAAATGTATTCCAAACCTGAAATGATAATAATGAGAAAAAGAAGAACATATATACTTGTGACTGTGAAAAGTCAACTTTCTAAGTTCACTCATAAAATGTAAAAATCACCAGCTTCTCTGCAAAGCAGCAGAATGTAAGGAAATGCATGAAGGATGTTCTCTGTGATGCCACGTACTACAAGTAGCAATAATCTTTTTCTTCAGCAAGGTCGTGACTATATACCAAGGACTACACATGATGTCATAAATTGGTGCATTATAAAAGAAGCCTGCAGAGCTGTTCAAACCAGTGAAAAGAAAAAAGAATGAACAGGATAAAAAACCATTATTAACTTCAAAATGTCATATAATTTCTCACAGCCTGAACATCTAAATCTCATGAATCTCTAAGTACAGACGGATGGACGGATGGACGGACAGATAGATATTATTTTGTACAACTAAAATAATTGTGATTTTCATACATTTCTGGTAAAACGAGTCACTGAAGGCAAAGGATACTAAATTATCATGGATACTAAATGACTTCAAGTCTACAAACAGGGCCATGCTGAGAAGAGCGCTACCTGGAAAGTCTCCAGCTTAATGAAAGATTGCAATCAGAGTATCTCAGTGTGCTCAGTCTTTAAAGACTTGTTCACAAAGATAATCTATCTACTAACACCTGTACGTCACTAGCTAGAATTGTTTTTTTTTTTTTTTTTTTTTTTTTTTTTTATAAATTCACTCTCATGTTAAAGCAAACGTAGTAATAAGGCTTGGTAACAGCAAAGCCTACTGATGTATTTTTCTCTGTTCTACTCTGGAGGAGAAAACATTTTAGCAAAATTTCACTAATAAGGGAGCCGCTTCACAACTGCCAGTGAGCACAACCAACAGACCCTCCCACAATCCGCCTGGGTCCCTCCCTCCAATCCGTGTCATCCAAATGTGACCTGACAGAACAAAAGTCATGTTTGGTTGTCCTTTTTTTTCTTTCTGTGGCTCCCCAGCCAGAGACACCACATCCAACACAGTTATTTTACATGAGAGAAGGGATTGGGGCAAAGGAGGTAAAAGGGAGGGGCCAGTCAACCCAACAATCGAGTCTGTAATGATCATGCCAACAGGACATGCCAGTCGCATCCAGCAATAGCACCTAGAACAGCCGCCTGATCCAGACCATTTATATTTGAAAGTGTGTAATGTTTTCTGAAATGTTATTTATGAAGGGGAAGAGAAGTAAGACAAATAGTTTTATAATATCAATTTCAATACCAATACCACCATCCACTACCACCAACAACAATAAATAGCAATAATATGCAGATAATAAATTAAAAGTATAGCTTATAGAACATTATATATAAAAGACATCTATCTATAAATAATTGTAGATTGATGTATTCAATAATAATCAGAGAATATTTATTATAAGTTTGTGAACATGTGCTTGGGTCTGGTTCCAGGTGACTGATTTATAGAAAGATGAGTTAGGAATGGTTTCCAGATATCAAGAAATGTAGATATAATATTCTTCTTAGTGTATGTTATTTTTTCTAATGTGATGTATTCTGTAAGAAGGTTGGTCCAGTGATTGGTATGTATAACATTTTTGGATTTCCAGTTTAGCAAAATTACTTTCTTGGTGATAGTTAGAGAAATGAGGAGTGGGTTTTTATATTTGACTGGGAGATTATCGACTTCTGTGCTGTTACTGAGTAAACCGAGTGACGGAGACGGAGGGATTCTACAACCCAGGTTAATGGAGAGTTTTTTGGTTACTGATATCCAAAATAAGTGAACTGGTTGACAGGTCCATCTGGCATGAACGCAGTCATCTGTGCTCCCCAATGTGCACTGTGAAAAAATATCTGTGTCCCTCAAGCCCATAATAAACTTCTTTCTTTCGCTGTGAATACTCTTGAACTGTATGAGTTGGAGGTTTGTATTGTTAGTCATTGAAAATGTATTGTTACAGATTTCCTTCCAGAGGTCGGTGTTGAGGGAGAAGGCTAAATCTTTTTCCCAGTTGGTCATGGGTATTATAATTGTTGCATCATTATTTGATATAAGTTTATGTAGTTTGGATATTAATTAGTTGGAGTTAGTGATTTTCCTTATGTCTTCCATTAACTGAGAGGGATGAAGTGGGTTATTGATTATGTTGATCTTGGATTTAACTATTACTTATTTGTTGATATTGGAGATACTGTTCTCCCCCAAGACCGTACCTCAGGGCTAGTGTTTAAAATGATGCAAATTGGTTATTTTGAAATAAGTGATGGAGGTGAGTAATTCCTTTTTGTTGCCATGACGGAAAACTGACAGGTTTATTGCATAGTTGTAAATCTGTGCAATAAGGGTGTGTCTACATGGTGTCTGTGGTGAATTATTAACTTTGTTTGATAATGAGATTTAGAATGATTTCTGAAGGATTATGTGACACTGAGGAATGGATAAACAGCCTTGGTGAGACTTATGTCAAAAATCTTACTGACCGAAACTTTTGAATGGAAGCATATATAACTAAAAAACAAAATATTAAGGGCCAGATTTACTAAACAGGGCAAATTAGCGTGAGAGCGCAATTCCAAAAAAAGATGGGAGTGGAAAGTTCTGCCCACGCGCAAATTAAAGAACACAGACGCAGCCGGATCACTTCCATAATAACCAACCCAATCTACCCATTAGCGTTTGGTTTAAAGGGATAGTTCACCCAAAAATTAATTTTAACTTATTCCCAGGGCATATCATGTATTTTGACCACATTTTTTACTCTTTTACTCTCACCTGTTACCATTGACATGCATTATACGACTGGCAGACTGCAACGGTTGGAGTTAAAAATCTTCATTTGTGTTCTACTGAAGAAACAGACACCTACATCTTGGATGCCCTGGGGGTAAGCAGATAAACATGACATTTTCATTTTTGGGTGAACTATCCCTTTAAGACATGCTTTTTTTGGGGGGGCGGTAAATAATGGCACAAATACCAGTAAATTGATGAGCGCAAACCTTAGTAAATCATCTTGCGTGATTCATTTAAATGTTCTCCTCCCATGAATTTTGCATCTGAAAGGGAAACTCCTACAAATGCATATGCAATAAGGTCAGCCGCAAACTGTCCACGCCTTTTCAGCGCTAATTTATCACTGCATGTCTTTTTTAACGCCAAAAGAGGGTTTGAGCTGGCGCAAGCTGTTAGTAAATCTGGCCCTATATGTTATACGATCATTATGACTACCACTAGGGGGCAAATTGAGACAATCATATCCTGTGGTTGCAGACAGTGAAAAAGCTGTTTTACTTTGCCTCACCATTTACTTGTCTTTGTTATGTACAAACAGAAGCTACATGAGGGAAAACTCCCATGTATTGCCATGTATTTCAGCTCGCCGGTTGTTCTTCATGCTGCCAAGCTCAAATATTTGAAATTTCATATTGCTCATAACAGCAACAGTTTTCCGTTTGTTCTGACCAATTAACTTACATGGCTGGAGGAAACTGATTACCTAGTGTGGCTCAATGGATGGGCCAGATAACAAACAATGGCGACGTTTACCGCGGCTGTGTTAATCACACAGCCCACTGCACTGTGATAACTTGCACAGGCTGTGTGCACACTGTTAATATAACGCCTGAGTGATTGGGGTCATTGACAGGCCCTCGTCGGCTTTAACATGCTGAAGGTCAACATGTTACTGTCGGGCCGATGCTCATCATACAATGGTCTAGATTCTAGGGAGCAGCTCTGGATTGCGGCATGCTCTCACCTTAAATATATTCCACAGGGAATACAAGCACCTTATTAAATCTTCAGGGTCAACTGCTTCTTGCATATCTGAGCACTAACCAGCAGCAGAAGGCAACCGCCAGTGACCTGTAAAAGCCTTCGGTAGATAGCGGAAAGGCTGAATCCAAAGGTGTGCGGTAGGACAGGGTGAGCGCATGCAGCTGTCCTGTCCTGTCTGAGCGCCACTAAACCGTTGTATGGTGTGAAGCTCATCTGCATTCTTTAAAGTAAACATTCTCTATTGGCATTTGTGGTTCTATGAAGAAACTTTAACATCCAAGGATCCTTTGTATTACATAAGAGTATTTTATAAAAAAATAAAATAAAAAAAAAGGCTTTTTGGGGAACCCAAAATAATTTAGGATTGGTATTGCTTCAAAACATTTTTGGGAACCTTTTACAGACCTGCAAACTCCTCAGAGTAAAAAAGATGGAAATCACGATAAGTTAGCCAATCTCATCGGTCCTAGAAATGTAGCCCTTTATTATACAGAAATTTGCTGTTAAAACAACACGCTCGCCAGATTGTTTATCTAAATAGCCCTATGTTGTTAGAAATGCATCCCATGCAACAAGAGATTAACACGGTTGCCAAATTGCTTCATGTTACACTTACTCTCGCATCAGCTATAGTGTAAACAGTCACATTTAACTTGTTACCGACATCATGAATGACTGCCTAAAGCCTTGTTTATACTTTCGCCTGGCACCGCAGTGCGAGCCTCCGCTGACTGCACGCGCATCTCCCCAAACGGACTGACTGAAAACCAGATCATACCACTGATTTAGACGCGCAAACTGGTTGCCTGTGTGATGAGATGTACTAATATCCGTCTGCTCGGGCATCTTCAGACGCACGACAACCTAATATTCAGGGTAGCGGAGAATTCGAGCAGTAGCCGTATATCTCGGAACTCAGGGCAGAGCACCCGGCTAACGACAAGCCTAGCTAACGTCATGGGTATGACGACAATACAATATTATTGGAAATTATATCACATAAAAAAGCGGTAGCTAACATTAATTGAATCAAGCAAACAAATAGCTGTTGTTTTTGCTCCAAAAAGCTTGACTTAGCTTGAATTTAACAATAAGCTTCCTTCCATCAGACTCGCGTGGTAGCCAGGCGTCTCATTCAATGGCGAGCTCAGTTGACGCTGTGTGCTTCAAGATTCTGACGCAAGTGCTAAGATTCCGATTGGTCAAGAGAAAAAGTGCTAAGATTCCGATTGGCCCAGAGAAATGTCAATTATAAGAATTATCCAATAATGTTTCACACTTCTAGCCTACATGGCATGCAGATGAAGGGCAGCCTGTGTGTGAAAAAAGGGGAGTAGTAGAACTTTACATATAAAATATGGCAGCAGCATTTTACAAATTGAACCTAAATTAACAATAAAAAACAATTTTAATTTACTGAAATAATGTTATATTGCAGCATCACCTCCTTCAATAAATTATTCAATCTCTCTAAACCCCTGGTTTCCGAGAGCCTGCTCTGATTGGTCAGATGGCCAAGTCTGCTGTGATTGGTCTAACGCTTACAGCACAGACAATTGAGTAATTGTCAATAGCCCTATTCAAACGGTAATTGTTTCTCAAAGGAACGTAAGGTATTTTCATCATTTACAGGGGCTAGTCAGTGATTTTATTGCCGTCCGAATCCAGAATGTCAGTGTTATTCTCCCACCACCCGTGTAAAAATCCCAACCGAATGACCTACTGTTTTTTGACAAACACCAAGGTCGTATGGTAATTTAATTGAGTTTTCAAGAAGAGATCACTTCAAAATTCACTGTTTATATTCTTTTTGACCACTGCGGAGCACTGTAATTTGGATGCATTTTAAAAATCTAGCCTACACTTTCATTACTGAAATACTGGAAAGTATTTACAAGGACAATCTTTATTCTTATGTTTACCTCATGTAAATAGTATTAACTTATTTCCACTCATTTCCACATTTTTAAAATGACATCCATCATTCTGAGATAAAATACAAGACAGAAACCCATTTTAACTATAATGTGTCTATCCCTACATTAAAATGATATTAAAGAAAAACAAAAACACACACTCAGTTTTACAAGATGAGGAATGTTCTGCAGGAAAACACACACACACACACACACACACACACACACACACACACGTTGTGTTTTCATGTTTTATGGGGACATTCCATAGGTGTAATGGTTTTTATACTGTACAAACCGTATTTTCTATCCCCCTACCCCTAAACCTACCCATCACAGAAAACTTTCTGCATTTTTACATTTTCAAAAAACATCACTTAGTGTGATTTATAAGATGTTTTCCTCATGGGGACCAAAAAATGTCCCCACAAGGACAAGGATTTCGGATATTGCCATCTTTGTGGGGACATTTTGTCCCCAGTAGGCAGGGTTTACCAGGCAGGCAGGGTTTGTCTGTTTGACGCGCATGCGCGTGCCAACCGCACCGGCGCTCATTCAGTGAAGTTTGAAGCTTAATGCAGACTGTCAGGACATGCTTTAATCAAAATGGAAATACTCGCGTGAATTAGTAGCATTTACAGACGAGGCTATAACTACTGTTCTCTATAATATAGATCAGTGGATATAACCTGTACAATAACCTGTAAAATGACACATGCACATCTGTCAAAGCGCATGACAGGATATGTTAAACACTAATAAATTCATTTGAAGCTTAAAATAAACAATTCTCATGTACCTTTCCCGCATCAGCTCACTCTGTTTCCACTCCACTATTTATATATGCACATTTTGTCCATAAAAATGCATTATTCAATGCTGTAAATTGGCACAACTGGTGGAAGCTTATCGTGCACAGAGGGCAAACCCGGCTAATCGATAATAAGATAGATTATTATTGCTTTTATCGACTAGTTGTTGCAGCCCTATATACTATTATTAAATTAAGTATAAATTTATTCTTACATCAAGCATATGACATTTTATTTACAGCAGACAATCATATGAAAAGTGCGTTCCCAGGTTCGTAGGATCACAAAACTTGCTCCTCCACCGTGAATAAATTGGTATACGAATGCACAAGTTTTTTTCACTGAGGTGGCATGCAAATTTATTTTTACGGACGTCTAAATGAGAAACAATTACCGTCCGAATAGGGCTAATGACAGGTTATTGGCGTAGCAAGTCTTTTACCATTAAAATTATGATAATTTTGGTTTTAGGGTCTCTTCTCTCTTAGTAGTACAGTCACAGGTCTTGCTTCTTTAGGCCCCGCAGGAAAGGTTCCACGGTGCAATGGGCCGTTAGTGCTATTTTAGCGCTACTTTGTTGCTCGCTCACACACCTTACCACCCTCTCGTGGCAAGCTTCAAGGCACTTGTGCTAAGCACCTCTCTGTGCCACTCTATTCATTGTGGCAAGATGTACTTGGTAGGAAATGTTGTTCCAGCGATGTATGTAAGATCTCTAACTGTGAGGTGCCATTTGTCAAAAGAAATGTGCCACGTTTTTTGTTAAATTATACATCTCGCTAATGTTCAGGAACCAACCGGCCTAGTACTCATCAACACATGCTGCAATTATGCTACTATCAATGAAAAAATAAGTTGAAACTCAAAATTGAAACAGTAATTATCTTGAGAAATCACTTAGCTATATGGGAAGTGATAAGGAGAATCAGGTTAGATGGATATTCTTAGGTATAAACGAAAATTGATAATGTGTTTCAAGATGAATTTTTGTCATCTATATTGCCTGGGTAAGTCACAATTGAAAAGTTAAGAAAACAATATCTATTTAATATACAAGAGTGGAAATGATGAGTGTCTTGTAAAATGGCTCAGCAAAAAAAAAAAAAAAATCCATTACTACAAATTATAAGCAGTGTGAATGAGACTCATGATTTGATTTTATAATAACGCAGTTTCTTTGTAGGAAGACTGATAACAGAAGACTATTACACTCCACATGTGGCAAATTCAGCCTGGATGGTGACTGTTCCAGACTGTCTGTCCTCGGTTCTTTGTGACAGAAAATCTAAATCTCACAAGCTGAGATCTTTTATTCTATTAGTTAGAGAGTCGGTTATTGTGTATTGCCGCAGCTAACCTCCGCAAAATGAATCCAATCCCACAGCACAAACAGTCCAGACGATGAGACACAACGGTGACTGACACACAATTTCCAACGTGTCATCTCAACACGACTGCAGGGGTGGATCCAGTTGGAGAGAAGGTTAATACTGACATTGCAGAGGCCACATCTCCATCAATTTAACTTTTAAATTCTTGGCATCTGCTTTTCAATTTGGACCAGCATAGTGTTACTAGGATGCCATCTTAGGGTGGGCATTTGAAGATGAGGGTTAATAGGCAATATAAAAAGAAATTTAATTCATATAAAATGGACAAGGAAAAACTATACAAACTATTTCTTGCAGCCACTACTCCAGTCTTCAGTGTCACGTGATCATTCACGTACTTACTACATATACATATTTATGTATGCATAACTCCTGAGGTAATTTTACATAGCAAAACATAGCTGTCAACAGAGAGGCTAAAGTGTCATAGTTCACTTCAAAAGGTCAATGATCAATTAGAGAAGAATGCAAAAGCAAATCAGAGATGAAATGTACATTTTACTTATTTTTTTTAATGTCCACCCATGTCCATCTGTTGCCTACTTTGTAATACATTTGTCTGATGAATTGTAAGCAGTATAAGCACAAACACAAAGCTAGGAAGAAAATACCTGTTGCCTTAAGACACCACACTCAGTCCCCATCCACATGTCCTGGGACCTCACTGACTGAATCAACATCAGACTAATTAAGGGGTTGAGAGGAACCCGACCTTTGTGACATTATCTCTCTTCACACATTCGTTTAAATATCCGTGCACAAGCTGTCATTTTAAAGCTTCATGAGGCCTGCCACGTGCTGAACTTTTCTGTGAGGGGTTTTCATGAATAATTGAGGTAAATTTACCACAGGTTGAGATTTGTGTCTAAATGTGGGTGATCAATGAGATCGAAGCAGTGAAGAGACCAGCCGGAGGGTAAGACTTTCACCCCTGCCCTTACTGACGAATGCATAGAAACACAAGATCTACTCATTACAGGGCTGCTGATAATGCAGTTCATATAAAAGCTGCCTGTGTCATACAAAGTTCAATGTCAGAGAGCACAGAAGAATGAAGTAAATTATCAAAAAACATCATCTAGCGTGATATAAATTATGGAAACAACAAGCAAAGCACATTTCAGGTTATCATTGTAACAAATAATTTTTTTGTGCTGTTTTTAAATGGCACAATTTGATACATGATAACAAGTTACCATAGCAAAATCAAAAATTCTCTGTTTGAAAATTTTGACCAGCCCCACATGGCAACAGTGACTAAAACCAATGGCCTGAGTTTGGGGCGGGGCTAACTGTTTGTTTTTAATGGCAGATGTGAGGAGTGTATGGGGAAACCTGTTTGAAAACAGAGATCATATATTATATAAAGAGATTTTATATATATATATATATATATATATACACACACATACACACTCACCTAAAGGATTATTAGGAACACCTGTTCAATTTCTCATTAATGCAATTATCTAATCAACCAATCACATTGCATCACATCGTAGTTGCTTCAATGCATTTAGGGGTGTGGTCCTGGTCAAGACAATCTCCTGAACTCCAAACTAAATGTCAGAATGGGAAAGAAAGGTGATTTAAGCTAGACGGGCCGGTCTGAGTATTTCACAATCTGCTCAGTTACTGGGATTTTCACGCACGACCATTTCTAGGGTTTACAAAGAATGGTGTGAAAAGGGAAAAACATCCAGTATGCGGCAGTCCTGTGGGCGAAAATGCCTTGTTGATGCTAGAGGTCAGAGGAGAATGGGCCGACTGATTCAAGCTGATAGAAGAGCAACTTTGACTGAAATAACCACTCGTTACAACCGAGGTATGCAGCAAAGCATTTGTGAAGCCACAACACACACAACCTTGAGGCGAATGGGCTACAACAGCAGAAAACCCCACCGGGTACCATTCATCTCCACTACAAATAGGAAAAAGAGGCTACAGTTTGCACCAGCTCACCAAAATTGGACAGTTGAAGACTGGAAAAATGTAACCTGGTCTGATGAGTCTCGATTTCTGTTGAGACATTCAGATGGTAGAGTCAGAATTTGGTGTAAACAGAATGAGAACATGGATCCATCATGCCTTGTTACCACTGTGCAGACTGGTGGTGGTGGTGTAATGGTGTGGGGGATGTTTTCTTGGCACACTTTAGGCCCTTTAGTGCCAATTGGGCATCGTTTAAATGCCACAGCCTACCTGAGCATTGTTTCTGACCATTTCCATCCCTTTATGACCACCATGTACCCATTCTCTGATGGCTACTTCCAGCAGGATAATGCACCATGTCACAAAGCTCGAATCATTTCAAATTGGTTTCTTGAACATGACAATGAGTTCACTGTACTAAAATGGCCCCCACAGCCACCAGATCTCAACCCAATAGAGCATATTTGGGATGTGGTGGAACGGGAGCTTCGTGCCCTGGATGTGCATCCCACAAATCTCCATCAACTGCAAGATGCTATCCTATCAATATGGGCCAACATTTCTAAAGAATGCTTTCAGCACCTTGTTGAATCAATGCCACGTAGAATTAAGGCAGTTCTGAAGGCGAAAGGGGGTCAAACACAGTATTAGTATGGTGTTCCTAATAATCTTTTAGGTTAGTGTATATACACACATACATATTAGGGCTGTCAACGTTAATGCGTTAACGCATGCAATTAATTTAAAGTTCTTAATGCGTTAAAATTATTTAAAACAATTAATGCAAATAAATTACAGAAGTACATGAAGCTGCATCATTAACGTAATTTTCGTCACGCAGTTAGATCGAGTCGGGAGTTTATCACAGTCACACTGAGCATCTACAGCACCTGTAACCCTGGTAGGAGGAAATCCATTTTCTAACTCTTTAACTCGATTCTGCTTCTCTGTCTGTGACCAGGCCATTTTAAGCCATTAAACTCTGGGAAAGTGTTCAGTGATCCAGTAATCGAAATCATTCAAACAGACCAAAACAGAGCTAATGTAAAGAAGGCTGGGCTGATTACAGCAGAGATATCAGAGAGAATAGAGACTCACATTGCGTTTTTAGTGAATTATTCGTTCCAGTGTGTGCTTTGCTTTAAAACACGAGCTCTGTTGTATTCTGCGATTGTTTCTGAAGAGCGCAATTCGGTGACGTAGCCTACCGGAGTCATACAGTAAGCGCGTGAGTGTCTGACCGTGTGTGTGCGCGGTCTAGATCACTGATTGCACGCTGCATTCATGTACAGGCACACACGATTCACGTTGTTTCCACACACACACTCAGGAAGGATAATGTTTCATTTGTCACATGTACGTTGTTGTGATGAGTAATCGTAGGTTTTTGCAGTCAAAGCGGTTGATTTAGGAGGTTTTTTTTGGCGTCTCCGTATGGTCCTGTTCGGTATCGCCGCTTGACGTCTAAAATGAAAATCTCGTTCGTTGTTGTTGCTCTGAAGTAGTACACATACTGCAGAAAATACAATTTTGTGAGAATCACCCTTCAATCTGATTGTTTACTTTGGATATAGCAAATTATGACAAAATTAATGTGTTTATGAGATAAATGGCGTACTATAAGTAATCGCAATTAATCACACCTTTGTTGTGCAATTAATCGTAAAAAATTTAATCTATTGACAGCCCTAATATATATACATACATACATCCCACAGGATTTTGGTGAAACTGTGGTGGGTGGACCTTGATCCCTATAGGAAATCTTTTTGTGGCAGTCAACATTTGGTATCATTTGGTAACATTTGGTTTTTATACACAAATATTATACATAAATGTTAGTGAATATTGGGTTTAGAACGGGTTATTGTTGTTAACTACTAACTAAACCGGATTGTTGTTGTTGTTGAAATGAAGCTGAAATAAAGCTGAAAAATACAGGCTAAATATTACATGAAAAACTTAAATTAAACAAAACTTAGAAATGTTGCCTTGGCAACTAACTGAAATTAAAGCACTAAAGTTAAAGTATTAAAAAACTAAAATGGATATAGAACTAAAACTGATGTAGAAATAAATTAAGCTTAAATAAAACATAGGCTAAACAAACATTTAAAAATTAACTAATAAATTTTTTTAATTCAAATTAAAATGAATATATAAAAATAAAACCTAATCCAAAATATTAATTCAAAATATTATTAATAATACTACAATAACACTGTTCTGTAAAAAAAAAAAAAAAAAAAAAATAGCCAGAAGAAATGTCCTGGCAGAAAATTACCAATACCTTTTCCATTAAATTTACAGAGATTTCCCTAAAAGCACAACACAATGAAATGCGTAATTCGAAATATGGGTAAAATATTAATAAAATACTATAATTTAAAATCAATACGGAAAATTCCTTCATATATTTACATGGTATACGCTGCATTTTTAACAACACAATCTTATGAAAGTGTATATCTATATCACAAATTGTATTTATCCAATTTATATGCAAAAATTTGTTTTTGCGTGCATATGATATGCACTGTAATCCCCTTGGGTAAGATTAGAGGTGTGGGTTACATGCATATTACACGCCATAAAGTGTGTATTACCGGTATACATAATAAAACTGTGTATCATATGCACGCAAAAACTCATTTATGTGTATAAATTGCACACACTTTAATGAGATCGGGCTGATATTTAAGGACTTCTCTTTGAGTGTGGTTTAGAAGAGTCTGTACTAACCTGAGATCTATAAAAATGTTTTCTGAGACCTGGCATAGATCGAATCCAATTATTAATAGTTTTTCTTGCTAACTCTGTTCATGTGTTTTTGTATTCACCACCAACACTTTGATGATGGCCATACATATGGCAGAAAAGCAGAAAAATCATTTGGCTGAAACAGATGAATGCACATACCACTTATAAAGGTACAGCATTTTAATTCTGAGGGTCATAGAGAGGCTGGAAAATGGCGTTTAAAAATAAATTACAAGAAACTGTTTTTTTGGTGCACGAAACCGTGACTAACATAAAGACAAGAGGTATAGTACAAGATGAATAGGACTTCAGAGTGTGAGCTATAATGTTGATACCAACCAAACATCATAAATCAAGGTTATGGTAATCTTACCTGAATAAAAAGACAACTATGAAAAATATTGAAACCTTATGAATGAGATTTCACTTTCGAAGAGTTTTCTCTTACTTGTGTTCAAATCAAAAAACATCCTTCAAATAACCAGTGGTCCGTTTCTGTGCATCTGTTCTGCTACATCCATCAAGGTGATACTTTTGTTCTAGGATGTATTCTACACGGCTAATGATTGAAACACATTCAGGACCATAAAGCAGCTCTAATATTATGCCTTTCAGTTACTGCCAGCCTGATCCAGACACAGCATTTGTTCCAGTTGCCTTTGAATCTGAGAGGCTGTTTGTCAGCTCTATAGCCCACGTCGGCCTGCTTTCTCCCGATACCCATCAAGCCATCTCTCTCCAGCACACGTGCATTCTTGTGCTCTCTCTCACTCCCTCTCCTATACAATTACGGCAGTCCTGTCTGGGAGCACCCACCGGACACAGTTAGCCTGAATGACAGGTAATGACACCCACTGAGAGATTGCCTTTTCCCAGGGCACACCATCGTCCACAGTAGGATGGCTGCATCATTGCACTGCCAGAAGAGGATGTCTCTCTCTCATTCTCTCTCACTCCCTATCTATCTCGAACACCCCTTTCTCTATTGCAATGAGCATCCATCTCCTGTCTTATAAAGGATGGCAGACTGTGGATTGATTCAAATAAATTAAAAAAATTGGTTGATCAGACTCAGCATTAGGATCTGTCCAGTGATGTGATGAAATGTTAGACCACAGGAACACAGCAACTCCTCCTGCAGTCACACAGGTCAACTCAGTGACTGATTTAGCACTGACTTGAAGCAACCACTGTTGTATCTTTATCTGTATCTTTGGCAATATATGTTGTACAGTTGTACAACGAAAGTATTGGACTACACACTGCTTGGGTGTTGATTCAATGTGCGGGCCAAGCCTGTTAGTGAATAAAAGCAGAGACTACTTGTTGCCAGGCAAGTAACGGTCGAAACAGTGATGTGAAATGTGAGGTTGGTAAGATTTTTTTTTAAATAATGTTTTTAAAAGAAGTCCCTTATGTTCACCAAGGCTGCTTTTATTTTTATCTAGAATGCAGTAAAAAGAGACATTGACATCAGTCCAAGGCTGAAGTCAGACGTTCTATTAAAGCACTCAAGAATGGGAAGGCAACTGGAATTGACACCATCCATGCTAAGATGCTTAAAGCAGACCTCACCACATTTACCAGAGTGCTCACTGGCCTATTCCAGAACATTTAGAAGACAGAAGACTGGTCCAAAGGCCTAATTATCAAGCTTCCAAAGAAGGGCAACCTCCAAAACTGTGACAACTGGCGTGGTATCACACTACTTTCAATACAATCTGAAGAATTTTGCAGAATCCTCCTGACCAGACTTGAAGTAGCCATCAACATCAGGCTGAGACAAGCACAAGCTGGTTTCAGGAAGGGGAGAGGTTGTGTAGAAACCATTGGAGTGGAATGCTTCCTTAAATGTTCATTGACTTCAAAAAGGCCTTTTACAGCCTTCAATTAACCTTATGGAAGATCTTGCATATCTACAGAATTCCTCAGAAGACGGTTACACTGACTGAACTATTCTATCTTCAGTTCAAGTGGAGTGACACCCCAGATGGCAATCTTAGTGGTTTGTAGTGAAATCAGTGGTACGACAAGAATGCATCATCTCATCAACCGCGTTCCTGGTATCCATTGATTGGATCATGAGACAGACAACATGAGATAAGCCTAGAGGCATACAGCGGACTCTTGAAGACCTTGATTTTGCAGACAACATAGCTCTTTTGGATCTACACGTCCACCCACAAGAGAAGACCAATAGACTGGACAACTTTGCCAAGAAAATAGGAGTTCATCTACCTTGGAATTTTGTTGAGCTAAGGCAATGCTGCAGCTAAGGATATTAAAGTAAGACTAAACAAAGCCCGCAGTGCAGTCGCTAGACTACAGCCCATCTGAAATTCTGCATAATACAGCATCAGAACAAAGATAAGATTAAACAATAGCAATGTCAAATCTGTTCTGCAGTATTGGTCAGAATGCTGGCGTGACATTAAGTGTGACATGAAGAAGATTGAAGTATTCCACAACCATTGCCTCAAGAGAGTTTACTATATATTTTGTCCAGAGAGGATCTCAAAAGCTGATTGATATAAGAAGACCAACTTTGCATAGCATAGTGATGGAGATCAAGTGCCATAGAAAGAAATGGCTTGGGCATGTCCTAGGCTGCAGCCTAGGGGCCCCACGTGTGCAGGGGCCAGACTTTTTAATTTTTTTAAATTATTATTATTTACTTCAGTGCGAACAAAAAAAGACCCTCATTGGCCCATAAAAAACACAAAAAGGCAGGTGATTGGATAGATGTGACTTGGGTCACATCTGTCCAATCTGCTGCTGGTCAAATCATGTCAATCATTTTCATTTACGTCACTGCTATTGCTAGGCTAAATGTCCGAAAGAAAGTATGATAGTGGAGCACAAAAACGGAAAATACAAAAGTAAAAAAGAACAACGGAACCAAGATATACAGAAAAAAAATTCCTAAATTGACTGGATACTTCAAGGCTGCTGAATCTTCATCCAGTCGAGGACAAGATCCACAGCAGGGCTACCAGCTAGCATCAGCTTTTTAAGGCTGGTTCTATTTTTTCATGTTATGGATCAGGTATTTATTTTCATTTCATTATTAATCTGTATTTACGTTGCTCAAATAGTGCGCTTAACTGGTAGCCAGGCAACAGACGTGACAAATCCTGCTAACCGTGCTAACCGTGCCGAGAATTCCGTGCCGAGAATGGTTTGTAATCGTGCCGTGCCGTACCAGGCTCAAGTGGAAACACAACTGGAACTTATATTCCTCAGGGAACTATGAGGCATAATGAGTAAAAACAGAAATATTGTGAAATATTATTACAATTTAAAATAACTTTTCTATTGTTATATATGTTAAAATGTAATTTATTCCTGTGACGGCAAAGCTGAATTTTCAGCATCAGTCTTCGGTGTCACATGATTCTTCAGAAATCATTCTAATATGATGATTTGAAAAAAACTTTCTTATTATTGTCAATGTTGAAAACAGTTGTGCTGCTTAAAATGTTTGTGGAAACGGTGATAAATATTTTTTTCAGGATTCTTTGACGAAAAGTTCAAAAGAACAGCATTTTTTTTTTTTTATTATTGAAACATTATAAAGTTACTTTTTGTCAATTTAATGTGCTTGTGATGAATAAAAGTGTTACATTACTGCCCCCAAACCTTTAAATGTAGTGTATATCAAAATACTAAGGTATTACTATCTGATACCATCATTGCACCATGATACCACCACAGTATCAAAGCCAACCAGTCAAAATCCAGGAAAATAAAATGTTTTGTCAGTGTAAAACGTTAGAAACTGAGGTGTTGAAGTGGAGTTGTCATATCAACCTCAGATTTTCTCATTTATACTGTATTCCTTGAGCTTGCAGCAGAAGAAATCATATCACAAGAGTAGATCTGCAGTCTGACCCGAAGCTAAAGCACTGAAATAATGTCAGGATGGTACTGTATCCCCATATCCCACAGCTTCTTTTCCCAGTAAAAACACTACAGAGACAGGGTTTACATGTCAAAGTGAGACATATGTTAGCAAGTTTTACCTGTTCCAAGTGATTCACAGCCCTGCAGTCATGTTTTAATGGAAATTTTATTGCTAGATATAAAATTTATATCTGAGAATAACCATATGAACATTTTAAGGTTTCACAGCACATAGCTATTACGTTTTTTTTTTTTTTTAATAACATCATATATTCCTATGCGGTCATTAAGACTTTAATATAATTTACATTAAAATGAATAACACAGCACAGAAAAACATCATCAGTATCCTAAGTAAAGAGTCACTGCATATAATTAGGTTAAGAAATTAAACTATAATTAAAAAAACATTAATTTGACTGTTTAAGACCATTTCTAATTCTTTTTATGAATTCTTTTATAATTATTGATTGTCAAAATCTGATTTTAATCATTACTTGAACTGTTACACCAAAATATTTTGTGTTACAAAACTTGCAATACAATGTAATAATAATAATTGGATGAGACAATCCAATCCAGTAACTTGTGTCAGTTTCAATACACTTTAAATTATTTTAATATTTTTGTGGGATTTAATGGCAAATATTGGTGGTGTAACTGGAAATGATACAAAAGAAATAGACTGATATTCTTGAAAAACATACTTATTTACTATTGGCACTTATACATTTACTAGAAATAAATAAAATGTAATGTGTAAAAATTGATAATTTTACTACTTCTACACATGTATATCTCTCTGGACAGGTAAAATAAACATTCCATGTCAACCACCCACACACTGATGTGTGTGGAGTGCCACAGTAGCTCTGTTAGGCAAAGTCACAAGGGCTGAATCCGAAATCACCCCCTAAACCCTCAATCACTATTCCCTAGTTTAGTTCACTTGAAGGAGTGAATGAAAACAAGTGAGTGAATTCGGACAGCCACTGTGTGTACATCGGCTGTACACTCATTATTGCGGTGCAATGTGGGATAGAATGAGTGCACTCAATAATGTCCACTATGGTTTCGGACACCACTACAAATGGCTGTCCCTAAATAGTGCCCTATTTAAGAGTATAGGGGGCGATTTCGGATTCGGATTTTCTAGACTACTTGGGGAGTTAAATAGCTGCACTTGTCATGTTAAATGGATGGAGACGGGAGGAGCCAAATGGTTCTGTTGGATGGCAGAAGTTGGCAGGGTGGGGTTGTCGGTTGCTTATGTTCCTGTCTGGCTCAGAGTTGGTAAATGTCACAGCCTTTTCACATGGTCCTCAGTGAAACTCTGCCTCCTGATGGACATGACCCTGATTGGTCTGGAGTATTTCTGACTGCTTAAAATATCCAAGACTTTGGATCTATTCAGCGATCAACCTTGTACATAGTCGAGAATAAGTGACTAAAGGCTTTTACAAAGCAGTCAAATGTCACAAATGATTTCCCCAAGGACAAGAACATTGAGTATTTAAATAGCTTAGCATGACTGAGTGCTACTCACTGAAGAGAAGTTATGTCAAAATCCATCAGATTGTTATAAAACTCAGTCACGATTGATATTCATTTCACAAAAACTAACAGAAACCTTTCAAGCTTGTTCAACCATGTGATCAGAAGGATGTTGACTGTATGACTTGCACTATCTTAGCAATCATTTATCCAGAAAACACACTCAAGCCTCAATCTTTCTGTCAAAGACCTGGATACCAGTGCTTATAAAATTGTACATGCATCTGTAGGTGTGGGTGTCCCTGTAGCTCAAATACTAGAAAATAGTGCAATTGACAAGGTTGTGTGTTCAAATCCCAGGGAATCACTACTGGATGTCCAATATTTAAATAATATACTGGATACTTATTATTCATTTTTCATACTGTACATTATGGTGTTGCCGAAATTAACTTTTAGAGCTTTATTTTTTTATTTATTCAGAAAGTTTAGAAGTTAATGTAAACAATGTGTTGGTTATTGGCCTTAACGTGAAAATAGTTATCAGCATGGCAAGGATTTTAATATTGTGCATTTGTAGATTAGATGTATGCACTGAACATTTGGATAAAAACATATATGCATAAATAGATTTTCCCTATAGTTTGCTATACTCAAAAAAACAAAAAACAAACAAAAAAAAAGTATCTTTGCTAGCATGCATGGGCAAGGTATGTTGTTACTTTTACTGGCCCCATCTAGTGTACTGGTATCCTTATATTGGTTTATGTTATATTCAGAAATAGCTATAAAGCATGAATCACTCTCTTTCAAAACAAAACCCCCTGCAGGCCTTTAAAAAATGGCCTAGCAGGTTACCTTCCCAGCTGTGATCCAGTTGAGTTATATCCTGCCTCTCCCAGGAGACAACACACACGCATTGCACCTGCATACATACACTTATACTTTCGTATGTGCTTTTATAGGCTCAAAGCAGCTATTGGTCACCATTTGAAGGTATATTAAAGCTGAGAGGGTCATCTACTTCTTATACAAGTGTCAATCAGCGTTCTCCGGCTGCTATCTCTATTGCACATTAGGTCATGTCTGAATGGACTTTTAGAAGCGGAAGGTGACAGTGATGGCGGTATGAGATGTTATCAGGCACCAAATGAGCGGGGCAAAATGTACTATCCAAAGGAAAATCTATACATTTCTTTTTTCCTTGTTATGTTATGAACGATCGCTTGTACTTAGAGATTGAGAGGGAAAGGGAGGTGGCAGCATTGATTTTTCTTTACATCCTCATAGTTTATTATATTGGAGGCTGACAAACAAGCACACAGTCAATTATTCAATACACATGAGAAAAAAGTCATGAAAGCAATTCAAACTCTGTAACTTACAGCTTATCATTTTATAGCCAGACAGAGGGAATCATTTAAAAACACATCTGGATACATAAAAGCATTTCCTAACACAGAAATCAAAGCATTTCTTGTTTTTGATGGGGAAAGAAATAATCACGAGCCAGAATCGAACTCACTGCTAAGCCACAGCTCCAACATCAAAACTGTTTATCTGTCTGATAGCTCCACTTAGTTTTAGTTCTGCAGGAATTTCCTAGTTAAAGTCGCAACGTAACGGAAGTAGTGACCAGATCTTTTCTTCCATATTGTGATGTAGATCCGGCTGAAACAAATCAGTGAAAAAGAAAACATGTAAAGCAGGGACTTTTCAAGCTTTTAATTCGATGAAATGGAAGCAGACCTGAATGCGAGTGTGTGATCGATTGTAAGGAAGGAGTGGGATTTAGCAGACTAAATGATTGGAGAAGTCCAGCAATATACGTTACTAGAGAAATCTGTCGTTATGACATGTTGATTATAAATGATGAGCTCAAAATAAAAACTGTAAAAATGTTACGCAAGCACGGATGAATTGTTCCTAATAAGATGTAATTAGAAAACAGACAGGTAAATTTCCATTTCATGCCCGATGTAAAGCTAGTGGCCAAGAGGTTATAGACACCCAATTGTTATGGACAGACACCCAAAAATAGGTCTTTTGTAGAACACCAAAGAAATTGAGCAGAATTTCTCAGCTATTCTCTTCAAAACAATGAAAGTGCAATAAAGCTGCCAAGCACCAAAAAGGACAAACAAGCAGCACAAAAGCATTATATAATTAGTCCTCACAATTTGTAATTTTTTCACAAACCTGTTAACTGCAACCCCCTTTCTGAGCATCTGAACTTAAATGGTTATAATTCAGGAATGCTTTGAATACAGACCTAAGGCTGGTATATTTTTTAAGAAGACACTCAGCAGACTATTGCAGAAGTAAAAGCAGAAAAATAAAGAGTAAAAAAGCTATAAAAAAAGTTAGATTTGGCCTCTTAAATCACCAAGTTGCATGCTAAAAGGAATGGTTTCCTGGTAACGCAATGTCTAATTTCAAAATGGTTTTCACAGGATGAATTTTGAGTGTTTAAAGTGCCCCTATTATGCTATATTAAAGGCTGCTAATTTTGTTTTGGAGGTCTACAAGGTTTACATGCATCAAAGGTAAAAAAACGAATTTTCTCATAATATTTTCAATGACTCTTAAACGACTCGTCGGGTGAATTCATCTCTCTAAATCTCTCCTTTCTGCAAGCTACTCTGCTCTGTTACGATTGGTCTACTGCTTACAGTGCTTGTCAGAAGCTTGTCAATACGCTCATTACCATAACTTAACTTCAGCTCCAGAGTCCTCCTAAAGCACACTAAAAGACAGTAACGATGACTTGAGCCGGACGTTTCTCAGTGATACGCTACTTAGTTTGTCATGCATTATGAGATGTTGCAGCTGTAATTCATCACCATCAGCATTAACAATATCCATCAACAAGCCAATGTGTATATTTCTAATTTATTGCAGTGCACATTCGGGAATTGTATCAATAACACAATTAGCCAAGCAATTAGCCTAACGTGATGTAACATTAAAGTTGGTAAACTAATCAAATAACTAAATAAATAAACTAAATAACTTTACTCAAAATAGTAAGAACAACAGAAACTCCGCATTAATTTTTTTAGGTAATAGTGGCCCACAGCTGCAAGCAGAACTAGTTCAGTAAGACAGTAAGAATGTGAGTTAGCCGGAGACCTACACAATATAAAACACAAAACTATGTGTTTTGAACACCCGGTAGAAAATATATACATCAATAATTAATCATACTTACAGGTTGTGATTCTGAGGAGCAAGCTGGTCCAAATAACTGCAGACGACTCGCTGAGGCGGTTCAGAGTCAATTCTTTCTTTTGGAAGACAATGGGTCTCATTCACTAAGCATGCGTACGCACAAATTGCGTGAATTGTGCATATGAGCTATTTTAAGAACAAATCACAATTCACCAAAAAAATGTTTTCTAAATTTACGAAAAAATAGGAACAACTAAAACCACATGTACGCAAAAAGAACTTACTCTTATGGCTTTATAATAGTGTTAAGAAGTTATATTTCATCCTAACATGACTATAATTACATTGAAGTATATTGCATTAATTATATTATATAACCCATATATAAAATTATATAATTAAGTTATTATATAATACAATTTAATTACATTTCATACAGTTAAAGAGTAAGAAAAGCTGCGTTATAGCTTCAGCTGTGAGGTTTCTCTGAATAACGCAGATATATATACGTGTATGTACAGCTGGCTAATGAGAGCTCTGTAACCTGGGTCTTCATAAAATGTGGATATTGTGAGAACTGGTGAGACTGGCACACTTGGCATTGCTCGAGGATCCAGGCGAACAGAAGAGTGACGAAAAGCTGTAAGGAAAACATGTGCGGAATGGTTTGGGCGTGTTTTATGCAAATGCCTTACACGGTCGCTCATTTAGAATACTCCACATTCACTAACATCAGAATGAGGTTAAGAACAAATTCATGTGCGTACGAACATTTTGTGAAGCAGGCAGATATTTTTCATGAGAAGTTCTCCTGTGCGTACAAATATGAAAGAATCCACGTAATTATTAGTGAATGAGACCCAATAATTGTATTTATTGTGCACTTTCGACTTTTCAACTTGAATGTTTAAAGTACAAAATGTTTACATTCACAAACAGCTATATTACACACTGCATGAAAGGGAATATTTGAAAAACCATAATAAAGTTTTGGAATGATACCTAATTTATGAGGATTACTAAATTATGAGATGGGGAAAACAGGCAATAAATAAGCATTCAAAGTGTCCCGCTACCATTTCACTGACGGTTAACAGACTATGAAGCCTTGTGTGAACACCAGTACCCATCCCAATTTGGGGACAAGTATCCAAACACCACATATCTGTTTGCCTGGCAATGTGATGCTATTTTGGCCTGACACTTTCATTGTGCAAGCCATCCAGTGACATTCTGGGCCTGGAGGGGCAGCAGTGTTAAATATCATCTCCTGCAGAGAAGTCAGCAACCAGTCATCGTGCTGGGAAAGAAAAGACGTTAATGCCGCCCGCGCTATTTACACAAGCGTGGACAGAGACGCTTTGCATTAGAGTGGTAGAAACAGAAACCACACGTTTTAATTAATTGTCAAATAAACGAGACAGCAATAAACAGGGCTTGTTGAGGAGGTGCTTTCGTAGTTGCAGGAGGTGAGGAGACACGGGAGGAGGAGGAGAGCAGCGGCGGTTAATTATCCAACCATACCCGGGTAAGTTGGGAGGCAAGCTCAGGAGAGACGGTGATCGCATTGGCTGCTTAATAATTGATCTACGAAAGCAGGAGCTTGTTTCGTGCAGATGAGAGCACGCCGCCTCATCTGATCCCTGAGCCGCTGGAATCAGAGGGATTGTTTTTGTAATATGCCACCAAATAAGCAGATCAATGCTCTTTTTACCGTGCACAAACGTCTCACAACCAAGCCTTAGTACCACAGTGAATTAACAGCTTCACACTTGTACACACAACACATGCAAAAACCACACGCTAAATCAGCTGGAACTAAATTTACATTTTGCACTGCTCAATATGGCACCAGATAGATTAGACGGCATTCTCATCACCATTGAAAGCCCAGACCTACATTAAATGGGCTCTTTTTTGCTCTCTCTCCCCCTCCGTCTCGCTCTTTCTCTTTCGGTTCGCCTAGCCGATGCCGTTCCAAACTGTAATGAAGTCAGTTTAAACAGCTTTTGAACATTCATTTCCTTAATGAGGGGAAGGTCCTTTAATGCTTTTCTCCAGTGAGACAGAGGCTGTGTGGGTGCTAATAAACACAACTCACAAAAAAAACATCTTTTAACCGAGTATATAATTATACTTCAGCATTATGACTGACATTATTAGCGCTCTCTCTGGGAGGATGTAATTGAAAGTAATTTTACATTAATGATAAGTCAAAAGTGCTCTCGTGAATAAAAAAACATCCAGCACGATGTTTTGGACGATAATGTCATTGGCGATACAATGCTGTTTCGAAATCTCTTGCGATCGACATAACTGCTTTAAACAGCCAAAGACTATTCAAATCATTTACTCGACATACTGTAATACCCTTGCTAAACTGCATCATCTACTGCTCTCTGAACTGGATATTGAGTATTTCTATGAGGGTAATAAAGCTAAGGCTGATTTCTAACGGGATAGTTCACCCAAAAATTATAGTACTTTGCACCAGAATGCATTTTTTTTCCATTACAAATTCTATTATTAGCATAACAATTTGGCTTGAAAAATTTAAATTAATTTCAGAATGTCTTGCTATTTGATTTGTTCCTCTTTTGCGCTAATGACATTAGCACTCAAGCTTAATGAAATCCACAAGTTTGTGTAAAACCTGATGAATAAGTGATCCGGCCTGGTTTGAAAATGATCATGTGACTCTTTGTACAGATGGACAGATGCACTGACTTCCATCAAACCACAACATGGTCTTTGGATCAATGTCATTAATTTGCATATTCAGTTAATCTAATGTCATGAAAAAGCATTTTTGAGGGCTTAACAGGCTCAAACTCATGAAACTTTGCACACGCATCAGAAGTGGTCAAAATGTACATCTGATATGGGTTTCAGAATTTAGGTGTGGCAAAATGGCTCGATAGCGCCACCTACAAAATTTCAAGTGCCTTCGGCTAATTCGGTAGACACATTTAACAATCCAATACCTACAAAAAAAAAATCTGAACACCCAACAGGAAGTGAGATATTTTACATTTTTTCTGCTAAATTTTAGCAGTTTTTGCCATTTACAGGCATACTTTAACAAACTTCTCCTAGAGATTTTATCAGACAAACATTATATTTAGTCAGTCTAATCTAAAGCATTGTGAATCTGAAGGGTGTGTCTGTGGTGGCCTGACAAAATTCGATGTTTCGCCATGAAACAGGAAGTTGTCCGATCTGCCCCAAACTTCACATGTTTGATAAGAGTCCTGGTCTGAAGACATCTACATGCCAATATTCAGTTAGTCATAGTGCCACCTTTTGGCAGCAGGAAATGGCAAGCTTTACACTGTAATTCAGTCCCTGAAACACATTTAAATATGCCATAAAGTACCAAACATGCTAGAAACTTATTAAATCATGCAACACTTGGCTAAGTGCTAATGTATGCAATTAACGCTACGAAACAGGAAGTTGTTGTAACTCAGGCATACAATGACCAATCTGCCCCAGACTTCACAAGTTTTAGAAGAGTCCTGCCCTGAACACATCTACATGACAATATTCAGTTATAGTAATGGTGCCACGCACTGGCAACATCAAGTGACGTGTGAACACTAGCAACAAACTAAAATATGAAAGTGAGTAGTAAACATGCTAGAAACCTTCTAAAACATGCTAGCAACACTTAGCTGAGTGCTAAAACATGCTATTATCATAATGAAACAGGAAGTTGTTGTAACTCAAGCATACAATGTCCAATCTGTCTCAAACTTCACGTGTTTGATAAGTGCCATGACCTGAAGACATCGTTAGTTATAGTCATAGCGCCACCAGCTGGTAGCAGGAAGTGTGGCAAATACAAATGACTGACGTAGTCCTCCTATTTTTTATATGCTTAAATGCATATTGCTCACCGTGCTCTGTTTTCCTAAAGCCACTGAGTGGCGGTGCCACGGGTGCAAGGGCCCTTTCATCACTGCTTGCAGCTTTAATTTCTAGGTTGTAATTGTTTTTTCAATCCTAGATTTTCAATTTGGCTTCAGACTTTTAGACCCCACAGTATAAGTAAAACAGTTACAGGTTGATTTCCCTGAAAAGTGAACTGAATAGGAATCTTTACATAGAGAGTGACCTCCATGAGTCAGACACAGGCTGTCATCACAGCTTCCTCCACAGTGTTGTAAACCGTTAATTTTTGTACTAGCCTTTGTTTACGACATCAATATAAAACAAGCAGCGTTCACATGCTCATTCTCTTTTTCCAGGGTGTTAATTCTGGGAGTTACAGTCTGCCTTAAGGCAGCAAATCTGGTGTAAAACCCCATCACTTTAATTAACAGTGATTACAAATTACACCGTTCAGTGTGAGGACTAACGAGAGATACGGGCAATAGATAGTGATGTGCTTTACAGCTTGAAAGCAAAAGACATTACTCACCTATTCTGAACGAGAGCGGGCCACTGGTGGCGTTTCTCACCCACATGGCTAAGAAGAGCAGAGACGCCCAGGCTGCGAGCATCTTCTTTGACTCCTCATGGGTCCAGCCCTGGGGGTCCCCCTTCACACAGCCACCTGCCACACAAAACACAACAGAAGAATTTAGAATTTCTCTGTACTGTACTATACTTGTTGCAGCCATTAAAAAAAACATATTGAGTTTCATATTTATGTTTAAATATTATAATATTATTTTTTTAATTTCATCTGTGTTGATTATGAAAAGTGAACAGCATGAGTAAGACACATCATAAGATGCACAGTATGTCGGAAGACATGGATTAGGTCAGAAATGATTTTTACCACTTCATTAAGTTTTGTTTTGTAGAAAGCCTTCCTACACTAAATCAAGTTTATTTAACTGTGGTAAATCTTGCTAAAACTTTGGATAACCTTGCTGTTTGGATTTAAATTGGCAAATGCTTAAGAGTCAATGATTGGATCATTTTATGCAGTGTTTCTATCATGTTAAATGTTTAGCAACAGTTCTAATCCTAATTGATATAGTGTGTAGCTTTTCATTTCTTAAACAACCATGTAGGAAGACACATCATGGCCATATTCCACGATGACAATGTCAACATTCATCAGGCTCAGACTATGAAAGAGGGAGCATGAAGAATCATTTTATCAGTACATTTATTAATTTTATCAATGAGAATCAATACAAGATCTGGACCAAAAAACTGATGCACCTCTTGATGGAAATAACATCACAGCATTTATTTTCATCAAGAGGTGCATTCATTTTTTGGTCAAGATCATGTATTGACAATGCAAGAGTCAAGCACTGTGTAAAGTCTCCTCCAGCACATCCCACAGACTTTCAATGAATTTAAGGTTTGGATTCAAGAAGTGCCAGTTCATGTGTGAAAATGATGCTCCTCCCAACCATTCTTTCACAGTCTGAGCCTGATGAATGTTGACGGTGTCATCCTGGAATATGGCCATGATGTGTCTTCCTACATGGTCGTTTAAGAAATGAAAAGCTACACACTCCATCAATTAGGGTTGGAAGAACTGTTGCCAAACATAAAACATGATATAAACATACCAAACAGCGACTTTTTTTTGGCCAGGTAGTGTAATTGGGTGTTTCTTCAACAAGAGGGCATTTTTGGCCTTTTTAGAAAATAATACAAAAAAAAAAAAATAATAATAATAATATATATATATATATATATATATATATATATATATATATATATATATATATATATATATATATTAAACTTTTTTCTTTCACTAAGTTTAAAGTGTATAATGATACAATACAGGAAACTTTGTAATTGTTATGTTTTCTAAAAGTCATGAAGCGTCTGTCCCACCATAGAAGATATTGTGCTTATCGGTAGAGTAGGCAATTTTCGGAGAGGCTAGCAATAGCAAGCTAGCTTTGAAAGCTTAAGATCCCACCTTCCCTTCAGAGCGTCTTTAAAGCCACCAAACTTTATTAGTTGCAACGTTTTCTGTAGAAATGGTGCCATAAATGAGGACAGATCATTTCTACACAATAAATATTAGTGATTATTCTCTGATTATTTCTTTGTTTGTTTATATCATCACAGTTGTTCCCCAACAATTATAAGTAGCAAAAATAAATGAAGCGTTGTGAAACGTTTCCAAAATTGTTAAAATGTGATCTTCGCATAACAGAAATGTGAAATCTTTTAGCTTTAAAAAGCTTTAAAACTCTTGGGACATTCAATAAAAGTGCTTGAAGTTGAAGAAACACACAATCATATAACTAATAAACTCTTTTGGAAACTCCATGGGTTTTCTTCTCCTAAATACTGTACAATGTTCCTAGAAAATTACCCCAAAAATTGATGGCCATTTCAAATTGGCTGAATTTCAGGAAATAAATAAACTCAGCTTCTATAAAAATGTACTATTCTGTTCTATTGTTAAATGCTCAGCTGCGCATTTCGACAATAGAGACAATGTTACTACAATATATCTGTCTAATTGCATTAATGATTCATGTTCAATGTACAGTATGTTTCATATACAATTTACTGTTTAATACAACATACTGTTAATGCAACAAATAAACATATATATATATATATATATATATATATATATATATATATATATATATATATATATATATATATATATATATATATATATATATATATGTTTTTTTTTTGTTTTTTCAATTAGTGCAATTCAACATGCTTTTTGTTTCAAATACATTTGTTAATATTTTTCTTCCATACAGGTTGAAATACTATTGGGAAATTGGCAGAGGGCAGGATCATACCCCAAAACAAAAACAGACATTCCTACACAGAACTCAAAAGAAGTGTTTTAAATATCTGCAAACATATTCTAGTATTTTGATGCTTTAGTTCAGACAAAAAAAAAAAAAAAAAAGAAAAGAAAGAAATTACATGCACCACCTTTAACATCTAGTCAATAAAATTATGAGAAAATACAGTAAGATTAAATGTGTTGTTACTTTGGAAGAAAAACATAAATCTTATATATTGCTTTTATTTATAATGACACATACTGTGACACAGCAGACGCTGTTTTTCTGCTTGAATATGTAAATTCTTTCTAAGTACAAATGATGAGCGTGAAATCCTTACAAACCATGTCTGTTGGATTTGCTTTGAAGATGCCGAGGCAAAGGCAGAAGATAAAAATTGGTCACAATACACATTTATTTTACTGAAATACTCCTGCTTTCTCCATCAAATCTCATTCATTACAACTTATCTCTAGCTTATGCAGAGCATGTAAACACACACACACACACACACACACACACACACAAACAATCACACACACCAAGGATCAAGCAGCTAGACAGACTTCAAGAAAGGGTGTGGGTCAAGAAACACATGCCTAATTCATATATTGAAGCAGGATTTAATGACAATTAGAAATTGCATGCACATCCAAATCATTTTGCTCAAATGTAATTACAGCAAATCATCTTCAATGGTTTCGCATGGCCTGAGCACAGCAGCAGAATACAGAAAAGAAGCAACATTTGTACTGACACGTGTCATTTTATTTTACCGCTGTACACTTAATAAATGTCTATAATCTTGTGCTGTTAAAAATACTATGCCTTTTTAATTCTCTGAAATAATTAGCAGCAAAATAATAAGTTTAAAATGAAAAAAATTAAAATAAAAAAATTAAATTGATAATTCACCCATACCCCAATAAAAAAATGTTGTTTCCAAACCTATATGCTATTCTTTCTTCTTTAGAACACAAAAGAAGATGTTTTGAAGCATGTTGGAGTCTAAACAACATTTCAGCATGGACCTCATTCTTTTTTTCCAATGGGGTCTAAATTGGTTTTGACTCCATGAAAAACAGTTGAAACATTCTTCAAACTATCTTCTTTTGCATTCCAAAGAAGAAAGAAATTCATTCACCAGCATGACCAACATTTAATTTTTGTGTGAATTATCCATTTAACACTTTTGCATGGTTTATCTGTGCAAAAACTTGAATTTGATCTACTACAAAGCCCACAATCCAGCTTAACAAGCCCCCGAGTTTGTCTTATTCTTTTCAGCACAACCAGTTTTTCATCTCATTCACAAAAGTTATCACTCTTTAATTGATAAGAGATCACATTAATATTAATGGAAATACAGGAAGCATTTTAACATGAACTGTGGCTGGAACTGTATCTGGCAAAAGGCTCCATTTAGGAACTGACAGGCAATTAAAAATACAGTAGAGACCCTGCAAACACCACACAGCATACAATGTTGTCTTTTGACTATGAACAGAAGGATGAAAATAGAATGTGTTCCGCTTCTTACTCGTTTATGAAACTGTCATCGCTCTCAAAGTGAAACATGCGAATCAGACCCGCTGTGTCCTCAATTCAAACCGCTACCTGTATCTGCCCAGACAAGCCATGCAGAGGATTTTTTTCTTTCCCTTTAAACAAGCACTGTTCAGAGAAAACCTGTTAAATGTGGAATTGCTAGCTGTTGAACGATTTTTCTTTTTTTTTTCTTCTTTCTTTCTTTCTTTCTTTCTTTCTTTCTTTCTTTCTTTCTTTCTTTCTTTCTTTCTTTCTTTCTTCTACACAAATGAAAAATTGTGGCTGTCTTTATGTCTTAGGTCACATTTAATGTTTTGGTCCACTGGATTCTCGCTGGATTTTTTTTAAAACTTTGTTTTGTCTGCTGATCAAAATCAATAACTGATTCACTTAAAATAATAGTTGATACTGATCCTGACCTCATGTATGACTGACTGACTCTATGAAAAAATTATATATATATATATATATATATATACACTCACCTAAAGGATTATTAGGAACACTATACTAATGCTGTGTTTGACCCCCTTTCGCCTTCAGAACTGCCTTAATTCTACGTGGCGTTGATTCAACAAGGTGCTGAAAGCATTCTTTAGAAATGTTGGCCCATATTGATAGGATAGCATCTTGCAGTTGATGGAGATTTGTGGGATGCACATCCAGGGCACGGAAAGCTCCGTTCCACCACATCCCAAAGATGCTCTATTGGGTTGAGATCTGGTGACTGTGGGGGCCATTTTAGTACAGTGAACTCATTGTCATGTTCAAGAAACCAATTTGAAATGATTCGAGCTTTGTGACATGGTGCATTATCCTGCTGGAAGTAGCCATCAGAGAATGGGTACATGGTGGTCATAAAGGGATGGACATGGTCAGAAACAATGCTCAGGTAGGCCGTGGCATTTAAACGATGCCCAACTGGCACTAATGGGCCTAAAGTGTGCCAAGAAAACATCCCCCACACCATTACACCACCACCACCAGCCTGCACAGGGCATGATGGATCCATGTTTTCATTCTGTTTACGCCAAATTCTGACTCTACCATCTGAATGTCTCAACAGAAATCGAGACTCATCAGACCAGGCAACATTTTTCCAGTCTTCAACTGTCCAATTTTGGTGAGCTCATGCAAATTGTAGCCTCTTTTTCCTATTTGTAGTGGAGATGAGTGGTACCCAGTGGGGTCTTCTGCTGTTGTAGCGCATCCGCCTCAAGGTTGTGCATGTTGTGGCTTCACAAATGCTTTGCTGCATACCTCGGTTGTAACGAGTGGTTATTTCAGTCAAAGTTGCTCTTCTGTCAGCTTGAATCAGTCGGCCCATTCTCCTCTGACCTCTAGCATCAACAAGGCATTTTCACCCACAGGACTGCCACATACTGGATGTTTTTCCCTTTTCACACCATTCTTTGTAAACCCTAGAAATGGTTGTGCATGAAAATCCCAGTAACTGAGCAGATTGTGAAATACTCAGACCGGCCCGTCTGGCACCAACAACCATGCCACGCTCAAAATTGCTTAAATCACCTTTCTTCCCCATTCTGACATTCAGTTTGGAGTTCAGGAGATTGTCTTGACCAGGACCACACCCCTAAATGCATTGAAGCAACTGCCATGTGATTGGTTGATTAGATAATTGCATTAATGAGAAATTGAACAGGTGTTCCTAATAATCCTTTAGGTGAGTGTATATATATATATATATATATATATATATATATATATATATATATATATATATATATATATATATATATATGTATTTATAGGGATGTCACGGTACCAAAATTCCAGTAGTCAGTACCAATAACAAAGATTTTACCAATTTCGGTACCACAGCAAGATTTATTTTTTATTTAATTTAACTTTTTTATTTTATTTTATTTAATTCAATTCAATGAGTTTATTATTTATGATGATAATCATTATAAGTAAATAATACATAAACATTTAAAGGCAGTATGCTGTTTAAAAGTAAACATTGTTTATAAAAAAACATTAAGTGAAAAATAAGCAACAATCTAGGCATAATTATTATTAGTAGAGGCGTATTATTATTACATAGAGACGTAGCTAAATCTGCTGTACAACAGTAGCCTAATATATTCTGTCAATTTCTTCACGTTAACCCAAACTTTTATTTTGATGGGTTGCTGTGAAGACCTTTGAGTGTCTGTGTTCATGATATGACAGTTTGTTTTCTCAAATGAAACGGTAAATGCTCATGAAGTGACGGTTTATGCGTTCGTGTCCACATATAGTGACACACGGCAGAACATGCAGGAGTAATATTTAAATAGTATTTTGCAGTTTAATATTCACAGACACTAGTATATATTCGGCTACAGTCTGGAGCCCTGCGCTTAGATAAACACGGAGAGACTGAACGCAGCTGCGGGTACCAGATATACTCGGGAGTCGGTACTACCGGTGCTACAGAAATGCTGGTATCGTCACATTTTTTAAATTTCAGTACCGACTTAGTACCGAAGTACCGGTACTTGTGACATCCCTATATACAAACCCGATTCCAAAAGAGTTGGGACACTGTACAAATTGTGAATAAAAAAGTCATGCCAAATATTGACTCATTTTGGATTTCATGAGAGCTACACATTCCAAAAAAGTTGGGACAGGTAGCAATAAGAGGCCGGAAAAGTTAAATGTACATATAAGGAACAGCTGTTGGACCAATTTGCAACTTATTAGGTCAATTGGCAACATGATTGGGTATAAAAAGAGCCTCTCAGAGTGGCAGTGTCTCTCAGAAGTCAAGATGGGCAGAGGATCACCAATTCCCCCAATGCTGCGGCCAGAAATAGTGGAGCAATATCAGAAAGGAGTTTCTCAGAGAAAAATTGCAGATTGAGTTTTAAGTTATCATCATCTACAGTGCATAATATCATCCAAAGATTCAGAGAATCTGGAACAATCTCTGTGTTTAAGGGTCAAGGCCGGAAAACCATACTGGATGCCCGTGATCTTCAGGCCCTTAGACGGCACTTCCATTACAGAAAACGTCTCGGTTACGTATGTAACCCTCGTTCCCTGAAGGAGGGAACGGAGACGTACGTCGGAACTGACCGACGAATTGGGATCTGTTTTCAGAGACCGCTCCTTCATTGGAGAGGAAGTCAGGGCTCCAGGCAGGGAAGGACAGTCACTGCTGTTCCTGCAAGACCCACTCAGAGTGACTATTGGATAACGCTGGGAAAGCGTGCCCGTTTGGGGCCACGTGCCTCAACGGAGGGAGAGGTGGCAAATTACGCATAAGGACTAGCCTATCAGGGTAGTACAACATATGGCAGTCTCTGGGGTGGATCCAGCCTGATCCCAGGGGGGAAGAACACCGCCAGAGACGACAGAGCGAGCTCTGTCAAGGGAAAGACACGGGGCTAGCCGAGTAGGGTAGCTGGTACCGTGGAGAATACACATATGGGGTTGCCGTTAGGGAACCGCTACATATGGAACCCAGCCTACACACACGTTCCACAAGCATACGGTGCAGGCCTGGCGCCAGACGGCCGCCACGCCTGACATCGAAGGGGTGACGGAGGAGCTCGACAGGGTTCGCCATTTTCTGGGGAACACGACTGGAGATAAATAACGCGACGCATCCGCCCAGGGGCGGGAATGGCGTTGCAAGCCGACACTAGAACGGGCACTTCGCGCTACTGGCCACTGGGGCGAGTACACGGAAGATACCGGCTCTACACGGAGGCTATAGAATCTAACGAACGTGTTAGGTGTCGCCCAGCCCGCAGCCCTACATATATCTGTTAGCGAGGCGCCCTGAGCCAGCGCCCAGGAGGAGGCTACACTCCTAGTTGAGTGCGCTCACAACCCGAACGGGCAGGGCACGTCTTGGGACTGGTACGCCAAGACAATAGCATCCACTATCCAGTGGGCTAACCTCTGCTTGGAGACAGCCTTTCCCTTCTGCTGGCCTCCGTAACAGATGAAGAGCTGTTCTGAGGTCCTAAGGCTTCGAGTTCGGTCCACGTAGGCGCGGAGAGCGTGGACGGGACAGAGCAAAGCCAGGGCTGGGTCTGCCTCCTCCGAAGGCAGCGCTTGCAGGTTCACCACCTGGTCCCGGAAAGGAGTGGTGGGAACCTTGGGCACGTATCCGGGCTGGGGTCTCAGGACAACGTGAGAGTTACCTGGCCCGAATTCTAGGCACGATTCGTTGACCGAAAGTGCGTGCAGGTCCCCTACCCTCTTGATGGAGGCCAATGCAACCAAGAGTACTGTCTTCATGGACAGGATATTCAGCTCAATGGACTGCAGAGGCTCGAAGGGAGGGCTCTGGAGTGCTCTCAGCACCAGAGCTAAGTCCCAAAAGAGGGTACCAGGTTTGGACGAGGAGGATTCAGCCTCCTCACACCCCTGAGGAACCTGACGATTAGGTCGTGCTTCCCTAAGGACTTACCATCAACTGCATCGTGATATGCCGCTATTGCCGCGACATACACTTTAAGGGTGGAGGGAGACAGCCTTCGCTCCAACCCATCTTGCAGGAAGGAAAGCACGGCGCTAACCGAACACCTTCGGGGGTCTTCACGGCGAGAAGAACACCACTCAACGAACAGGTTCCACTTCAATGCATAGAGGCGCCTCATAGAGGGGGCTCTAGCGGAAGTGATGGTGTCCACCACTGCCTGTGGTAGACCACATAGAACCTCCGTGTCCCGTCCAGGGACCAGACATGGAGTTTCCAGAGGTCTGGACGCGGGTGCCATAGTGTGCCCCGTCCCTGAGAAAGTAGGTCCTTCCTCAGAGGAATGGGCCAGGGGGGTGCTGTCGAGAGGAGAGTTAGTTCGGAGAACCAGGTCCGGTTGGGCCAGTAGGGCGCAACTAGCAAGACCTGCTCCTCGTCCTCCCTGACTTTGCACAGTGTCTGTGCGAGAAGGCTCACTGGGGGGAACGCATACTTGCGTAGGCCCTGGGGCCAGCTGTGTGCCAGTGCATCCGTGCCGAGGGTGCCCCCGGTCAGGGAGTAATACAGCTGGCAATGGGTCGTGAATGCAACCTGGGATGTGAATGGCGCGAGGCGACCTCAGATGCTTCTGACTCCAAAGGAGGAGATGGCGGGCGAGCCGGAGCATGCAACGGGAGCATAGACCACCCTGACGGTTGATGTACGCAACGGCCACAGTGCTGTCCGTGCGGACCAGTACGTGCTTGCCCTGTAGCGGCTTTTTTAGGCGGCCCAGAGCAAGACGTACTGCCAGTAGCTCTAGGCAATTGATATGCCAATGCAGTTGGGGCCCCGTCCACAGACCCGAAACTGCATGCCCGTTGTACGTGGCCCCCCCAGCCCGGTGGATGAGGCATCCATGAAGACCACAGCATGCCTGGACACCTGTTCTAGGGGCACTCCCGCCCGTAGAAACGAAGGGTCCGCCCACGGGCTGAAGGTTTGGCGGCAGTAAGGGGTAACTGAGACCCGGTACTTGCCGCTCTGCCACGCCCATCTCGGGACTCGGCCGTGAAGCCAGTGCTGAAGCGGTCTCATATGTAGCAATCCGAGCGGCGTTACCGCGGCTGCAGATGCCATATGCCCCAGGAGCCTCTGAAAGAACTTCAGTGGGACCGCTGTCCTGCCTTTGAACGTATTCAAGCAGTTCAGCACTGATCGAACTCGCTCCTCTGTGAGGTGCGCAGTTCGATTGACCGAATCCAGCTCCATACCGAGATAAGAGATCTCTGTGTGGGACAGAGTTTGCTCTTCTCTCGGTTGACCGAAGGCCCAACAGGCTGAGGTGACGGAGCACCAGGTCCCTGTGTTCGCACAACTGCTCTCTGGACTGGGCGATGCAGAGCCAGTCGTCGAGGTAGTTGAGAATCCGAACGCCGCGTTCTCTGAGCGGAACAATGGCTGCCTCCGTGACTTTCGTGAAGACACGGGGCGACAGGGACAGCCCGAAGGGCAGGACTTTGTACTGATATGCCCTCTCCTCGAACGCAAAGCGTAGGAACGGTCTGTGTCTCGGGAGAATGGAGACATGAAAGTACGCGTCCTTCAGGTCGATCGCTGCGAACCAATCTTGGGGACGGATGCATTGAAAATGCGTTTCTGCGCCAACATTCTGAACGGAGCTTGTGCAGGGCCCGATTCAGGACACGCAGGTCCAAGATTGGTCTCAACCCACCCCCTTTCTTGGGTACAATGAAGTAAGGGCTGTAGAACCCTGACTTCATATCGGCTGGAGGAACCGGCTCGATCGCGCCCTTCGCCAGTAGGGCTTCGATCTCTAACCGCAAGACATGGGCATCGCAGCTCCGCACAGAGGTGAAGAGGATGCCCTTGAACTTGGGAGGCCGGCGAGCGAATTGAATCGCATAGCCGAGTCTGATGGTACGGATGAGCCAGCGAGACAGCCTGGGGAGCTCTAGCCAGGCCCCCAGGAACCGGACAAGCGGGACCATCGGCGTACCCGGGGTGGGGCAGCGAGGTGGGAGACTCAGACCCGACTCGGGAGGCCCGGAGGCGGCCCGGAGTGTTGTCTGAGCCTCCCCAGGTGGGGCAGAGAGTGGATGAGAAGGCTTGGTTGCGTCCTCGGTGCCCACTCTGCTGTCCCCTGCCTGGGGAAGGCAGGAGGGAGGAGTACTCAAGTTCGACCCGGGAGGCCCGGAGGCAGCCCGGAAAATCGACTGAGCATTCCTGGGTTGGACAGAGTGTGGGTGAGAAGGCCTGGTGGCGTCCTCGGTGCCCACACTGCTGCCCACTGGCGAAAGGAGGGGAGGCGAGGAGTGGCAAGGCCCGGGGGCGTCGCACACTGCCTGCCTGGGCCTCCTGGAGCCCAGGGAGGGAGGAAACTGCTCTCTTAGTGAGTATGTGGGTACCGCTAGTCTCCGAAGAGCCAGCGGCAGGGGTGTTGTGTGTGTGTAGACCCCCCGGTCCTCCTCCCAGGGGGGTGGGGGGGGTGCGGACACCACCTCCCGTCGAGCAGTCCCTCTCGTCCCTGGGCTGCCCGTCTCAGGGCCGCTTGCTCCTACGCTTGCCGGCAGGCTTAGCGGAGCCCTGAGCGGGTTGGGCGCCCGGGTGGAGGCTGCTGCTTGGGCTTAGCGGAGGCGGACGCAGGGGGACGCCCTCGGCGAGGAGCAGGCGGAGGCCCTGCGGCCGACGACTGGGTGGAGGCAGCAGCTGGTCGTCGGGGCAGGATATTTTTGATCGCCTCCGTCTGCTTCTGGGCCATCGAGAACTGCTGGGCGAAGTTCTCGATGGCGTCGCCGAAGAGGCCGGCCTGGCAGACAGGGGCGTTGAGGAACTGCACCTTGTCAGTATCACGCATGTCTGCCAGGTTCAGCCACAGGTGGCGTTCCTGGACCACTAAGGTGGACATCGCCCGACCCAGGGAGCGCGCGGTGACTTTCGTCGCCCTGAGGGCGAGGTCTGTCGCCGTGCGCAGTTCCTGCATAACACCTGGGTCAGGACTACCCTCGTGCAGTTCCTTGAGCGCTTTGGCTTGGTAAACCTGCAGGAGCGCCATGGCGTGCAAAGCCGACGCGGCCTCTCCGCAGGCTGTGTAAGCCTTGCCCGTCAGTGCGGACGAGAACTTACACGCCCGGGAGGGGAGACGTGGGTTGCCACGCCAGTCGGTGACGGTCTTGGGACACAGCCGCGTCCCCGCGTAACCCTTAGCCGCGCCGCCATCGAGGGTAGTGAGGACGGAGGAACCCGTCGATCGATGTCTGGCATGGAAGGGCGCCAGCCACGACCTCGTGAGTTCCTGATGCACCTCCGGGAAGAATGGTACCGGGGCCGGGCGCTGAGAACCAGCACGGGCCGCTCCGAGAAACCAATCATCCAGCCGCGAGGGTTCGGGACACGGTGGAGGGTTCCACTCGAGCGGCCCGGGAAAGCATAGCCGTGAGCTCTGGATCAGGCTCGGGCAACGCTACCACACCCGAAGGGGGCAACGCAGCCGAGTCTTCATCTCCAGAGTCCATTAGCTCGTCCCCCGATGCAGCAATCGACATCATGTCCTCAGCCGGAGCCCCAAAGGTAACGGCTGGTCCCCCATGGGCAGGACCAGGACGCTCCTTTGGGAGCTCCACCGGCGCAGCGGAGGGGGGAGGGTCCCGAGGGGCTTGGTGTCCCGTCGGGGGTGCCCTCACCGTTACCCTCAGGTCTCCACCAAAGGCATCAGCCAAAGTAGCAGCCCTCTGCTTTGCAGCGGGAGGACCACTAGATCGGGGGATGAGCAATGGGACTCCACCCCTTTTGAGGTAATCGAGCCTAGACCGTAGGACTGCGATGGTCATGTTCCCGCAGTGGGAACATGAGTCATTCACAAAAGCTGCCTCAGCGTGCTGAACGCCCAAACACGTGAGGCAACGATCGTGACCATCAACTGGGGACAGGAAGCGACTGCATCCAGAAACACACGGTTTGAATGACATCTTGGAGATGCAGGGTCAAACCGTGTTTTGCTCTTTTAGCAAGGAAAGAATGCTCTAATAGTGCTGAAGCACACAGGGGAGATGGCCGCAGCTCACAGCAGTTCAATAGTGCAAGCCTGCTGTGAGCACTCAGAGGACGCCCAGGCAGGCTGAGAACAGCTGATTCCTCGCGAAGCAACCACCCGCTGAATCGCGCCGTCACACCCGCACCTGGAAGTCGAGCGATCCTTTCCGACTCGTCAACACTCTTCGCAGGAAAACCCAGCGTTGATCTTACCAACAACTGGATTCGGCTCCGAAGTAGAAAGCGAGGATGCGGTATTCCACTTCCGTATTTATACCCGCATAGCGGGCGGAGCGTGGACCGCATGCCAATCGATATTGGCTCGTTTAGAAACACTCGAAGCAGATTGGTCTCTGAAAACAGATCCCAATTCGTCGGTCAGTTCCGACGTACGTTGAACGTGACCGACTGAAAGGGAACTCTATAGGTCAAAAAAGAAGCCATATCTAAACATGATCCAGAAGCGCAGGCGTTTTCTCTGGGCCAAGGCTCATTTAAAATGGACTGTGGCAAAGTGGAAAACTGTTCTGTGGTCAGACGAATCAAAATTTGAAGTTCTTTTTGGAAAACTGGGACGCCATGTCATCTGGACTAAAGAGGACAAGGACAACCCAAGTTGTTATCAGCGCTCAGTTCAGAAGCCTTCATCTCTGATGGTATGGGGTTGCATGAGTGCATGTGGCACGGGCAGCTTACACATCTGGAAAGGCACCATCAATGCTGAAAGGTATATCCAAGTTCTAGAACAACATATGCTCCCATCCAGACGTCGTCTCTTTCAGGGAAGACCTTGCATTTTCCAACATGACAATGCCAGACCACATACTGCATCAATTACAACATCATGGCTGCGTAGAAGAAGGATCCGGGTACTGAAATGGCCAGCCTGCAGTCCAGATCTTTCACCCATAGAAAACATTTGGTGCATCATAAAGAGGAAGATGCGACAAAGAAGACCTAAGACAGTTGAGCAACTAGAAGCCTGTATTAGACAAGAATGGGACAACATTCCTATTCTTAAACTTGAGCAACTTGTCTCCTCAGTCCCAAGACATTTGCAGACTGTTATAAAAAGAAGAGGGGATGTCACACAGTGGGAAACATGGCCTTGTCCCAACTTTTTTGAGATGTGTTGATGCCATGAAATTTAAAATCAACTTATTTTTCCCTTAAAATTATACATTTTCTCAGTTTAAACATTTGATATGTCATCTATGTTGTATTCTGAATAAAATATTGAAATTTGAAACTTCATTACATTCTGTTTTTATTCACAATTTGTACAGTGTTCCAACTTTTTTGGAATCGGGTTTGTAAGTAATAGACTATTTTCTACCCTGGTTTTGAGGCTCTCTCCTGAACGCTCGGTTTTGATGGGCATGCCGCACTGAAGACTTGAAAGTAAACGCCCACGGCTAGGATTGGATAAGATAAGATTTGCATATTTAATGAGCTTCTGCTCCCCTGTCAGTTCACGTGAGGGACTGTTTTGATAGCGACAACCGGAATTATTCTCTCACAGGGCTCGCAAAACGTCTTTATCAAACAAACTTTATCTCTCATCCACCCCCGATTGATTGGAATATTATTTTTTTATTGCTTGGCCCGTCCGATCGGTGGAAATAAGCACGAACCGCACACACACACATGCACATGTGCTATTCAAATATCAAGTCAAGAGAGTGAACAACGCAGATCAAGAAAGGAATGTTATTTCACTATTTTCACATCCACATCATTGCATTCTGTTTTTATTCACAATTTGTACAGTGTCCCAACTTTTTGGGAATCAGGTTTGTATAATTATATATATATATATATATATATATATATATATATATATATATATATATATATATATATATATATATATATATATATAATATTATATTATATTATACACACACACAAAAGAATGGTCTACAGGTCTGGAATAACAAAGTGGAAAAAAAAAGAAAAAGTTGGGGGTTAAATATCCACTATTCAAATGAAGCAGTTGAACTTGATTACATATTACATATATTACTCATTTCATATACTCATGGTTTTTCTAGATAATATGGTAATAATGTGATATTATACTTACTAAATACAAAGTCATTTTCTGTAGAAAACAACACACATAACCACACAATGGCCATGCCCTCCTGAAGTGAAGAAGTCTTTTGAACGCTGGAGAACTGTTAAGTATCATTATGATAACTGACAAATGTATGGAATAAATGACAGTCAAAGACACAGTCCTTCCAGCATCTATATGAAGCCTTTCCCCCATGTTAGTTATTTTGTGTGTGTGTGTGGGACTGAGGGTTGAATCAGTAATGGGATACCACAGAAATAGAACGTAGGTTGTTTTTGTAAGACAAGTGCTCGCTGTGGGGAGTAAAACAAAGGCGAAATCACCATGTGTTGTTCTCAACGCACTCGGCTGCTGTTGTTCGGCGAAACAGCTTGATTTTGACCAGCCAACGCAACAGTATCTAACTACTAAAGCCAAGTGAATGATTCTATACAATATGGAGTAATTAAATCCAAACATTAATTAGTCCCATCTCAGTCCCCAGGATGCATCCCTTTGTAAAAGGTATCAAATTAAGGTCTAATAATTGAGAAGCTCTTTTCAGTTAAAGCTAGATAAAGGCTGCAGGACCATGAGCACCGCAAACCTGTCACTCATAACCGTAGTTTCATCACATATTCTCTCCAAATACCTCTAAGTGTCCATCAAAGCTCTCGTCTCAAAAACAACGGCTGGACTGAATTGTTACAGCATTTTTATGCTGCACTCACGGCTGACATCTGCTGCCAATCAAAAAGTGAGTCAGGGAGGATTGCTCTTCTAGATGTCAATGAGAAGAATGAACCGCAGGGTAAATACTTTGTGAAAACAAGTAGAATTCATAACCACCATCAGGGATGGATAATAAAGTTTCTGGTTGATGTTTTTCTTGAAGTCTCCAAATTGTAAATGACTGAAAGTGGATGAAAGTAAACATACGAAGCAATAATTAAATGAATCGTCTGTCAGAAATAAAATCAACACATGACATTTCATCATTAAATCTCATTTATTATTTATTCAGAGGAATCGAATGTAAACAATGCAAGCACGGAATCTTTAACAGGATTGCTGTGAGACACGCGCTCTTGGCCTCCGTTTCATTGTGTCACGCTGCTGCCACAACAAACATTGTGCTACATTATGAGTAGGGCTGTACAATTTTGAGATGCAGCCTCAGTTGTTTATTTCAAGAATTCATAAAATAATTGATTCAAAAGACACATTAGGCACTCACTATTCAGCTACCCTGCAGAGCTGCATTGCAAATGGTGCATTTTGGAGCTCTTTTGGGGTTGAACATGCTCTGTGGAATAACAACAGTACATGAGAGCCAGATTTCGGTAAGTGCCTCTTTTGAATTGTCTACTCAAAAAATCATTCTGTTTTTCAGTTGCTGGTTGCCAGGATTAAATCTGTTCTTTTTTTGTAACATTGAGAGAAAGATGAACTTATAAAATATTTTACTTTATTTTACATTTTTTGTTTAGTAAGTAAAACATTTATGAATAAATGTTTCTAATTTCATTTGTTAAGCAATTCTTTATAACAAAAGGTGCTATTTTTGGAATGTGTATATCAATATTGTGTAATTTAATACAGTAAATAATAAAGTTTAGCATGCTTTTATCCAAAGTGACTTACAATAAACGTATTACAGGAAGCGTTCACCTAGAGTAACCTGGGGTTAAGTGTTTTACTTAAAGGCACAATGCCTATAGCTTATGAATTGCCCTTTACTGGGTTCAAACCTAAACGTTTTGGCTGCCAGCCCAAGTCTTTAACCTCTACATCACATAACCCCTTTAATACATTAAATATTGTTATTTTAATTGCCACATTTAACTGCCTCATGCAATGTCCACCATCCCTGTTGCTCTCCAGCCACTGACATTCAGGATATGAAGAGTATGGTGGATTTTACCATTATCAAAGGGATAAATCACCCAAATAATTAAATTCTGCAACCATTTACCCACCCTCATGTCGTTCCAAACCTGTCCGATAGATTTTCTTTTATGGAAGACAAAAAAATTATATATTTTAAACAAGTTATCATTTTGTCCATTCACTAAAAGTCAATGGAGTCCAATGTTGAACACTTCTTCTAAATAACATATGTTGTGTTCCACAGAAGAAGGAACGTAATTTGGGGTGGTTTTAGGAATCTCTTTATGTACCAGAGTTGGTAATTATACATTTTTAAGAAGTGACTAACAATTATCCAGAGACAACTATTAGCAGGTAGCACATCAAAAGTTGGTACCATGAAGGCATGTCTTGCATGCCTGTACAACCATGTTTATGTTGTAATACCAGTGTAATACCCATGTCATTATACAAATATGTGTCCTAAAAACAAAAACAAATAATCACACACACACACACACACACACACACACACACACACACACACACACACACACACACACACACACACGTTGGTATACCTATCATTATGAGGACATTCCATAGGTGTAATATTTTTTATGCTGAGCTAATGACATTTTCTAGCCCCTAACCCTAAACCTACCTATCATAGAAACCTTTCTGCAGTTTTACATTTTTATGTTTAGTATGTTTATTTAGCGGCATGTCCTCAGGGCGTTGCCTGAAACCTGAAAACAGATCATAATATAAGGACTTTGGGTCCTCATAATGTAGGTCAATCCAATTTTTATGTTTTATGGGGCATTCAATAGACAATGATTTTTATACTTTACAAACTGTATATTCTAACCCATAACCCTAAACCTACCCATAAAAGAAAACTTTCTGCATTTTTACATTTTCAAAAAACATAATTCTTTATGATTTATAAGCTGTTTTCCTTATGGGAACCAAAAAAAAAATCATTCCCACAAGGTCAAAAATGACTGGTATTACTATTGTGAGGACATAGTAAGTTAACATGCACACAGCATTTTTCAAAATCCATTTGAGGAAAACAAAAACATTATTGAACTTGCAGACTGTCTTGCTACAGTGATGAGTAATGTTGTTTTTTGTAACAGTATGGCATTTACTTTACTAAGAGCCAAAAAGCTGCATCATAAGAACGGCTACATTTAGCCTCAATCACGGCCTGAATCACAAGAGATGGCCTGTCACAGATACAAAAGCATAATGTGATTGTGTTAGGTAAAGCAGGGGGAATTCAGGTCAAACGGAACATTTTTGGCATAAAGTGGCCCAATTTACCTCAATTTGTCATATTTCCATAAAACTTTAAAACTTAAGTTTTTTCAAGCAGTTCTGGGACATCTGCCAGTGTTGGGCTACATTAAAATTATTATGGATCTTCACTAGTATTGAACATCACAAAGCAAATACAGATTGAAACATAAAACAGGGCCATACTAAGGCTGAATCTTTACATTTAAGACCTAAGCAGTACTGATCCACCCTGGATCTGAATGGATAACAGAAGAAACCCTGCGACAGAAGAAAATGATGTATGGCTTAATATCATATATTTGCAAATCAAATTGTAGGCAAACCAGTATGACATCCAACACATAATGATTGATTTCAATCAACAAACCACATACAGCACAAAAAAAGTCTGTGTGTGTTCATGTTTTTTATCCCGGTGGGGACTTCAACCTGAATGCACACTGACTCATGAGGACTTGTGTCACCATGGGGACCAAAATTGAGGTCCCCATGAGGAAAACAGCTTATAAATCATATTGAGTTTTTGTTGTTTTTTTTTTGAAAATGTAAAAATGCAGAAAGTTTTCAGTGATGGGTAGGTTTAGGGGTACGGTTAGTGTAAGAGGATAGAGTACAGTTTGCACAGTATAAAAACCATTATGTCTATGGAGAGTCCCCACAAAGATAGCAAACCAGACCGTGCGTGTGTGTGTGTGCGTTTTTGTGACATATCAGGACACAAATGTGTATAATGACATGGGTATGACATAGGTATTACAAGAAGAGGGTGACTCATGAGGACATTACCCATGTCCCCATTTTTCAAAAGGCTTATAAATCATACAGAATGAGTTTTTTGGGAGAAAGTAAAAATGTGCAGTTTCCTGCAATGAAACAGTTTCCTTCCTGTTTAGGGGTAGGGGTAGTGTAGGGGGATAGAAAATACAGTTTGTACAGTATAAAAACCATTACACCTATGGAATGTCCCCACAATTCACAAAAACAAACATGTTTGTGTGTGTGTGTGTGTGTGTGTGTGTGTGTGTGTGTGGTGCGCAATAGAAGTATCTAAAACTTTAAATAATATATGTTTGGTCAATTGTGCATACATTTGAAAATATATTTTTGCTGTGTGAGAATGGAAATTTAAAATACAAAACCAATAAACAACTGAGGGCTAATACACTCCTATGCCTGTTCCGGCTTTAGCAGGGCATAAACAAAAAGCTTGTTAAAGTCAGTAGATTCACAACATTCTAAATCAGAACCATAAAAGACAATGATTGGTATTTCACGATGCATACTGAATCACTATGATACCAGAAGGTCACTTGCAGGTTAAAACTTTACTGCCAGAGAAATCTGCGATATCCTCGCAGGATATATCTGCCTGGTGTTAACATGCCCGACATTCAGAACTATAAAAGCCATCGGTGGGGTTATTTAACGTCCATGATAAATCAGCGGTTTAGGAAGCTCTCAGTTTTCAGTTCAATTCCAAGAAGTGGGTCAACAAGAGAGGAAACAGCTCAAAGTACTGCATATAAATGCGTTGCACTATTTTGATATGGAGAGACTGCAAAGTAAACATTGTCACTTCATATATCATATATTCACTTTTTAATAACACATAGCACTGTGTTTTATTCACTAGTGACAGTGCAGCCACCTTGTATAACCAACTTACAACTAGGGATGTGTCAGAAGCCTAAATCCGAGTTTGGAAAGGCACAGAAAATGAGTAACAAATTCTATGAAGCCCCTAAAGATACATGGTTAGGCTTGCTGTGGTAGTGGGTTACATTACAACACATCAGATTTCACTTATCACGTGAATATATAAGGAGAGATGAATGACGGGACGATGGCAGAGAATTTGTTGCGCAACAGATCCTGAACGGCATTGACAAATATCTTATCTTGTAAAATGTGTGGTCAGTACCTATACACAGATTACGCATGATCACGAATTTGAATGTGAAGCGAGCGCACATTCAAAGGCGATTTCAATATCCCGCATATTGATAGCAGCTCCCTGATACCCGCAAATTATATACAATACAACCAAACTATATAATTGCGAGAGAACGCAAAAACATTGAAATATATTTTTTCCTCCCATTCCGTATTTTTTTCACCACCATGTCTCTTTAGGGGCTGCATAGAATGCATTTCTTTTCCGAACATAGTATTCGGATTTCGGGCACATCCCTACTTATACTGCATGCTGATTACTAGCACCGTGACAACTAGCAGAAATACTATCCAAAGTGACATTCAATAATCTGCTTGCAAGCACAGTCCAAATCTAGTTCAAGTCAGCTTGAAACGAAAGTTGCGATAGTCTTTTCTGACTGAGATGTCAACGCAAGAAGGCGGGGAAGTTATTTTGATTAAAGATTAAGAGGACACATTAATAAAAAAAAAGAAAAAGATGTGCATGGATAAATCAGTTATAATAAATACTGCAATATTTCATAGGAATTATCCATTTTCATTTCATGGTGACTTTAACACCCCTGGAAGCTATTTTCTATAAGTAGTAGGCATACAAGTGCAGAAAAACTGAAATGTTGTCAATAATAAAATAAAAATCTGACAGCAAAGATATCAAAGAATTAGTTATTTTTTAAAGCTCAAATTATGTTATTCATGCAGGTCCAGCTTTACTATTTATCCCACTTTTTTTAACAAGTGGTCTATTGCATAATGTCTCATACACATTAAGACATGAATTCATATCCCTCATACATCTTAAACATTGTGAAAAATCTGAAAATCAAATGCTGCGGTGGTGCATCGTAAGCACTGTTTGTAAGCAGTCCATTTTCTTGTATAATCATTCACATCAATCTCAGAAAATGAGCTCAAGATCAAGTCAATTTGAACTGAATCAAATGAATCTTTGGTCTAGAACAGATCCTTACCAGTACTTTACAGAGGCTTCTAGCCAGACTGATGGTGCTTAGCTTGTGCTGACATGGCAAAAACAATAGCATCCTATTTAAATGACTAGGGAGGAATCGACAACTACATTAACACAAGTGACAAAAGACAGAACTCTCCTGAACACAATAAAAAATAACCTGTCGACCCTTCTGCAGGCTCCTGATCAAAGAACAGGATGTTTCTGTGGAGAACATTAGGTGCCTAACTCCGCTCTGATAGAAGGCCAATGACAACGAGGCAGAGCAAATAATCCTTTATCTGAAGCCACTAAGGACATGTATTCATATTCATTTCCCCAATAAACCACACTGTAGCTTCGCAATGTCATATTAACACTCTAGTACAAGACTTTAGAAATGTCTGCTCCAGTTATTGGAGATTTGATCTTTTGGGTAAGCAAATGACATGCACTCTCAAATATGCTTTTCATTACTGGTGGGATCTGATACTCCAACGTCTCAAGTCCCTTTAAAAAAAAAAAATCACACTGCATGTATTACAATAAAGGACGAGGCTGTCTTTGCAGATATCTAACTTTAATAGAAAAGAAAAGAGTTTAAATATGAAAGGTTCACTCCATTAAAGTTGAGTCTCAAAGTAAGTGTGTAGAACTGAACTTTAAGATATAAGTTTTATATTACCACTGCAAACATATGAAATATAATTGTCATGATAAACAGGCGGACGCGGACGTAAGTGACTCCAGGTATGTTTATTAATAGCAGACCACTGAAGAGGCACGGAAGGGACTGAAGAGAGACAGAAAAGGGCTTAAATGTAGCGGAGATCCAGGTGGTGTTGTCCAGGTGGAAGAAGGCGATCACGGAGATAATACTGGAACACAGGCAAGACGGAATAGGAACCACAAGCGTGGGAGTCGGGTTGTCAGAGACGAGACCGGACAGTGAGTGCAGGCTGAGAGCAACATTTAAGGGTGTTGGTGATTAGTGACAGGTGTTTCAGAACTCGGGTGATTGGGACCGTGTGGGAGGAGTGATTGAGTCTGGTGTGAGGGACATGGTTGGATCTGTGACAGTACCCCCCCCTCCACGGGCAGCTCCGGAGGACCGCGGCGGACGACGACGGGGCCGGCCTCGACCTCGGGTGCAGGACGAGAGGATTGTTGGCGTGGAATTCCCGTAGAAGGTCTGGGTCTAGGATATCGTCACGGTTGACCCATGAACGCTCTTCAGGGCCAAACCCTTCCCAGTCCACTAGATACTGTAGTGTGCCGGCCCGTCGTCGAGAGTCCAAGATAGAAGCCACTTTGTAGATGTCCTGGTCCGCCGGGTCCATGGGAGGAGGAGGAGGTACGGCCTCAGCGCCAGACTCTGTGGAAGAAGGAAGAAGAGGTTTAGTGAAGGGCTTGAGAAGGGAAACGTGGAATGTTGGTGCAATTCTGTAGTGTGAGGGTAGTTGTAACCGGTATGTGACCTCATTAATCTGCCTCACCACCTTGAAAGGGCCTATATAGCGGGGACTCAGCTTGCGACTGGGCAGCCGTGAGGCGAATGTCCTTGTCGACAACCAAACGAGTTGGCGGGATGGTATTGAGGTGCCTGGCGACGCCGGGCGGTCGGCTTGAGTCTTCTGCCACGGACTGCCCTTTGCAGATGGACGTGAGCTGAGTTCCATACCCTCTCGCTCTCCTGGAACCAGTGATGGACCGATGGCACTTCCGTGGGCTCGCCTGACCAAGGGAACAACGGGGCTGAAAACCTAGCAGACACTGAAAAGGTGTGAGGTGTGTGGAATCCTGCCGGAGTGAGTTTTGGGCGTATTCTGCCCACGGAAGGAACCGGTTCCAGGTGTTCTGTTGGTGGCTACAATAGGACCTCAGATATCTCCCGATTTCCTGGATCTTTCGTTCCGCCTGGCCGTTGGTCTGGGGATGGTAACCAGAACTAAGACTCACGGAGACTCCCAGAAGGCGGAAGAAGGCTTTCCAAACCCTGGAAATGAACTGGGGCCCCGGTCGGAAATGATGTCTTCAGGAGGCCAAAGTGACGGAAGACTTGGTGGAACAGGGTCTCCGCTGCTTCCAGAGCCGTGGGCAACCCTTTGAGAGGGATCAATTTGCAGGTCTTCGAGAACCGGTCAACAACCACGAGGATGCAGGTATGACCTTCAGATGGAGGCAGATCCGTCAAGAAATCCACTGCAATGTGGGACCAGGGCCGGCGAGGGATGGGTAGTGGCTGTAGCTTGCCTTCTGGGAGGTGGCGTGGAGTCTTGGAAGTGGCACAGACGGAACAGCCTTTGATGTAGCGGGAGACATCACGGTCCATTCTGGGCCACCAGTAGCGACCCCGTAGGAGCGAGAGGGTCCGCTGGCTGCCTGGATGTCCAGAGCCCGGAGAGGTGTGGACTTGTTCCAAGAGGGGCAGACGGAGTCGAGATGGTACATAGACCTGCCCCTCAGGAGCCCCCGGCGGAGCCGGTTCCTCGCGAGTTGCTTCTGCAATCTGATGGTCCAGGGCCCATTGGATGGGGCTCACAATCAAGGCTGGAGGAGCACGGGTTCTGGAGGTTGTGGATCATGGTCAGGGGAGAATTGTCGAGAGAGGGCGTCGGCCTTCTGGTTCTTGTCGCCTGGTCTGTAGGTTACTGTGAAATTGAATCGGGTAAAGAAGAGTGCCCAACGAGCTTGACGTGGGTTTAGCCTTCGTGCTTCCCGTAGGTACTGCAGGTTTTGATGGTCTGTTATCACCTGGAATGGGTGAACTGCCCCCTCCAGCCAATGCCTCCACTCTTCTAAGGCCAGCTTGATGGCCAGCAACTCGCGGTTTCCGATGTCATAGTTCCGCTCCGCCGGGGACAACTTTTTGGAAAAGTAGGCACATGGATGGAGTTTGGGAGGCTCACCCTGCCGCTGGGATAGCACGGCTCCTACCCCGGTACAAGATGCATCCACCTCGACGACGAAGGGCAACTGGGGATCCGGATGGCTGAGGGTAGGAGCCGTACAGAAGGCATGCTTGAGGGTCTGGAGAGCTTGATTGGCTTCTGGTGTCCAGGACAGAGACTTGGGCCCGTTTCGTAGAAGAGATGTCAATGGTGCGCTGATGATACTGAAGTTTCTTATAAACCGGCGATAGAAGTTGGCAAATCCTAAGAAGCGTTGAAGTTCCTTGATGGAGGTGGGTTTGGGGCCAGTTTCGCATCGCGCCACCTTCCCTGGTCCATCTTGACGCCGCTCTGGGTGATGATATAACCGAGGAACTGGATGCTGCTGCGGAGGAACTCGCATTTCTCCAGCTTCAGGAAGAGGTGGTATTGGCGGAGCTTGGTCAGGACCTGTTTGACGTGTTGATGGTGTTCCATGATGTTCTTTGAGTAGACAAGAATGTCATCCAGGTACACGATGACGAAGACGTTGAGGAATTCTCTGAAGATCTCGCTCATGAAACCTTGGAATACTGCAGGAGCATTTGCCAGACCGAATGGCATGACGAGGTATTCGTAGTGTCCTGAGGGTGTAATGAACGCTGTTTTCCACTCATCTCCTCTTCTGATCCGGATTAGATTATAGGCGCTGCGTAGATCTAGTTTAGTGAAAATGCGAGCCCCCCGCAGCTGCTCCAGAGCGCGGGGACCAGGGGCAGTGGATACCGGAATTTGACCGTGAGCGTGTTCAGGTGTCGGTAATCGATACAGGGCCTCAAGCCTCCGTCCTTCTTACCCACGAAGAAGAAGCTTGAAGCGGCAGGGGAAGTAGATGGACGAATGAACTTTTGTTGAAGAGCCTCCTTGATATATTCATCCATGGCCTGTTGCTCCGGGATGGACAGGGCGAGATTCGTCCCGAGGGAAGGTGGCCCCATGCAGCAGGTCGATGGCACAGTCCCATGGCCGGTGAGGTGGAAGTTCCGTGGCCCGTTGTTTACTAAACACGTCCTGGAAGCGCCCGGTATTCGGCAGGGATCTCAGGAGAGGCGACGAAGAATTCTGTGGGCTCTCAATGGATGTGGAAGCGAGCAGGAGTTGAGTGATTCTGTCGGAGGTCTCAGCGGGTTGGGACTTCCTGACGATGGTTGAAAGACAGTTCGTTAAGCAGAAAGAGCTCCATTTTAACACTTCACCTGAGTCCCAGCAGATCATCGGGGAATGTTTGGACATCCACGGGCGCCCCAGGACGATGTCCGTAGTGGCTCCTTCCAGCACCAGAAAAGTAAGTTCCTCTAGGTGGAGCCAGCCGATTTGGAGCTGAATAGGGAGGAGACGCATCGAATGCATCCATGGCCCAGGGTTTTCCTAGGATGTTATGGGCTCGAAAGGACGATCAAGGCGGGTCTTGCGGGCTTTCAGTCTGTTAAGCAGGTTGGTGGATATGAAATTCCCCGCCGAGCCAGAATCCATCAACGCCGAGGCTGAGACAGAGAGATCATTGACAGTGACTAGAACCTTCGTTAGGGACATCTTGTGGATCACCGGCATAGTGTGAATCGTACTCACCCCTGGGCGTGGTGGTCGGGTCGGACACTGGATGCGGTATGACCCTCACCACCACAGTACAGACATAGGTGCAAGCGACACGTCTCTCCTCTCTGCAGGTGTTAGTCGGTAGTGGTCCAGCTGCATAGGTTCTGGTGCTGGAGGATCTGGTGCCCTTGGTGGAGACGGAACGTGTAATGCAGGGGTTTCTCTAGAACAGGTGGAGAGGTTTTGTGCTATTAAGATGGATTTCTGAATAAACCTTTCCAAACCATAACTGTCATCATAGATGGAGAGGTGAACACGGATCCGGGGTCAAGCCCTGGCGATGTAGACTGCCAGTAGGGCCGTCTCATTCCAGCCGCTTAGCGCGCAAGGGTGCGGAACTGCAGAGAGTAATCTTGGATGGACTGGTGGCCTTGTCGTAACCTGAGAAGCTGGTCGTTAGTGGAGATTGTGTCAGTAGCGTGACCGAACACATCCTTGAAGTGACTTACGAATACTGTGAGTGATTGCGTGACAGGGCTGTTGGAATCCCAGATAGCGCGCCCACTGAAGCGCGTCCGTTAAATAGCGAGATGATAAAAGCGATCTTGGCTCGTTCGGTCTCAAACTGACGTGCATTAATTTCAAAATATAACTGACACTGCAAAAGAAACCGCTGCATTCTTCCGCCTTACCACCGAGGGCGCTGGCGAGCCATGGGACTGGGTGAGGCAGATGTAGAAGAAGCACGCTGCAGGACATGGTGGAAGGCTTGCATTAAGTCAAATAATGGGTTTCGTTCTGGAGCGGCTGCTGGAGCTGCCGCTCCGCCGGTTATATCTTCGGTCTGCTGAGGGGTCCGGTCTTCTGTCATGATAAACAGGCGGACGCGGACGTAAGTGACTCCAGGTATGTTTATTAATAGCAGACCACTGAAGAGGCACGGAAGGGACTGAAGAGAGACAGAAAAGGGCTTAAATGTAGCGGAGATCCAGGTGGTGTTGTCCAGCTGGAAGAAGGCGATCACGGAGATAATACTGGAACACAGGCAAGACGGAATAGGAACCACAAGCGTGGGAGTCGGGTTGTCAGAGACAGACCGACAGTGAGTGCAGGCTGAGAGCAACATTTAAGGGTGTTGGTGATTAGTGACAGGTGTTTCAGAACTCGGGTGATTGGGACCGTGTGGGAGGAGTGATTGAGTCTGGTGTGAGGGACATGGTTGGATCTGTGACAATAATGTTGTACAACTCTTCATTTAAAACAAACCAGTCTTATTTCATCATATGTCTGATTTTTTTTTAGCATGTATGTATCTTAAGTATTTAAGAAGACGGACAGATGGATAGATAGATGGACAGACAGACAAATCATTAGATTCTAATTAAATAAGTATATTCAATTCAATATAAATTACACATTTTAATATTTAATATGGTAGTTTTAAATGCCATTAATAATAAAACATATACATGTTTAAAAATAATTAATAAATTAAAAATAATACTATATATAATTTATTAACATTTAATATTTATAGCATACAATGTTAGCATATTAATGTTGAGATTAAAATCTAAAAGACTTTTGAGTTTGAGAGGCAGTTTGAGAGGAAGTTACTTTTAAAATAACTATTGTTATTGTTAATTTGTAAATTATATTATTAATAATATCATCTTATTTTTGAGGCTTATATTGATATTTCAAAAGCATCATGCGCAGATTTATGCTGACTGACTAAAACAAGTAGTGCGTGGTTCAATTTTATAAGACCTCTTACGATGCAACATTTGCAAGATCACAAAGACTATGCTTAGGTTGTTAAATAGGGCCATTTAACGATCTAAGTGCATGGTCTGAAGCACATGGCTCAGGTGCACTTACAGCGAATCCGAATCCACTTTTGCTAGTTTAATGACGGAAAAAATGGTCCAAAAAGGTTGTACCTAGTCTCTCAATGAGTCATGGGTGTGTTTTTGGCGTAACGTGCAATAAACCAATCAGAGTGTCATCTCCCTTTCCCTTTAAAAGCCAGTTGCGCTTGCACCATGGTGGATTTGCTATTTACATGGCAGAATATAGACACCCTCAACCTGATGAGTCAGTTTAAATACTAGGGCTGGGTAAAAAATATTGATTTCTCGTTTTTAATCGATTCTCATTTTTACAAACCAATATCGATTCTTAAATCCCAAGAATCGATTAGTTATCCTGTTTTCGGTAGATGAATGAATGGGAAATTGTAGTGCACCTCACATTTACCTCAGAAAAACCATGTCCAGTGTCCATAAACTTTAAAAATTTACTATTTACTTTAGAGAGGAGCATTTTGCTAAATGTATGCACCATATTACATAGGCTATTCATCATAATTTAAATGTTCTTCAATATTTAATGGATATAAATCTGGCAAGTTTTTATGACAGCCACCATTTAAATGATATTTAAACCATAGAAATATGATAATGTAATTGTAGAAAGTTGATATTATAATTGTAAAGTTAATATTATAACTTTATATATATATATATATATATATATATATATATATATATATATATATATAATTGAGTGTAATTTAATTGTTTGTATAGAAATCAACAATAATGGGCTATTGACAATAATGGGCTATTGACTTTAGACGCAGTCATTTTCAGCTGCCTCCTCGTTTTCATGGACGAACTGATGGGCGCGAGTGCATTTGCTCATTTATGTGAAAATGATAACTGCGTTGGGCTAGCAAAAAACTCTTGTGTCGAACCTTTTTCAAAACATTTTAAGACAATTACTGTCAGACCTCAAATCACCTGTGTTATAATATGTCTTTCTAGAAGGAATATGATCATTTTGATATAGTTTTTGTATAGTTATCTAGTCTATTCTTTATTTGAATATCTGTCAGATTTCCTATTCCTTGATTAATAAGCAGCTTGTCAACCAACTACACCATCTCTGAATAAACAAAAGCATGAGTGACTTGACTAAAAGGAGGAGACATGTGGCAGAAGCAGCACTATTCAGTGCAGAATCTGCTCATCATCTCCAATGCTTTGCCGTCACCTGCTCATGTGAGAGACTAACCACAAATGACACTGGGACCACTGCTCCCTTGTCCCTCTCTCCACTGTCTCCCATCACAGGGCAGGACCTTCATTTCAGCCTGACAGGGCTCTGATGCAGCGCTTGTAATAACTGGGTTTTTAAACTGCATTTAAGTGTAGAACTCCATCTTGAAATGTCCCCCAATAAGTCCAACAATCCACTCCTTTGCTAAATCTCACACCCTACGATAAATTACAATGGGTATCATGGTAACTGTTTATATCACAATATTTACAGTTATTTTTGCTGGAAAATAAACCACCAAATAATTTATGCATTGCACCTGTGTGAATACGGAAGCTTGTTTCCACCACAAAACAAATAAATAAAATAAATTGTACAAGATAATTGCGAATCATCTCACAATTCTGACTTTTTTTCTCACAATTGATCACAATCGAGATATAAACTTGTAATTGAGAGTTATAATGTCAGAACTGTAACTGACTTTTTTTCTCAAAATTTGCAAGTTTATCTCACAATTCTGAGAAAAATGTCAGAAATGTGAGATCAAACGTCACAATTACCTTTAATATTTTATATTCAGAGGCGGAAACAAGCTTTCAAAGTATTTTGATAATTGTAAAAATTGGTGGGTTCAGTCATATTTACGATTTGAATGCACAAGAACGTCGCCAAAAAGTTGTAGTTTCAAGTGGGAAACTTGCATCAGAGAGAAAACATGTCGGGCGCAATGATGCAGTGTCTGTATTAATGTTAAAATGCTTTTTTTACATTTTCAAATTTCTTTAGTATAATGTTGTTGTTTAAGCATGAAAAAGGTCTGCAAAGTTACAAAGCACAAAGTCCACTCCAAATGGCGTTTTTCTCCATATCAGTATTGTTTCTAAACTCCCTGAAACGCCGTGATTATAGTCTTGAGTTGTCTTCTGGGGAACTTACACGTCACAATATTCCTCATTTAAATAATTCCCTCCCAAGGTATATTAAAAAAAAGTGGCGAGGCCTGGATAACTTGTGTTAGTAGTGTGTTGTCGCCATATCCAAAAGATGCTATTTTTTTCTCACCTTGAATCAAAACTGCCTTTTCAGCCTTCCTTAGGTGGACACATTTAGGAAACGCTGTTTGTATTTTTGACACTATTCCTCAGGCGTATACAATCACAACCTTTTGTTGTGTTCTCAACTTTTTTCTAACGACTGCTTTCTGAACCATGCAAGTTCAATGCAGGTCAGATGTTCTAAATGACAGTTATAGGCGGAGGGTGAACTAATACTAGAGGGTAAGGCTAGATGCGATTCCTCCTTAAAAACACTTTTAAATAGAATGTCATGAAATTGTTACATGTTCAGAATCAGAATCAGAATCAGAAAGAGCTTTATTGCCAAGTGTGCTTGCACACACAAGGAATTTGTCTTGGTGCTGAAGCTTCCAGTGCACATATACAATACAACACAACATGAACACAAATATACAAATATGAAAAATAGTACAAAATAAAATAAAGGTATGTAAAATATATATATATATATATATATATATATATATATATATATATATATATATATATATATATATATATATATATATGGGGTATTCAACTGTTCAAGAGGAAATGGCCTGTGGGAAGAAACTGTTCCTGTGCCTAGATGTTCTAGTGGCCAGTGATCGAGTCGCCGTCCTGACGGTAACAGTTCAAACAGGAAGTGTCCAGGGTGAGCGGAGTCTGTGATGATTTTACCTGCCCTCTTCCTCACTCTGGAAGAGTACAGGTCCTGGAGGGTTGGTAGGGGGCACCAATAATCCTCTCTGCAGTCCGGATTGTACGATGTAGTCTCCTGATGTCAGATTTGGTAGCTGAACCAAACCAGACAGTGATGGATGTGCACAAAACAGACTCAATGACAGCCGAGTAGAACTGGATCAGCAGCTCCTGTGGGAGGTTGAACTTCCTCAGCTGACGAAGGAAGTACAGTCTCTGCTGGGCCTTTTTACAATGGAGTCAATGTGATTGTCCCACTTCAGGTCCTGAGAGATGGTGGTGCCCAGGAACCTGAATGACTCCACTGCTGCCACTGTGCTGTTCATGATGGTGAGTGGGGGCAGAGCAGGGCTGTTCCTCCTGAAGTCCACTATCATCTCCACCGCTTTGAGCGTGTTGAGCTCAAGGTTGTTATAACTGCACCAGACAGCCAGCCGTTCAACCTCCAGTCTGTAAGCAGACTCATCACCGTTTTGGATGAGGCCGATGACGGTGGTGTCGTCTCTGCGAATATCAGGAGCTTCACAGAAGGGTCTTTAGAAGTGCAGTCATTGGTGTACAGGGAGAAGAGCAGTGGGGGAGAGAACACACCCTGGGGGCGCCAGTGCTGGTAGTGAGAGTCTTGGATGTGAGTTTCCCCAGTCTCACTCGCTGCTGCCGGTCTGTCAGGAAGCTGGTGATCCACTGACAGATTGTGGATGGCATGGAGAGCTGGGTCAGTTTAGCTGTAAGAAGATCAGGCATGATGGTATTGAAGGCCGAACTGAAGTCCACAAATAAGATCCTTGCATAAGTCCCAGGTCTGTCGAGATGTTGCAGGATATAATGCAGTCCCATGTTGACTGCATCATCCACAGACCTGTTTGCTCTGTAGGCAAATTGAAGAGGATCCAGCAAGGGTCCAGTGATGTCCTTCAGGTGGGCCAGAACCAGTCTTTCAAATGACTTCATGACCACAGATGTGAGAGCGACAGGTCTATAGTCATTAAGTCCAGTGATTTGGGGTTTTTTGGGGACAGGAATGATGGTGGAGCGTTTGAAGCAACGGGGAACTTCACACTGCTCCAATGATCTATTGAAGATCTGCGTGAAGACTGGGGCCAGTTGGTCAGCGCAGGCTTTCAAACAAGCAGATGAGATGCCCTCTGGGCCTGAAGCTTTCCTTATCTTCTGTCTTTTGAAGATTTTGGTTACCTGCTCCACACAGACCTTAAGCTCAGGTTGGATGGCGGGGAGGAGAGGGGGTGCAGGAGGTGTTGGGGGACGTGTGAAGTGCAGATCAGAGCGGGTGTGAGGTGTGAGATTGGGTTTCTCAAACCTGCAGTAAAATGCATTCAGCTCATCAGCCAGATGTTGATTCTCAGCAGGTCGGGGGGATGGTGGCTTGTAATTGGTGATATTCTTCAGGCCTGACCAGACAGCAGCAGGGTTGTTAGAAGAAAACTGGTTTCTCAGCTTTTCAGAGTAGCTTCTTTTAGCAGCTCTGATCTCCTTTGTCAGTCTGTTCCTGGCCTGGTTATACAAGACCCTATCCCCACTTCTGTAAGCATCCTCTTTGGCATGACGAAGCTGTTTGAGTTTCCCAGTAAACCATGGTTTATCATTAGTGAATGATAAGAATGTCTTGGTAGGAATGCATGTATCCTCGCAGAAACTGATGTATGATGTTACAGTATCTGTGAGCTCATCCAGATCAGTGGTAGCAGCTTCAAAGACATTCCAATCAGTGCAATCGAAGCAGGCTTGTAGGTCCCGCTCTGCTTCATTAGTCCATCTTTTTACAGTCTTTATTACAGGTTTAGCTGATTTCAGTTTCTGCCTGTAGGACGGTATAAGATGAACCACACAGTGATCAGAAAGCCCCAAAGCTGCCCGTGGGACGGAGTGATATGCATTCTTTATTGTGGTGTAGCAGTGGTCAAGAATATTACTGTCTCTGGTGGGACATGTAATGTGCTGTCTGTATTTTGGCAGTTCACGGGAGAGATTTGCTTTGTTAAAATCCCCAAGAATGATTAAAAGAGAGTCTGGATACTTTTGTTCAGTCTCAACTATTTGTTCAGCCAGCTGTTGTAATGCCATGCTGACACACGCGTCTGGAGGAATGTAAACATTCACGAGAATAAACGAGGAAAACTCCCGCGGTGAATAGAAAGGTTTACAGTTTATGAAGTGGGCCTCTAGGTTAGGAGAGGCTAGGTAAGGGATCTTCTTCAGCGTTGTTACATCTGAACACCAACTTTCGTTGATGTAGAAACACAAACCTCCACCTCTCGTTTTCCCGGTTAGTTCCGTGATGCGATCTGCTCGGAACAGCTGGAAGCCCGGCAGATGTAGTGCGTTGTCCGGTATGGCTTCACTCAGCCAGGTTTCAGTGAAGCACAGTGCAGCAGAGTTGGAAAAATCCTTGTTAATCCGGGTGAGGAGAAGCAGTTTGTCCGTTTTATTAGGAAGAGAGCGGAGATTAGCAAGATGAATACTGGGAAGAGGAGTGCGGAGGCCGCGCGCGATGAGTTTAACCAGCGCACCGGCTCGCTTCCCCGCTGCGTCTGGCGCGCGATTTAAAGAAACAGTCGCGACTCCAACGAGGATATCAAACAAAACGTCTGAATAATCAAAAACTGCAGACATATTGTCTGGTGTGTGTTTCCTAATGTCCAGTAGTTCGTCTTTGGTGAAACTGATCGGAAAAGAATGACTAAAAGCACAACAAACAAACAAAAACAAAACAAAAGCTGAAGAGCTCCACACCGAAGCAGCCATCCGCGGCGCCATCTTGTGTAATCCACACAAGATGCCTATCAACACCCAACACATCCACACAAGTTGCTTATCAACACCCAACACATCCCAGCAAAATCGCTGTTGTTATTAAAGTAGTTATGTTCACAAACCATTATAATTTGAACGGGCAAGATTCGTGATTTGGCATGGTGGCCAGTTTGAATAATAAATAGCCTATTGCCTTACATAATGCTGCAAAACATGCATTTTCTTCAAATTCTGAATGGATTATCGTCTAGAACGCGTGCATAAAAGTGCTCCCTTTATAATCACTAAACTGTCACTCTTCTTAATTCATCGCAATCTCAAAAAGTTCTGCTAACCAGTTAAGCTGATTGTACAATAAATATCTTATTTCATTTACATGTCTACACTTTTTTTGTTAAAGTTAAAGTTAAAGGTGTCATGAACTGGCTTTTTTAATTTTTTTATACTGTTGTCTGAGGTCAACTTATGACGTTCGCATGGTTTTTACATTCAAAAACATCATGATAATTACAAACCCGATTCCAAAAAAGTTGGGACACTGTACAAATTGTGAATAAAAAAGGAATGCAATAATTTACAAATCTCATAAACTTATATTTTATTCAGAATAGAATATAGATAACATGTCAAATGTTGAAAGTGAGACATTTTGAAATGTCATGCCAAATATTGGCTCATTTTGGATTTCATGAGAGCTACACATTCCAAAAAAGTTGGGACAGGTAGCAATAAGAGGCCGGAAAAGTTCAATGTACATATAAGGAACAGCTGGAGGACCAATCTGCAACTTATTAGGTCAATTGGCAACATGATTGGGTATAAAAAGAGCCTCTCAGAGTGGCAGTGTCTCTCAGAAGTCAAGATGGGCAGAGGATCACCAATTCCCCCAATGCTGCGGCCAAAAATAGTGGAGCAATATCAGAAAGGAGTTTCTCAGAGAAAAATTGCAAAGAGTTTGAAGTTATCATCATCTACAGTGCATAATATCATCCAAAGATTCAGAGAATCCGGAACAATCTCTGTGCGTAAGGGTCAAGGCCGGAAAACCATACTGGATGCCCGTGATCTTCGGGCCCTTAGACGGCACTGCATCACATACAGGAATGCTACTGTAATGGAAATCACAACATGGGCTCAGGAATACTTCCAGAAAACACTGTCGGTGAACACAATCCACCGTGCCATTCGCCGTTGCTGGCTAAAATTCTAGGTCAAAAAAGAAGCCATATCTAAACATGATCCAGAAGCGCAGCCGTTTTCTCTGGGCCAAGGCTCATTTAAAATGGACTGTGGCAAAGTGGAAAACTGTTCTGTGGTCAGACTAATCAAAATTTGAAGTTCTTTTTGGAAAACTGGGACGCCATGTCATCCAGACTAAAGAGGACAAGGACAACCCAAGTTGTTCTCAGCGCTCAGTTCAGAAGCCTGCATCTCTGATGGTATGGGGTTGCATGAGTGCGTGTGGCATGGGCAGCTTACACATCTGGAAAGGCACCATCAATGCTGAAAGGTATATCCAAGTTCTAGAACAACATATGCTCCCATCCAGACGTCGTCTCTTTCAGGGAAGACCTTGCATTTTCCAACATGACAATGCCAGACCACATACTGCATCAATTACAACATCATGGCTGCGTAGAAGAAGGATCCGGGTACTGAAATGGCCAGCCTGCAGTCCAGATCTTTCACCCATAGAAAACATTTGGCGCATCATAAAGAGGAAGATGCGACAAAGAAGACCTAAGACAGTTGAGCAACTAGAAGCCTGTATTAGACAAGAATGGGACAACATTCCTATTCCTAAACTTGAGCAACTTGTCTCCTCAGTCCCCAGACGTTTGCAGACTGTTATAAAAAGAAGGGGATGCCACACAGTGGGAAACATGGCCTTGTCCCAACTTTTTTGAGATGTGTTGATGCCATGAAATTTAAAATCAACTTATTTTTCCCTTAAAATTATACATTTTCTCAGTTTAAACATTTGATATGTCATCTATGTTGTATTCTGAATAAAATATTGAAATTTGAAACTTCCACATCATTACATTCTGTTTTTATTCACAATTTGTACAGTCTTCCAACTTTTTTGGAATCGGGTTTGTAAGTAATAGACTATTTTCTACCCTGGTTTTGAGGCTCTCTCCTGAACGCTCGGTTTTGATGGGCGTGCCGCACTGAAGACTTGAAAGTAAACGCCCATGGCTAGGATTGGATAAGATAAGATTTGCATATTTAATGAGCTTCTGCTCCCCTGTCAGTTCACGTGAGGGACTGTTTTGATAGCGGCAACCGGAATTATTCTCTCACAGGGCTCGCAAAACGTCTTTATCAAACAAACTTTATCTCTCATCCACCCCCGATTGATTGGAATATTATTTTTTTATTGCTTGGCCCGTCCGATCGGTGGAAATAAGCGCGAAACGCACACACACACATGCACATGTGCTATTCAAATATCAAGTCAAGAGAGTGAACAACGCAGATCAAGAAAGGAATGGAAAACACACAAGTTAGCCCTGGGACGTTGGGCTTTCCGAGCCCTGGCCTATACATATACGAGTCTGATCCCGAATCGCAATGAACCAACAAATAAAGGATTCTCCAGCCTGTGACAGCGTGTTAAGGTATGTTCTGTTAGACCCGTAAAAATAATCAAAACAATCTGTAACAATGCAATACTATCACATATAAAAAACATGTTTTACTCACATAAGTGTGTTGCACCATTCCTGTCAGATCCAATATAGAAGGCACAGCATTATGTTTTAATCTCAATATGTCTGCAAATCCAGTCTGGACCTGTATCTTGTTTACAAACGATTCCGCAGTGAAATGAAGCGAACAAACGCAATGTCTCAATGCACGTGAGCTGAATCTTCATTAAAAATAAAGTTCAACCACTCATTCCTAATATTAGAATACGAAGGAAGCTTCTGCAGCGACTCTGTTCTTCCACAACCAGGCACAGCGCAATATCTTACTCTCTTCGGCAAGTTTATTGCTCGGTAGCACGATCCGTTTAGCTCCACGAGTCGGTGGGCGGGGCTACAGAAGCAGGCGTACATTTTTATTTGTTGAGCGGCGTTTCTGCATTCTATGACGTCAATGGTCGACATATTCTGATCCGCCACCTGCAGCATTCTCACATGCGATACTACTACTAGCCAGACTCCTCTGTGTATACAGACGTGATGTAATGACGCAAAGACATGCTCAAATTTCCCGCAGAAATCCACCAGTAACACTCAAATTATAACACATTATTACAAGCTTACCATTGTAAATAGGGCTAAGGTAAGGAGATTGTGTTTTGAACACTAGCTGGTTATGTACTTAACCAGTACTAATAGATTTTTTTATCATTTTTAACAAAAAAAAAAAGGTAAGAACTGCAGCTTTAAATTATAACAAGAGGATGAGAGTGTGTAGACCTCAGCACTGGACAAAAACTCTAGCGTTTTGAGTGGTGAGGGGATTCTAACTTAAACACATTTGATTGGCCATTGCGTTCAAGAAATCATCAGATATGTTTGTGATTGGCTACATTGCAAAAATACATGCTGCAAAAATACGTTGTAAATAGAAAAAACTATTTATATTAGTTTCGACGCTCTCAAGAGCACAATCACCAAATCTGTTTATGTTTATCAGTTTATGATGAGAATATTTGTGAGGCTGCAGAATTCAGTTCAGCTTGTGCACTGAACAAAATTCCGGTGTTTTAGCGATCACTAATCTTAACGCATCTGATTGGCCATTGCATTCATAAGCTCAACAGAGTCGTGTCTGATTAGTTACAGTGCGCAACACAGTAAAACACGTAAAAAGTATGATGCAACATGAGCACTTTTAAATTTAATGCCATAATGGCCACTTAATTTAGATTTAAGTGCATTTTTGGCCAAAGCTTCCATTAATTTTTGAGCCGTGGCCAGGGGAAGGCTAAGCTTTCCCCAGCCTTACACATACTCCATCTATGGTTATAACATCACATCTGAAAGAATTGTGAAACGTCCTGCACATGTCGTGCTTGTGAAGGTGGTTTGGGTTGATAAAATTTACTGACATTATAGGACTTGGGCCCAAACTGATATGGCAAAACTGACGACATAGACCTTATTCAGAGCAGCACCATGACAGATATGAACGCAAGACTGTGAGGGATAGACTTACCGTGTTTTCAATGGCATCCTCTGTGAAAAAAGCTGTATAAAGCTCCTAGATCACTTTTAATTTTCCACAGTTCATACTGTCGTGAGATTTTTGTCTGGAAGCCTCCGGAGCTGAAACTCGCCGGTTATGATAAGGCACCTTACATTTCCGACACATGCTCTAAGTCGCAGACCAATCACAACAGACTGAGGTCAGCTGACCAATCAAACAAAGTTGTGCTTTTCAGATGGTAGGTTTTAAAGAAAATTAAATTAAGGTACTTTATGCAGTGATTATAAAAAAAAGACTGTCAAACTGTAATTGCTAATGTCTCTGAATGTAGTTTCTTTTAAATCTATTCTTAGCTCTTCATAGCAAAGCACAAGACAAACAATGGTTTGCAAAATAAGCCCACACAGTTACATATATATATATATATATATATATATATATATATATATATATATATATATATATATATATATATATATATATATATATATATATACACACACCGTACAAGCATAACATTATGACCATCTTCCTAATATTGTGTTGGTCCCCCTTTTGCTGCCGAAACAGCCCTGACCCATCGAGGCATGGACTCCACTAGACCTCTGAAGGTGTGCTGTGGTATCTGGCACCAAGATGTTTGATGATCCTTTAAGTCCTGTAAGTTGCAAGGTGGGGCCTCCATGGATCAGACTTGTTTGTTCAGCACATCCCACAGATGCTCGATTGGATTGAGATCTGGGGAATTTGGAGGCCAACCTCAAACCCGTTGTTGTGCTCCTCAAACCATTTCTGAACCATTTTTACTTTGTGGCAGGACACATTATCCTGCTGAAAGAGGCCACAGCCACCAGGGAATACTGTTTCCATGAAAGGGTGTACATGGTCTGCAATAGGCATTGTTGACTGCTCAACAATGGTGGTACGTGTCAAAGTAACATCCACATGGATGGTAGGACCCAAGGTTTCCCAGCAGAACATTGCCTAAAGCATCACACTGCCTCCGCTGGCTTGCCTTCTTCCCATAGTGCATCCTGGTGCCATGTGTTCCCCAGGTAAGCGACACAACACGCACCCGGCCATCCACGTGATGTAAAAGAAAAGGTGATTCATCAGACCAGGCCACCTTCTTCCATTGCTCTGTGGTCCAGTTCTGATGCTCACGTGACCACTGTTGGGCTTTCGGCAGTGGACAGGGGTCAGCATGGGCACCCTGACTGGTTTGAGGCTATGCAGCCCCATACGCAACAAACTGCGATGCACTGTGTATTCTGACACCTTTCTATCAGAACCAGCATTAACTTCTGGAGCAATTTGAGCTCGTCTGTTTGATCAGACCACATGGCCCAGCCTTCGCTCCCCACATGCATCAGTGAGCCTTGGCCGCCCATGACCCTGTTGCCGGTTCACCACTGGTCCTTCCTTGGACCACTTTTGATAGAGACTGACCACTGCAGACCGGGAACACCCCACAAGAGCTGCAGTTTTAGAGATACTCTGACCCAGTCGTCTAGCCATCACAATCTGGCCCTTGTGAAACTCACTCAAATCCTTACGCTTCCCATTTTTCCTGCTTCTAACACATCAACTTTGAGGACAAAATGTTCACTTACTGCCTAATATATCCCACCCACTAACAGGTGCCGTGATGAAGAGAGAATCAGTGTTATTCACTTCACCTGTCATAATGTTATGCCTGATCGGTGTATATGTGTGTGTGTGTGTGTGTGTGTGTGTGTGTGTATATATATATATATATATATATATATATATATATATATAAACAATTCACTAATGAGGAAGAAATAAAAAAGGACAAAATGAACACTTATGATATATTTGATCCTAATAAATGTATCCAATTACTTTTATAGTGTACAAACTACCTGCATAATGGCATAAAGAAAGTTTTAAAACTTAATTTGAAGTTCAGGTCTAAATTAACCAAATCAAAATATTATTTTCTTTTCAGAAAGAGTGTGCCATAGTTGCAGCATAATAAGATTCAGAAGAAACAACAGGTCAATTTTATAATGAGCGAAGAGAATACTTTTAAGATCTCTATAATGAATTCCAGCATCCACACCTACAGTTGTCCACTGATTGGTGTGGTGTTTTGATCTGTGGGCCAAATGAAGAGACAAACACCATGGGATCCTCAGCAAGCTGCCACATATATGAGAATAGATGAGAATGACAGAAAGCTCTAGACTGAAGAAAAATAAAAGCACAATGAATAAACATCTCTTTATAGTTTTCTTTTGGGAGCTGAGATTGAAATTAACAAGCTATAAACAAAAAAAGAAAAGAAAAAAAGATACATAACACTTTAGCAAAATGTCTAAAATAAAAATCACAAGAAAAAGCCTTTTTGTCTTTGTGTTTTCTGCTTTGTGTTTCTACACAGCTCATTAAAAGGGTGATTGCACTATATAGCTGTTGTCTTTATTTACTTTCAAGTGACCAGGCCTGGTTGAATTTGTTTATGTGGTGTTCGCAAGCTCACAAACAGCACTATGATCAGTTGCAGGGGCGGCAGGGGTGCTCAATCCTGTTCCTGGAGGTCCACCCTCCAGCTGTACCAGCTCTAATCAAACACTCCTGTAACAGCTAACAGCTAATTAAGATCCATTTAATTGGAACACCAATTTCTTACTCAACTGAATACGTTCACTAAAGACATACCCGACTGTGTTTACCTAAATACTCGCCAGGATATTTTTACATATATTTGACCATTCAAACTCAATAATCCACGGTTAGAGTCCGGCAGCGCGAGCATGTCCCGCAATGAATGGTGGAAACAGAGCTCTGCACACACATCCTGGCTCCAGCTGTCACACATCGACGCAAATAAGAAATACTAAATGGTAAATGGACTGCATTTATATAGTGCTTTCAACAGACCCATGGCCACCAAAGCGCTTTACATATTGCCTTACATTAACCCATTCATTCACTCATTCATACACCAACGGCGGTGTCAGCCATGCAAGGCGCCATCCAGCTTGTCGGGAGCAGCTGGGGTTAGGTGTCTTGCTCATGGACACCTCGACACTTGGTCAGGTGGAACCGGGGATGGAACCACCAACCTTCCGGTTTGTAGCCAACCAACCACTGAACCACTGCTACCCCTATACTGCTCTCGTTAGAGTGCTGTCATTCTTAAAGTGCAGCGTTTTTAATAGTTAAGTATTGAGATATTTTTCTAGTACCAGTATATCGTGCAACACTAGAGGCACCAAACCCGCTTGAAACAAACTTCTTCTTCTTACAGTGAAAAACATCCATGTTTGTGTCACGTTTACGATGATGTCACACCAGTAGAAGTGGCACAACTATAACGATCAGTCTATATACAAATTTTCAGTCTGCAGTGGAAAAGCAAGCCGAGCCAAAGTAAAGTGAGCCGAGCCATACCGGGTCTTACCACGCAGTGGAAAAACACCATATTTAAACAGATATTTCATTTTTGTGTGAACTAACCCTTTAATACATTCTTTTTTTATCAATACTTGAATGTGGATAAGTTTTATTTAAAAAAAAAAAAAAAGCAAATTTTGAGCAAAAACATTAATACACATTCCAGTGCTCCAAATTTTCAACAAAATGGCTGTGGCATGTTTTACAGCACTATATCCAACAATCCTCAGGGTGAATGTTTGTTTCAGCAGCTCTCACTTCACCGTGCATATATGAATGCAGTCGATCATTCAGCACAGGATCTGTGGCAGCAGTGAGTTGGCAGATGACACTGGGCTGAGTTAGCATTGCCTTCGTAGCTAACTAATGAGAAACTGCAGGGATGAGCTACCCACTCCTCCAGTAGGGTTCAGCAGAACAAAAGCGGCTTCTTTGCATTGCACCATCCACCTGTTCCTGCTGCCCAACCCCCCGGCTGCCATGCTGATGCTACGCGCTGTCCTGCCTCCCGAAGGCCCCTACGGCTGTCTCTACAGCAGGCCTAATGAGCCACTGGACCTGACCGGCTCTTAATGCTGCAATTATGTGCCATGCCCAGAAATCCTGGGGGTGTTTGCTTGTGCTGAGCAAAGCCTGGGCCATAAAAGCAACTTTTCTCTGCCTGCTGCTCTCCCGTGATGCACACATCCAAATTGCACACATTAATATCTACTAGCAGACAGACGCAGCCTCGCCGACCCCCTCGACCCTCTCTAGCAAGTGTCCTGCCCTGGAAGGGTGAAACTTGAGGGTGAGTGAAACTAAATAAACAACTAAGCTAATGGGAAATGTATGCCAATTAAGGCAATTAAAATTTTTCCTACTTAACTAGTACACTGAAAAAATGTGGTGTAGAAACACATTTCAAAAATAATTACAAAGAAATGCCAAGTATTAAACAGAATTACAGATACAATTTTGAAGTGTATTTACAAATGTACAGTGTATTGCAGACACTAAAGTATAAACTAAGCACTGGATGAACGCCCTGGAGACAGATAAGCATTACACAGTTACTACAGTAAATACAAGGCCTATGAGCTTATAGCGTTTAATTTGTTGTTTCTCTTAACTATGCTGTATGGAAAACAGCTTTTGGTTGAAAGGCCTTAAATATATCCCCTTTAATGTCCTTTAATATGTCACTTAAGTGATTTCCTAGTAGGCGATGGAGACGTTCATTTTTCAGGATCAGTGTTTATAGCATAGACCCTCTATGTGTGTTTTCTCCATCGCTTTAATTCCTCTAAAGTGCACTAGCATATGCTGATTGTGAATTAATGCCCCAAAGCTGATTTATACCAGCAGGGTAAATGCAGCTTTCCCAGCAGCCCCTGAAATATCAAGAATGTGATAAATGGAGGTATGGAATGGAGGAGGTTGTTTAGACTGGAGAGAAAGGAAGAAACAGAGAGGGAAGAATACATCTTTACAAATGAAAATAAATGAAAAAGAGAGACAGAAATTTTGACCCCAGCCTGCAAAAAAACCTTGCAACTTCTCAGACTGCCAAAAAAGAAAGTGAATGTGTGTGTGTGTGTGTGTATAGGGATAATCCAAGGCTTTTAATGCACAAGGTGGAGACAGTGGGTTACATTGCTTTTACTTTATAAAAGAGATGTAACCCTCTCATTGCAGAGAAATATAATGTACGCATTCGCGCTGTCTGTCTTTCTGTGCGGCGGCGTGTCAGGATATACACAGAAAGTGCATTCTCTTTTGACTTTTAAAAGCATATAATGTAACTCTAGCCAAAGGATGAGAGAAAAAACGGATGCTGCGTCAAATGCGTTAAATATTGTTAACGCGTTAAACTGAAGAAAAAAATAAAATAAAATAATCACATGCATTAACCAGTTAATGTTGATAGCACTTCATCTTAAATTTGGTTTGTTTTTCTTACTCCATTAGCACATTGTTCTCTCTCTCTCTCTCTCTCTCTCTCTCTCTCTCTCTCTCTCTCTCTCTCTCTCTCTCTCTCTTTTTAGCACAGTTAGGTTTATGCTTAAATGAAAAAAAAAATGTAAATAGGGTAAGATAAATAAACAATTCAAGATTTATTCTTGAAAACAATTAAATTGTTGTATGCAATTTTGCTTCTCGGACATATGTATCTTTAAGGGTGTTTAGATATTTGTACTGTAAAACATGACAAAAATAATGAGTACGAATGTTGTTGTTTTTTTTTTTTGCACTGCACTTGTACAAATAAATGTGCAGCTCATCATAGGTAAATGTGGCAGAATGGCCATAAATTGGTCAACTTAAAGGGACAGTTCAACCACAAATGAAAATTAGCCCATGATTTACTCACCCTCAAGCCATCCTAGGTGTATATACATTCTTCTTTCAGACGAATAAAATCGGAGTTATATTAAATAATATCCTGGCTAATCTAAGCATTGTAATGGCAGTGAATGGCAGCCCAAAAAAAGTGCATCCATCCATTATAAAAGTAATCCATATGGTTTTGGGGGGTTAAAAAGGCCTTGAATCAATGGGTTTGAGTAAGAAAAATATGATGTAAAAACCCATCACATGGTGAAATGTTCCAAATCAACCCTCTACAATGCGAGTAAAACACTCGCATTTGCGAGTGAATCTTCACTGTGGGCGACTAAACAATAATGTATCATTAGCCATTGGCTAATAAATGCTTAGATTTTACTGACCAAGCGATCAGTCTATTTCAGTTCAGCTCAATGGATGTGTGCGCACCTGTATTTGACGTACCATAAACTCTAGTGTGAAGGCGCACAACTCGCCGTCGCTTTGAGGGGGCGCTATGTTTCTCTCTCTCACACACACGCGCGCACACACACACACGCAAAGAGAGAGAGTCTTACATACCACACAGAATCGAAGCACTACATGTAAACCATATTCTTTGTTGTATTTTCCTGTCAAAACAATGGAGTTCATTTGGAATTATTCAGCTTTTAAAAAGAAGCAGAAGATATGCGGTAGTGGGCGGGACTAATGCGCAAACGGCAATCTCATTGGCTGGCGCTCATCTATTACCTTCACTGTTTTGATTTCAGCGAATCAGTTTGAGCAACGCTGACAACGTGATTAATATTCATGAACCCAGCAGTTCATCATTCTTTAGTGCGTTGTATATTGTTATTAATAGTAGAATTAGTAGTAATAGTATTATCTTATTAATAATTACTCAGATCTATTTTTATATACATATACATATATATATATATATATATATATATATATATATATATTTTTTTTTTTACAGAAACACTGAATGACTAACAATATCTTAAGCACCACCAGACCTAAGTTCAGTTAAAATATCAAACATGCATTCATATGTGTGTGTGTGTACTGTGTATAATTATTATGTATATATAAATACACACATATTAATGTATATATTTAAGAAATATTTGCATGTATATACTGTGTGTGTGTGTATATATATATATATATATATATATATATATATATATATATATATAATTTATATATATATATAATTTATATATAATAAGCATATTTTATATATAAAAACATTTAAATATATACATGTGTGTGCATTAATATATACATAATAATTATACACACACTACACACACACATGTATTATGTAAATACAAACTTTTATTTTGGATGCGGTTAATCGCGATTAATCTATTTGGAAGCACTAATATAAATAAAACAGTATATCATTCTGGTGAGTAAACTAAAAAATGTACTAGCCAATGGCGATTTATTGCCAAGGTGTGTGTAGATGGTTGCAAATATATTTGTATTTCTTTCATGGCTTGTCTGAAACAAAAGTTATGGTCAAAGCCAGAAATAAGCTGTGTTCCAAGTTTTAGGTTGATATATCAAACAATTAGCTTTCAGTAAGATTTTGTTTGGGCGTAGTACCAAACTTTCGCACTAGATGACATCCAAACTCCATTACTGACTATATATGGGCACCTCCATTTCCATATGGTTTGAGTGAACCATATATTTCCATAATTTTCATAAATTTTATTGAAGTAGACATCCTGTTCAGAAGTAGTATAGGCAGTTTGGCAGTACTTGATTTGAATTCAACCTCTAATAAATATAAAAAGAAACTTGTGCATTATACACTCTAAAAAATGAGAGTTAAAAACATCCCAAGTTGGGTTGAAAGTAGACTAACCCAGCGATTGGGTTGTTTTAACCCAGTAAATGGTTTGTTTTAACCCAGCGGTTGGGTTAAATGTTTGCTTAAAACAGCCCAATCGCTGGGTTAAAACAACCAATTTACTGAGTTAAAACAACCCAATCGCTGGGTTAGTCCATTTTCAACCCAACTTGGGTTGTTTTTAACCCAGCATTTTTTAGAGTGTAGCTCACTGCTGCATCACAAATGGCAAATCTATATTTTTTCCCCTTCATATTTAAAACATTTCCAGAATTTATCATCTCGAACAACTGACTAGACGTTTTATTTTGAACTCTTGGCATGAAAACAAATGGTTGTCTACCAATCTTTAATTTCTTTCCATGTTCATCGTTATTTCAAAATAAAGGTCTGAACTGAATATGAAAATATGAAAACTAGAATTTATAAGCTGCATCACTACACAAGGGGACTAGCTAACGTTACCCTGAAGAGGACAGTTCACTCGGTGGCTGCTATGACACTTGTTGCACACTGCAGTAAGAGTAAAGCATTTCTGCCAAATAAAACCAGAAACCGGGTAACGCAGATATGATGCCACTGACAGGTGACTCCCTCACATGTTCATTGGTTAAAATAGCAATTGTCTCACGATTTACAAATAGTTGGAAAGCGATCAGCTACTTCAGACTGTGTTGTTCTCTTGTGCTCCGCCATCTCACGATACGATAACGTTGGATTAAAAAAACTTTGCGTGCCGTAGTTTACATAGGACTGGGGTAAATGGGGTTTATTTTGATGTGTGAACTGTCTTTGTGGTGTTAAGAGCGAAAACTATGGCCGATTTTTTTTTTTTTGTTTAACAAAGTGTTTGTCATTGAATCATTCATTCAAGAGATTCATTCACAAACGCTGATTCAACCAATAATGAAATGGTGAATGAATGAATGATGAATGAGACATGACTCCATTCAAATAATTATTTTATTATTTCGTTCAAATGTATTTTTAAACAGACTGAAGCAATGAAGATTTTGTCAGTACTTCTAGTACATTGTTATTTTGTTTAGTTGTCTAAAGTTTTTTCTTCAGAATCATGGGAGAATCACAAAAAAAAATATAGTGATTCTCAAAATCGTGCAGCTCTACCTCTCGCAGTTCAAAAGGCTTACACTGCATCCAACATTATCGTCGCGCCAGTTACGCTTTTTCCGTGAGTTGAATATGGAAGGCGGTCTGCCAAAAGCTATTTTACTTTATAATGTGTTAAATACGGATATTTTTTTCTTACACAAACCCATTGATTCACTTCAGAAGGCCTTTATTACATTTACATTTATGCATTTGGCAGATGCTTTTATCCAAAGCGACTTACATTGCATTCAAGGTACACATTTTTACATTTTGTCAGTTCTTGCTTTCCCTGGGAATCAAACCTATGACCTTAGCGTTGCTAGTGCCACGCTCTTATTGTTTGAGCTACAGGAAAGCCTGTAAAGATTTGGATTGTATTAACCCCGAAGAGCCGTAAGGAGTATGTTTATAATGGATGAATGTGCTTTTTTGGGCTTCAAATTTTGGGCTGCCATTCACTGCTGGAAGAGCCAGGACATTTTTTAATATAACTCTGATTGTATTCATCTGAAAGAAGAATGTCATATACACCTAGGATGGCTTGAGGGTAACTAAATCATGGGGTAATTTTCATTTTTGGGTGAACTATCCCTTTAATAGCAATATTTTTTTAGTGTAAAAAGGCTTTTGTTAGACTTAGAAAAATTGCAAAACAGTATAGTAGTACATTACATTGTGGGATTGTTTGTGATTTAAGGTAGCACTTGCTACTTGAAGCAGTAAACAAAACTAGTGCCATCAAACTCCAAGCTGCACAAACAAGCAAAACAAAACCGCTCATTCATCACTGAGACCTGTTCGAAAGCAATCATTGTGGCTGTAGTGATTACAGCAGGTGGAAGGGGTAAAAGTGTGTTCTCTGCAAAGTGCTGTGCCAAGTGTAGCCATCATCACTGCAGCATGAAACTCACTCACTGTGTGGTTATTCAGATCAAAATTTCTGGAAATACCAGACATAGAAATGACTCAGCATTGAAATTCTCTCCTCCCCCATGTCTCAAATCCATTAAAGACCTTCCAGAGAAAAAGCTGAACCTTCTTTGGTTCCCAACATATAATAAGAGGTGGTTTGGCTTGAGCGGATGGATGGATGGATGGACGGACAGTGGGACAAGTCAATAATATTGCTGAATAATAAGTGTCCCCAACTAAGCAAGCCAAAGGCAATAGTGGCAAGAAACACCACAAGGTGACAAATGGATAAAAAAAATAAAAAATAAAAAAAAACCTTGGTTGAAACCAGGCTGAGTCGGGGGACCAGTTCTCCGCTTGCCAAATTAGTTAACATGATGGTGGAAATGTAATTACAGGAATCTGCCAACAGGGGCTAAAGAGGTCATGCTAACTGTAGAGGAGAAGCACATCTCAGAAGTACTTGGATTCACCCTGCAGATGACGGCTGTCTGTACAAATGAACATTGGAGAAAACTGTGTTACCTTCAATATGATATGGTAATTACAAAAATTCCCTGAACAAAGGCATAAGAGTGAAGATTGCACAAGCTAGAATGACAGGATGCTAAAATGAGCCAGAGGCCCAGCTGCAGGGAAATTGAATTTCACAGGTATTGTTACTGGAGTTCTGTAAGCCGAAGATGTGGCATACTAATTAAGCAGCAATACTATACAGGAAATGAGCACGGAGATTAAACATGCTGAGTTTTGTGTTCCTGGTTGTTTCTTTCCTGGTAATCCAAAAATGAGTCCCAATCCACACATATACCGGCGCTTGATAGGGGTGAAACGTTCAAGGGTTAAAGCCAGTGCAGAGCTCTGAAACAGTGAAGATGAATATTACACTCACCTAAAGGATTATTAGGAACACCATACTAATACTGTTTGACCCCGTTTCGCCTTCAGAACTGCCTTAATTGTACGTGGCATTGATTCAACAAGGTGCTGAAAGCATTCTTTAGAAATGTTGACCCATATTGATAGGATAGCATCTTGCAGTTGATGGAGATTTGTGGGATGCATATCCAGGGCACAAAGATCCCGTACCACCACATCCCAAAGATGCTCTATTGGGTTGAGATCTGGTGACTGTGGGGGCCATTTTAGTACAGTGAACTCATTGTCATGTTCAAGAAACCAATTTGAAATGATTCGAGCTTTGTGACATGGTGCATTATCCTGCTGGAAGTAGCCATCAGAGAATGGGTACATGGTGGTCATAAAGGGATGGACATGGTCAGAAACAATGCTCAGGTAGGCCGTGGCATTTAAACGATGCCCAATTGGCACTAAAGGGCCTAAAGTGTGCCAAGAAAACATCCCCCAGACCATTACACTACCACCACCAGCCTGCACAGTGGTAACAAGACATGATGGATCCATGCTCTCATTCTGTTTACGCTAAATTCTGACTCTACCATCTGAATGTCTCAACAGAAATCGAGACTCATCAGACCAGGCAACATTTTTCCAGTCTTCAACTGTCCAATTTTGGTGAGCTCGTGCAAATTGTAGCCTCTTTTTCCTATTTGTAGTGGAGATGAGTGGTACCCGGTGGGGTCTTCTGCTGTTGTAGCCCATCCGCATCAAGGTTGTGCGTGTTGTGGCTTCACAAATGCTTTGCTGCATACCTCGGTTGTAACAAGTGGTTATTTCAGTCAAAGTTGCTCTTCTATCAGTTTGAATCAGTCGGCCCATTCTCCTCTGACCTCTAGCATCAACAAGGCATTTTCGCCCACAGGACTGCCGCATACTGGATGTTTTTCCCTTTTCACACCATTCTTTGTAAACCCTAGAAATGGTTGTGCGTGAAAATCCCAGTAACTGAGCAGATTGTGAAATACTCAGACCGGCCCGTCTGGCACCAACAACCATGCCACACTCAAAATAGCTTAAATCACCTTTCTTTCCCATTCTGACATTCAGTTTGGAGTTCAGGAGATTGTCTTGACCAGGACCACACCCCTAAATGCATTGAAGCAACTGCCATGTGATTGGTTGATTAGATAATTACATAATAGTTCCTAATAATCCTTTAGGTGAGTGTATACTACTGAAATACTGTACATTTCAATAGTAACAGTAATTAAGACTTTTTAAACATTTCATTTTGTTTATATGAAAGTCATTACAGGCCTTGGTCTTATACAGTTGTTACACACTGTACAATCCAGGAAAGAACTACAATTAAACCTGTTATCAGCAGTAATGAGGTGAGGTATACAGGGTCAACCTCAGCTTGTATACTAAAGTGCAATTTTTCACTGTGTAAAAAAAAAAAAATCAAATATACACATCCCAGATAAACACTTTAAACTGTCTTCAGTGACTCAAATTTAATACCACTGCACTCATTAGCCTATTCAATTACCTACCAACTCAGCAGTTGTTAGTTACTTGCTGTTCTTGTAAAACATAGTTTGAAAGAAATATTTGCTGAACTCTCTCCGTCTACAGTCATTTCTACAGTAATTGAAAGGGTAAACAGTACTTTGGAGCAGCACTTAATAAAAGGCTCATTCCATGAATGCACACTTGTGTTTTTAAAGGGGTCATGACATGGATATTTTTATAATTATTATTAGAATATTCATCCATAATATTCATTGAGGTTCACTTATAGGTTAAAAGTTTTTTGCACACAAAAAAAAACCAAACAAATATATACACTCAGTCATGGCATTCAGTCCTCCTCTCCCGAGCATTCTTCTAGCAAATGTTCAATCCTTGGATAATAAGATGGACGATCTTAGAGCCAGGATAAGTTTTCAACGGGACATGAGAGACTGTAACATCTATTGTTTGTCTGAAACATGGCTCACGCCCGCGGTCCCGGACACAGCTGTGACGCCGTCTGAGAACTTCTCTGTTTTTCGGATGGACAGAACAGCCGAGGCCGGTAAATCCAAAGGCGGTGGAGTATGCTTCATGATCAACAAGAAATGGTGCGATCCCAGGAACATCACCATTCTCTCGCGGTCCTGCTCGCCTCATCTGGAACATTTAACAATAATTTTCCATCCATCTGCCGAGGGAGTTTTCTGCGGTCGCCGCAACCGCTGTTTACATCCCACCGCAGGCAGACACAGCGCTGGCTTTATCTGGCCTTCATGATGTTGCCAGCGGCATCATAAACAAACATCCCGACGCGGCATTCATTGTCGCGGGCGATTTTAACAAAGCAAACCTAAAGAAAGTCCTGCCAAACTTTCACCAGCACGTCTCCTGTCCTACACGAGGAGCAAACACACTGGATCACTGCTACTCTCCGTTCAAGAACGCCTATAAAGCGCGGTCACTTCCAGCGTTTGGCAAATCGGATCATGCCGCCATTTTCCTCACTCTCGAATACAAACAAAAGCTCGTACAGGAACCCCCGGTGAGGCGGGAAGTTAAGCACTGGTCACCCCACTCAGAGACCGCGCTACAGGCAGCTCTGGATGATGTTGACTGGGACATGTTCCGGGCGAGTTCAGCCGACGTAAACGAGTTCACAGACGTGGCGCTTTGCTTCATCAACACGCTTACAGAGCAAGCCACGCAAACAATAACAATAACGTCCTTCTCAAATCAGAAACCGTGGGTGGACAATTCAATCCGCGTGGCAGTGAACGCACGCACTGCTGCTTACAACGCCGGTCTCCATTCAGGGAATATGAATGAATACAAATCATCCTGTTATGCTCTGCGGCGTGCAGTTAAAGCCGCAAAGCTCCGATATAAAGACCGAGTGGAGTCTCATTTCCAACTCAACGACTCGCGGCGCATGTGGCAAGGTCTGAGGTCCATCTGCTCGTTTGGATCTAAATCCTCTGCAGAGGGGAGCGCTTAAACTCTTTCTACGCTCGCTTTGACTGTAACCGCGGCAACGCGACTCCGCCAAGTGGCGCGTTAGAGGAAATTACTCAGAGCAGCAACAACCACGTGATCTCTGTCTCAGAGGATGAAGTTCGGAGAGCACTCAAGCGTGTGGATGTCAGGAAAGCTGCCGGGCCGGATGGTATTTCAGGTCGTGTTCTACGGTCCTGTGCTGATCAGCTCGCCGGGTTGTTTACATCTATCTTTAATGAGTCCCTCGCTACATCTGTGGTCCCCACCTCCTTCAAAAAATCCACCATCATCCCTGTTCCTAAGAACAGTAAACCCTCTTGCCTAAATGACTGTCGTCCAGTGGCTCTCACGTCTATACTCATGAAGGTCTTTGAGAGACTCATTAAAAACACCATTTGCGCCTACATTCCTGACACTTTGGACCCTCTTCAGTTTGCCTATCGTCCCAATAGATCGACTGAAGATGCCATCTCTCATGTCCTCCACTCCTCCCTCACTCACATCGACAGCAAAAGTGGGAACTACGTAAGGCTGCTATTTATTGACTATAGCTCAGCCTTTAACACCATAGTTCCCACCAAGCTAACCTCCAAACTCCTGGATCTCGGCCTGAATCCTTCTCTCTGCCACTGGATTGAGGACTTCCTCACTGGCAGGCCTCAGGTGGTGAGAATAGGCCGTCCACCTCCTCCTCCATCACCCTGAGTGTGGGAGCTCCACAGGGCTGTGTCCTGAGTCCCCTGCTCTACTCTCTCTACACACATGACTGTTTGTCCACACACAGCTCCACCTCTATCATCAAATTTGCTGATGATACTGTTGTCCTGGGCCTCATCTCCAACAACAATGAGACGGCATACTTGGACGAGGTGGAGCATCTAACATCATGGTGCCAGGACAACTGTCTCTCTCTGAATATTGGCAAGACCAAAGAAATGATTGTGGACTTCAGGAAGAGACAGCAACGGACATACTCCCCCCTCATGATCAGCGGGTCACCAGTAGAGAGAGTGAGCAGCTTCAAGTACCTGGGTGTAAACATCTCCGAGGACCTGACCTGGACTGCTCACATTCAGACACAGGTGAAAAAAGCCAGGCATAGACTGTACCACCTGCGCCAGCTGAGGAAATTCAGGGTTTCGCCAGCTATCCTGAAAACTTTCTATTTAGGGGCGATAGAAAGCGTATTAACTCAGTGCATCACAGCGTGGAATGGGAACAGCACCAGTCATGACTGCAAAGCCCTGCAAAGAGTCGTGCGCTTATCCGAGCGTATCTCAGGGTCAGCGCTCCCGTCTCTGCAGGACGTCTACACCAAACGCTGCAAAGGTAGAGCTACTAAAATCATCAAGGACTCTAATCACCCTGCAAACCCTCATTTCACGCTGCTGCCATCTGGTAAGCGCTTCCGAAGCCTGATGGCCAAAACTGAGAGACTCAGGAGAAGCTTCTTCCCCCAGGCCATCAGACTCCTGAACTCAGTCACTTAACACCACGTGACTTCACTCAGGATAAACATACTGTCATTGCACTGCACTTTCTGTTCTCGTTGTTACTGTGTAACAACCTGTTATAAACCTGTTTGCACATTATACTCTTTATACATTTGTTAACCACATATTTATAAGTCTACAGTTTACTCACTGCACAGTCTACTTCAATTATTTTATTCCACTTTATTCTTATTTTTACTTTTTTTCTTTTTTTCTCTTGACTTGATTATTTATAATTCTACAGATATAATATATATATATATATATATATATATATATATATATATATATATATATATATATATATATATATATATATATATAGTACTTTTTTATTCTATTTCTATTATAATTTCCTCCTTGTGTTTTTAACTGTGAATTTGCACTGTCCATGGAGCGGACCTGTTTACATTTCACTGCCGGTTGTATATTCTGTATATAACTGTGTATGTGACAAATAAAACTCTTGAATCTGTAATCTTGAACACAGAAAACTGCCATTTAAAGACAAAGCATTATGAAATCATTTACTTGTGGTTTGTGAAGCAGCTGCTGCAGACGAGTTGTTTAAACTGGACACATCAAAGCAAATGTTTTTTCACTCTTCCATTTGTCATCGACAGATTCGAGTGCATGGAGTACTTCAGAAACTGAATGCACAGCTGTACACTGTATCCAGCGTAGAAAGCGTCAGTGGTTATAATGGGTTCTATTTGCATCCAGTGTAGGCAAATGTCAGTGGGTGGGGCCTTATGGTGCGATGATGTTTAACTATTCGTCGATGTCTTGCTCTGGAAGAAGTCATATGCAAATGAAATGTATTTTTTATAGCCATTGATTGAACCGCTTGATTAAATAAATGCTTTGTTTATAATGAGGAGGACATTTTATTGTGTAATATTGTAAATATTGTAATATTTATTGACGTACTATTGTAAAATATTATTACAATTTAAAATGCCGCTTTTCTATTTGAATATATTTTCAAATGCAATGTATTCCAATGATGGCAAAACTGATTTTTCAGCAGCCAGTCCTCAGTGTCACAAGATCCTTCAGAAATCATTTATATATGCTGATTTGGTGCTCAAGAAATATTTCTTGTTATTGTCAATATTGAAAACAGTTGAGCTGCTTAATATTTTTTGTGGAAACCATGTGTAACAACGTTCATATTATGTGAAGGAGGAGGTGGGAATTGACGTGTAGCACACATACCTCACCATGGAAAGTGCCAAAACAAACTTGTAGCATTTTTCAGTCTTTTTCTAAAGACTGCATTACAGATTTCACAAATAGAAGCAGCACCATCTTCCATCAAAACTGGGTTTCAAATGTTTTTCATGGCACAAACTGTGCACAGTGGTGGCCTTATTTACAGCGGCAGCCAAACACAATGCCATTAAAACAGTCCAATGGCTATAAATACAGACAAACACATGCACTGTCTGGATCAACCGTCAAATTACACTTGCGAAAATCTAATCTCAGCTCTACATAACCAGGCTGTCATAACATGCAGGCCCTAACATTATTGCTGCATTTCTTCATAACAGTGTAGCTAAAGGTAGCTGAAGAACAAGAATGGGTTAAAGCTCCTGCTCCTCTGAGACCCCACTGCCACTTCAGAGAACTGCCACCCACTTCAGGGAATGTAGAGGAGTGTGGTAGATTGCAATCCCTCTTCACCATAACTCCTCCAGTTCTGTTTTACTTCAAATTTAAGGAGATTTTCTACAGCACTCTCCTTCTCTTTATGTTGTTTTTACTGCTGTGCAAACGTCTTAGCAGCACAGGCAAAGACTTTCATGAAACTCAAGCGGGTGATGTTAAACTTTTAATGATTGCTCACCAAAGGTTAACAACCAGCGTAACATTTATAAAAAAACAATTTAGAAATCAATAACCAAGTGTCTCAGACATCTGCAATGCATCACAGCAAGTAATTAAACACTGGACTTTATATTTCTGTATATATTAGGGATGCACCAGTATTAAAATACTGTTTTATAGTGATAAGCCAACAAATATTTTCATATTAATGATGGCTAAATTCTGTACAGTTATTTTTTTAATAAAAATAATATTTTAAAATCTAAAAATTAATTTAGGCATCAAAATGTATTTGTAACACTTTAGTTTAGGCTTCAGTTCTCACTATTAACTAGTTGCTTATTAGCATGCATATTACTAGGCTGTTTATTAGTACTTATAAAGCACATATTAATGCCTGCATGACCATATTCTACATTAGGGGTGGGAATCACAGGGTACCTCATGATATGATACACGATACCGATAATATCCGATAATATCACAATACAGGATTCTGTGATAATCAAAATACAGCTAGACAATTCTGATACATAACGATACATCATAATATCGGACTAACTATGAAAACAAAATGCCTGTGAAAAGGTTAAGTGCGGGTTTTCCAGTCTTTGGACTTAAACGTAGCTGAGGCATCTATTATTTTACTCTTACTGCTGTCCGCCATCCCATTAAATGCTGGGAGCAGGCAGCAGGGAAATCTATTTAGAGCGCCTTATTTTATTAATTACAATATTGATATCTGGTGCCAGCGTATCAATTCTCGTATCGCATGGAGAAGGACAACGACGTATTGCCCTATCATTATTTTATCCCACCCCTATTCTATATCCCTTAAACCTACCCAGTACCTAAACTTAACAACTACCGTACTAACTATTAATAAGCAGTAATTAGGAGTTAATTGATATCGTAATGATACTCATTATGAGATTTGCTAAATATATTTAATACATAAAATTATTCAGTAATGAAATAATATATTTATATAAATATATTTATATTTTATATAATTAATATATTTAATTAAATAATGAATTAAGCGTTAGTAGATGGCAAAGGTGATCTAAAATGTAAAAATGTGGTAAATGACCATGTATAATTAAACTGTAACAATTAAGGTCCACTGCAGGCAAGTGTGCAGAGCGCATGGAATTGCTGTAGCTAGATTTAACCAAAGCATGGCAGACTGTACGGGGCTAATGCTCATTTACAATAATTTCTATCACCAAAGGTGCTTACTCCTTGCTTATTTGAGGGAAACTGAGGAGAAAAAAATGGCGCATAAGGCAAGAGAAGCTGTTATACCTTTTATTTTACATTATTTGTAAGTTACCGTGTACGATTTACATTAAACACCGCATCCGTAGGGGCTGCCATTGTTGTTTCAGGGCTATGTGACGTCAGAGCTCATAACTGAGAGTACATCGATCTAGTACGAGATCACGGGTGGGAAGTCACGGGTTTGACTGCCGTTCCATTGCACTTTCACGTGTAGAAGGTTGGAAAAACACGGCTTACGGGTTGCCTGGTATGCGGCATTAAATACACTGAGATAATTTTAACTGCCATATATCCAATATCAACTGATAAATTCCAAAAAAACTAAATAGCACTGATATATCGTGCATCCCTAGTATCTACATCCAGTTTGTATATTAAATACATGCTCAAGTTACATGCAAATATCAACATTACAAGAATTATTTTTTGAGTTATCAAAGAAACAAACATTCACAAAACTAAAATATTCTAGCAACAGTGAATTGCAAATCACCTACTTAAACGAATTCGGAAAAACTTGGTGTTGAAGGCTGACTGTACCAGTATAACAATTGATAGCTTTTTGGGGGGGGGTGAAAGGATGAAACCCTTTGCTTGGGCACATCCACTTTCATTCAATGAAAGCACAACCCTGTTTTAAATCTACATAATTTAGACACTTCTCATTCAAGTGTCAAGAGTTCTTAAGCATCTTTACTGTAGTGGGTTTTTAAAATGGGTTCTGAGTTGTCAGAATGTAGCCGTGGGTTTAACACTGCTGAAGCTCATGAAAACTGATTGTACTGAATTTAAATAAGGGTATTCAGCTCCAACTGCAGCACGAACGCACATGTGAAACAGCCAAGGCAGATGTCAGTCATTTCACATCAGACCCAACAGGTGCGGCTCGGACGAAAACACTTCCTTCATTAAAAAAAAAACGAAAGAAAATTTATTCAGAGGGCACAAAGGTGAAAACGTCTGATTAGGAAGGACTTTGTTGCTTGGTACCAGAAGAAAAGGAGCAAAGGAACATAATTGGAATGTAAATTGGGTGTTTAAACAGTCAGAAAATGTGAATAAAACAAAGAAGGTCTGTCGACGAGAATGTAAAGCATTTAAATGGGCTTAAGAAATATCCTAAACTGCCTTGAATAAAACTCAACTAGCCTCATATTTCTGTGCTGAAATACCTCACGCAAGTGGCACGACTGTGAATTCCCCCCAAAGACTTAAAATGTAAATTTAAGTGATACTATTTTTGTGTGATTGGCCAAAAAAACAGAGCAGATTTCTACATGGCTGGTCTGGCTGAATGCATGAAAGAGACAGAAAGCGGAGCAGAACTGATCCCAGCTAACTGTGCTGTTGTGTCTCCGCTTTGTTGAATGCTGGCTTACGTTTGGAGCTCAGCAAGAGTTCATGGCTAGTGCATGGCGATTATGCAGGGTTATAGTTCTCCTCTTGCTGCAGGAAAGAATGAAGGACTAGAACGCTGCTGAACTTCGCCGGTCTTCAGAGGTTTGTTTCTCTTGTAGGAAGATGGCTCAGACTTGAAGATGCCCAAGCACGTTGCGCAGACACACAGTGGTCAGAGGGCTGATGTCGAGGTTAGGGTTCAGATGCCTTCAGGCTGCAACGTGGTTTCACAAGTAAGGTGAGACGTGAGGTTCAAGGACATCAGATGGAAACATAGAGAACACCTACTATAGGTCTCCTGGGGGAATTATGCTGAATTTTTTAAACAAAGACTAGTTGGTGTGTTGCCCGAAAGGGGAGTAGGTAAGATGCGAGGACGCATCTTAGCTTAGAGACACAACTATAGCATAGGGATCCATATACATTTTTATCAAATGGATATGCACTTTGATGTGAATCAAAGATAACAACCAATATAGTGTATATAAAATAATAATAAAATACATTTATAATACAATTCTTAAAAAAAAAAAAAAAAAAAAAAGAAAAATACGTATATAACAAGAAAAAATACAAATAAGAAAATTCCACATTTTGTTTATTTATCTATTATATTAATATATTTAATGTTTTTATGTTTATACATTTTTTTTTTTGGTCCCACTTTATATTAGGTGGCCTTAACTACTATGTACTTAAATAAAACAATTAACTACAATGTACTTATTTTGTTCATATTGTATTGAATAAAACAAAAAACAAAAAGAAAACATACGGGTAAAGTTAGGGACAGGTGTGGTGGTATGGGTAAGTTTAAAGGTAGGGTTAGGTGTAAGGCAAGTGTCAACTGTACATGGGCTTCGGAACCATTGTATGTGGGTGGGACAAGACCTACAAATCTATGTCTACAACCTATGATATTGGACCCACTCACTTTTACTGTCTATGATTTAGTGCATGTCTGTTTACCTACCCCTAACAGATAAACACTTAATATTAAACACGTTAGACACTTTCTTTCCACTTTTCTTATATTTTCTTATTTTTTATTGAAAATAAACTTGTCCAATCTGATATGTGATGGTAAAAGAGAGTAGAGCGAGTTCGGCAAAAGGTGGATTTGAACCTCGGGTCAATTTGCGTCAAAACTTTCTGTCATGCGTCTTACCCCTACACTATAGCCGCTGTAAATGATTCAGTGTTTTCCGTAATTTTGTCTGGCCCAACCAGACGTTAAGTAAACAAGGCGGTGTTTATACTTAATGTAAATAGCATCTACTCTAGCAATTTTTTCCTGGGAGAGGACCCACCCAAATTGTTTTTGCTTCCGACGCCCATGCAACAGTGTCATTATAAATGTAACTACAGAATTTCATTACAGATGTAATTACATGCAGGTAATTTTTAAAATGTAAGTACAATGTAAAAACATGTATGTACACAATAAGTGCATTGTAACAAGTGATTAATTCAAATGTTAGTACATAGTAGTTAAGGCCACCTAATATAAAGTGGGTCCATTTTTTTTTAAAGAAGTATCTTATTCACATCCAGGCTTCATTTATTTGATCAAAAATTCAGTAAAACTGTAATATTAGGACATATTGTTACAATGCAAAATAATTTGTTTTCTATCTGAATATATTTAAAAATAATAATTTATTCCTGTGATGGCAAAGCTGAATTTTCAGCATCCTTACTCCAATCTTCAGTGTCATATGATCCTTCTGAAATTATTCTATAATGCTGATTTGCTGCTTAATAAACATTTCTTAATTATATCAGTTGAAAACAGTTGTGCTGCTTATTATTTGTGTGGAAACTGTGATATATTTTATTTCAGGATTCCTTGGCTTCAAAAGAAAAGCCTTTATTTGAAATGGAAATCTTTTGTGACAATAAGATTTTGATCAACGTAGCATGTCCTTGCTTTACAAAAGTATTTAATGTCTTTTAAAAAGGGGGAAAATGAAAATCTTACTCAGTCTTAATCAGCCATGGTGGGTTCTTATGCCACAGCCCATTATCCTTATAGCAGGACATCATCCTCAGCCTTCAGGCCTGCCACTTTAAACCAGTTCCTCAGCATGCACAGACAGCGGTTGGGAAGAACAGCTGGCCCCATCAACTCCCCACCGACAGAACTCCATCAGCTCCAGTCCTTTGTGCCTTAGCAAATAACCGGCAAATTGCCCCATAAATTTCCATCCAAGCTTTCTAGATGCACAATTCCCCATTCTGCTGGACATATTGTTGGCTTGTGGTACAAACAGATGAGCGCTGAGGGCCTAAAGAGGAAGTTTATGGGTGTAAGAACAACAATGGTTGTAGCATAAGAACGCTAGCCAGAGGGAAATCAAATGCTGACAGGGTTTAAGTGCTGCCGGTGCACACAGGAACAACCTCGTTTGTAAGCGAGAAAGTGATGATCACGCATTCATTCCTCACTGTAAATTACACCTCATACACTTCCTCCAGAATGCAAATGATCCTAAAACACGATAAGTCTCGTCCGGCAGAGTCTATCTCATCCCCGTGCCATAAACTGGTGAAAGCAAGAATGAATTGACCTCTGGTCTTCACTAAGCACAGCATCATATGTTTCGCTTGCTATGTAAATCAATCCATCATTTTCTTGGTAATTGTTAACTCACCAGAGAGCCACAGGAGAACATCTGTCTCACTATATTAATGCTTAAGATCCACATATGTCAGCGACTGAAAGCTTATAATGGAGCCAATGAAAATCCCTGCTGAAAAAGCCATCTTAAACCAGCCTTAGGTGGAATTATGGTTTTAGCTGGTTTATGCTGGTCTCCCAGCTGAGCTAATCTGATGCTTAAACTGGCTATGCTAATTAGCCAGCTGGTCTCTTAGCCTGTTATGTTCCAAAGCCCCTCTCAAATCAACAAAATAGACTAGCCTGACCAGGCTGAGAGACCATAAAACTAGTCTTGGGCAATTGCAGCAGGTTAGCATGAAAATCCTGAAAATAAATAAATAAATAAATCTAGACCATCATAATGTTTATGCTGGTCTCCCAGCCTAAAAAAACTGACAAAAACCCAAAACCTTTCTCAAACGAACCAAGCTAAGGCTGGTTTAAGCCGTTTTAACAGAGTGGTGTGAAAAAACTGTTTTTAAAAAGAGATTTACTGGTCCCAGCTTGTTTTAAACTGGTTTATTAGACCTCGTAGCCTGGCCAAACTGGTCAACCAGGACCAGCTGACCACCTAGCTAATTTAAACTTTTTTTTCAGGAAGGAAATTATTAGACATGTCGTTCTCACAGGAATTTGAAGGTCCACCCCTAAACATAACTGTCAGTGGGGGCATAAGAGGATAATACAAAAATGTCAGAATGACATTGTATTATTTCATATGAATTAGCCACCAAATGTAAAATAGTTATGAACTGCCATGAGTTTAATTATTGTTATTAACTTGGAAAATCGCATGGTTAATAGTGTTTTTGCATTCCTCTTGTCTTTCACTATTACATCACATTACCGTTACACAAGTCAAAGCCACTCCATAATTGTCATCATTCAGGTAAAGTGGCTGTGGCTTTTTTAAATTTTAACAGCCACCTGGAGAGCCACCAGCCCTTAATAACAAAACACATGGTCACGATGACAGAGATCACATTGGGCCCTGATATCAAGGCCCATTCAACGGACGTCTCTGCACAGTGAGGGTCTAAGGACAGCAAGAGACTGACTCCTCCAGAGCGCTTCGTTCATATTAAACAGGATTTTACATAAATCATACCTGACAGCGGAAGGCACTTGACCCACCTCCTCCTCTTTAGATGAATTGCTCTGCAGTACTGCAATGTGCCTAGAATAAGTACGATAACCAAGGACAAGCTGTATTAAAAAGCAATAAGAGATGTGTATAATTGAGATGCCATCAACAACTGCTGAATTCTGGAGTTGAAGAAGACACAAAGAGTACATCACAATGAGATACTCGATTTTTGGCGATATGGCCAAAAAAATAATATCTCTGTATTTTTGGGTTGAATGGCGATACACAGTATATATCCCGGTATTTTCTACGTTTTTCTATTTGGATTATTATTTTTTTTAATTCCTGTTGCATGTCCTCAATCTGGCAACCTGCGTGAGCATCAAGTCTGAAGAGTGGACTGCAGTACCCATTTCAACTGTTTGCTGTCAATATTACATCTATTTATCTATTAACATTTCAGTCATATCCAACTCTTGCTGATTCTATGGCCATCTCTAGCCATATGGGAAAGACTTGGCAATGATTTTTCTCTGGGGTTGGTTGCCAGGTCTTTCACATTGGGATTCACACACACACACATTCACACCTACAGACAATTCCAATTCACCTATTATAACGTTTTTTGATAGTGGGGGACACCGGAGAACCTGGAGGAAACCCACGCAGACACAGGGAGAATATGCTCTGCTGGGACTTGCTGTGAGGCAACAGTGCTACCCACTTAGCCACTGTGCCCAGTACTACATACACTGTAAAAAAAATGAAAATGACAACCCAAGTTGGAAATTGACTTTCCAGAGAATACTTGCCACACAGACACGACAAATATCTCTTTATAAAGCTTGGAATGTCTATTTAATTTAATTTTCATTTATATAAAAAACAAATATTCTCTGTTTATGTAATCCGTATGAAAACAGCGAGAGGTACAGTTCCTCCAGTGGCACCTCATTATCTTTAATGTGACTACACCCACGCGCGCAAATCGATTCACATGCAAATCATCCACGTGAAGAAACGCGAACCTGTACACGCCCCCCGTCACCTCAAAACAAAGAACCAGCTTCATCATTCTTCTGTTTTTCATCGACTTTGGAAGACACGCTGTGAGTTTGAGAAGAATCACGTGATTTTAATCATTGAGAATTTTTAAGGTAAAACATTTCTTCTCACTTATATTAGCGTTATTGCTGCATAAACTTCACATTGTAGGCTACTAGTTGAACTATTGCCAGACTAAAATGTGTGAAATCAACGGAAACATGTTGAAATATGAAATAGATAGGCAACCTTTCAATGCTAAATAAAGATACACATATGACACATCTTATACTCTATAATATTAAACGCAGCATGATATAAAAGTAGGGTTGCCAACTGTCCCGTATTAGTTGGGACGTCCCGTTTATTGGGCCTAAATGTCCCGTACATGACTGTCCCGTTTATTGCTAAACTGCTAAACTGATGTAACCACTGACTAAGGGGCCGTTCACATATGTTGCGTCTTTTGCACGCTCAAGTTCGTTATTTTAAAATGTAGACCCGCAAGAAGCGTGCTCAAACAGAGAATAATTCATTTTCGTTCATCTTGCACTGTCCTGGTTTACACTTTTGCCCTGAATGTCTCTTTTGCACTGTATTTTTTACCACTGTTCTATGTGTTGTTTTCATGTGTAAATCCAAGTATACACTACCATTCAAAAGTTTGGGCTGTGTAAGAGTTAGTTTTTTTTTGCTGCTGTTTTTTTTTTTTTTTTTTTGAAAGAAATTAATATTTTTATTCACAAAGATTCCTTATATTGATCAAAAAACACAGTAAAGACATTAATAATGTTACAAAATCTTTTATTTCAGACAAATGTTATCCTTTTAAACTTTCAGTTTAATATTTGATTTATCAAAGAATCCTGAAAAAATACACAACTGTTTTCAACATTCATATTAATAAGAAATGTTTCAAATCATCATATTAGAATGATTTCTGAAGGATCATGTGACACTAAAGACTGGAGTAATGATGCTGACCAAAAACACTTTACCATATATTCACATAGAAAACATTTATTTTAAATTGTACAAATATTTCACAATAAATCCAGCCTTGGTGAGCAGAAGGGACTTCATTTTTATTTGACAAAGTTGTCGACAACTTTTGAATGGTACTGTAGGTCAAACTCTTTATGTAAAGAAAATGTACAGTCAGATTATTTCTTTTAAATGAAACGTGATTTTGTGAATAAGCTACAAACAATACATTCAATCATTAAATCTCCTCACATTCATTCTCTATAGTTCCCTCTGTCACATTCCTCATTGATATTCAGGAGGGACAGTCGTTGACGCCTCAGCTGTGAATCACAGCATTATTCATGATGATCCACACCCTCCCGCATACAGCCATTCTGACAATAAGTGTCTTATAAAAGTTAAATGACTATATTGTTTTGTATGAATGAGTGATCAAAATGGTTTTCACATTGTTTTGAAGAAAAAAACTACGCAACAACTTATGTACTGTTGTCTGAGGTCAACTTATGACGTTCGCATGGTTTTTACATTCAAAAACATCATAATGAATACGTAATAGGCTATTTTCTATCCTGGTTTTGAGGCTGACATCCCTTGTGTTACTGATTTGTCTGAGACAATGGTAATATTAGCCATACAACATGCTAGCAAGCACATTCAGCAAATTTGCAAATATTCACAAAATATTAATAGTTTATTTATTGTTGTCTCTGTATATTAAGCTGGGACAATGTGCTTTAACATTGACCAAAAAACAAACACTTTAAAACTAGTAGAAAAAAGTGGAAAAGCACTCTGAAGCAACTGCTACAGGATCTATTAGTACATACATGTGGATGGAGGAAGGTGTCAGTGTTATAAACCTGATCTTTTACGAGTTCCTTAAATTATTTTTAACTACTTCCATAAATCTATATTTAAACAGGCAACACACTTCCCAGAAAATGCATATAAATATGAGGACTGGAACACACATGTGCATACTGTTACATGTTGTGTTTTCCTGTCACATGTTCCTTTGTTCAGTTTTCCCGCCACTCCTGCGTTTCCATGGTCACCCTCATTATGAGTTCACTTGTCCCAGCTGTGTCCTGTTTATTAGTCGAGTCATCACCTTGTTTCCCCTGTGTATTTAAGCCCTCTGTTTGCCCTTAGTGTTTGTCGGTTCTCGTTCACATTTGTTGGTGTTTTTCCCTGCCTGTTTCCCGAGTTTATTATTAAAGTTCCAGTTCCGAGTTCTCCTTTTGCCTTTGTGAGTTTGTTCCACACCAAATCCGTAACACATACAAACACAAACATCCCTAATGAATGCAATGAAAATTTTCACAGCTCAGCTGCACGGAAATTCTCCTGATTAAATTCCATTAACTGCAACTTGTGTTTTATCAAATCATAAATCGAAGGCTAGTTGGAGCGGCACGGGAAACCCAGGAGAAACTAAAGCCTGTTCCCTCTTTTACACTCTGCTGCTGTCTGTCCAGACACACTGCAAAGCAAACAACAAGCTCACTGATGTGCCAACATTCAGAAAACAGCTCTGCAGCACACCAGACAGAGGCAGGCCCGCTTGGCTCGCGCTGATACAAATCCCAGCATTAATAGATTCTGTGTTTTTTTTTAAACAGACAAAGCGTTTATAAGATTTCTGTTACACTGACAAGTCACATCAGGAATGAAACGAGAATGTCTCAAATCTCAATGTAATTCCTAAAAAGAGCATTACAGACATCACTCTGATCATGCTGCTTTTACTTGACCTTCTGTTATGCTTTGCCTTAAGGCATTCAAATCAATGCCATTCATGCCAATTTATTGTGCTGTGGTTTAATTTTTGCCTATAGGAAAGAATCAGATTTGTAAGATTGCCTTCCAAAAGACACCACCACACAAACATGTATTATCACAGATTCAAATATTAAAATGTCACATCACTTCCATTTCAACAGTGCTGCAGGCCACAATACATGATTCTGTGATATACAATGTGATCGAAAAGTCTAAGACATCTAGTGAAAATACTTAAATGTAGCATTTTCTAATGTAATACAATGTTTTTTCAATACTAATTAATATTATAATATATTATTCACAATAACATTGTGAAACGACACGACGATGTAATCAATTATGTAAATTAATCTCCTGAATAAACAAAACATTTCAGGATTCAAACTGCAACAGCAATAGCTGCTGTAAATCCCAAAAAATTACAGTGAACACAGCCACAGTAAACACCTTTCCTAATAAGACCTACTCTGCATAAACATTATCTTTTGTGATAAATAATATCATTAGGCAAAAGTTCATACATAGATTAGTAATTGGTAAATTATTGGAAATAAATTAACCAAAAGATTAATAAAAGATTTGTGTGTGTGTGTGTGGGGAGGGGGAGTTTAAAGTTGTTTAATTGCAATGTTTATGACACTATTAAAGTATATAATAAAAAAATCATTAAAACTCTTTTAGAAAACTACATAACACAATTAAAAAGAATAAGCAGAATATTCCTTTAACTTTATTAAAATTATTGTTAAAAATAATAGGACCATTCAGTTGTATTGTACTGCTTATTTTTGGCCTATTGTGTCCACCTCATTTCAGACTTATTTCCAGGTTTAAAACAGACTTTAAATTCCATATTTTCTATGTGGTCTCAGACTTTTGGACCTCACTGTATCTCTATAACAGTAGCACAGCACAATAATAGCCCAGTAATGAACATTATTGCCCCTGCAAGACGAATATCTCCATTACCAGAGATCATCAGAGAGAACAAGGAAAGAGAGGTAAAGAGAATAAAAGACAGCAAGAGGGAGTGAGAGAACGAAACACTGTGGGGATGAGTGATAGCATTTACACACTAACTGTCACCTGATCGCTACTCATCACATTTATTATGAGAGCTTTTTCCAATTCTGTTAATGACAGTCTTCATTGGAAAGTATATAAACCTGATGAAATCTTTCTGTCTATCGTGGGCGAATGATTCTCAAAGGCATTTACTCATGTTCTCAGGCTCTGCGCTGTCACACAGGTGTGCCTCTGCTAATGGAATATGCCTCGCTCTTCCTTGAGCATTTTGAAAAGCACCATTTACAATTTTCCCTGCTGGAGATGAATTTGAAGCCATCAGCGAAAGCATAAGACGGCGCAAAGTCCGGTCATTACAGTAATTGGAGGGTAGATGTTATATGACAGAGAATAAACATCTAAATGTAATGGCTGTTGCTTGGCAACTCTTAAAGTCAACTTTAACATTGTCTACTCTTTGAAAAAAGTGTCATTTGCTATGACTGTAATGATCTCTGAAACATTGGATTTCAGTGATTTGTAATGCTTCACAATGACAGTGGTTTTGCATTTAAAACTTTAAACTGAAATCTGCCTTTGATATACTTTTCACCCTAATAAATATTTGCCCATCTGCTCATTGTGTGGGTGTTTTTTGTCGCAATACAATTTAATTGCTCCACCAAATTCACCCCAATAGCACAGCGCATGTAATCAAGGGATCTTCAGCTCTGAAAACAGTCTATATGAATGTACACCAGTCAAACATTAGAAAGTGAGTGCACAAATATGGAAGGTCATAAAGGAAAATATCCTCAGTATTAAAAAAAGAAATGCAATCCAACACCTACATGAGGAACCAGACCTCTGGAACAATTTGCCCTGGACAGATGAGTCAAAGGTGGAGATGCTTGGTGAAAGCTAAAGACTGAAGTCTAAAGAAGCATGGTGGTGGGAGTGTTGTGGTTTGGGGGTGTTTTGCTGCCTCGAGGCCCCGCAAACTTGCTATCATTACGTCAACTATACTGTACGAACTTCACATTAATCCAGAGAGTGCTTGAAGAGAATGCGAGGCCAACTACACTATAAAAAGGTTGAAGCCAAACCAGAAGTGGACCTTTCAATGTGATAATGGCCCAAAATATAAAAGCAAATTCACAAAAGAATGACTCAGAAGAAAGAAATGGAGGATTTCGCAAATGGCCAAAGTCAAAGTTCAAATCTCAATCCAATAGAAATGCTGTGGGGGATTTGAAGTAGACATGTAAGAAACTCCTCCAAATGTCAAATATGGAATGGACAAAATGTCAAATATGAAATGGTTTGTGATAAATAAAATATGTTGTTGTTGTTTTTTTTTTTTTTTTTTTGCACTGTGACAATTTCAGGAGAATTAAGTACATTAAAAAATTCTCATAATGTAATGAGTCATATTGACTTTCTCATTATTTTTAATTATGATTCTCTATAATATATATATATATATATATATATATATATATATATATATATATATATATATATATATATATATATATATATATATATATATATATATTATTTATTTATTTTTATTTTTCAGACAAGGCTATATTGTCTTTAACTGTAAAATAAATAAATCTGGCTACATTATGTGTAAAACTGTCTGGAATAACAGTGTATTCTGCCTGTCACTCATTGTGGTAGTTCTCCAGGTCACCTCGTGCCCTGATGCTGAGGAGACCGATCAGATGGAGGGACGTGCAGAGATAAAAAGAGAGAGAGTCTATATCACTTCCATCTTACATATTTGTCACCATCTGTCTCACTAATGTGCTGAGTAAATCATAGGAAAATGCCTCCAAACAAGAGGAGATGTACTGGATATGCACCCGTCATCAATCGGAACTGGTTAATATTTGCTCCAAAACATGATCTGCAACCAGCAGTTTTTTGTTTTATTGTTGCCAACCTCTGTTGCAGACTTGTAGACAAACCGCATTGCAACAATTTCCCATTACAAATGTTATTTGTGTGGAAAATTACAAAGTCTGTAAACAGGACATTAACACAGGCCAGAGACGGGAGACAGAGAGCAAATACTGTACCAGCTACAACAAGCTCACTGTTCACTGATAAATGATCATTTTTCATGTTATCGTTATCGGGCCAAAAATGATAATTTTTTATGTTATCTTTATCGATCCGATAAGAAAATCTGCCCAATATATTCAAGCCGATAGAAAATGTATTATTTCCTTCAGCTGACAGATGCGCTGTCCACCATGATGGGTTTGAATTGCTCAAAATATGATTGGAATCATTTAGAAAAGGAAAATATGGTTATGCAACATGTGCAGTGAAAGTCTGAAATATGGAAAAATTATAATGAGAACACGACTGTAAAAGAACGTTGTTTCCGCACATTTGTGGAGGGAAGAGCACCACGGAGTTACACCTTCATGACAAGCACAGTAAAGTTCGCTGGTGCATTCGCAGCCTTTTGTGCCATTGTAAGTTTTAATATTATATTTATTCTGTGTATATATATATCTATATATATATATATATATATATATATATAGGATGCATTTGGTTGAGTTAATTAACAATGCAGTAAAGCGCTAGAAGTCTAGAAAATCGCAACTTTTCATTTTCCGTCGGACACGATGTAACTATGGAGCCGTTTACCTCCAGTCTTTGTGCTAGGCTAGGCTAGCGGTGGGTGCGTCAAACAGAGTTATGACACGCACGGAGATGAGAATGGTATGTATGGACGGTGAATAAGCTAAAGTCCCAAAAAGTCGGCGTGTTCCTTTAACAGTCCATTCACAGTGCCTTACCTAATGTTAACAGACACAACTTTGGATCTGAAAATGTTGAGATTAACATGAACTAAGATGAATAAATCCTTTATAAGTATTGTTCATTCATTGTTGGTTAACTAATGCTAACAAAAAAAGTTGGCCATAGGAGTGTAAAATTAATTTGAAAAGTTAAGGAATCTTCCACTGGTTCAAATAGGCTACTGTACTGTACATGTTTGATTCATGTTGACGTGCTTGGGACATGGCTTTTAATGGTGAGCCATTTGTTTTTGTAATCAGGCTTTCAAAGTTTATTAAAAATTGTATTTAGTTTTATCGGCCAATATATTGGTTATCGGCTTTCAAATATAAAGAATTATCGGTTATCGGTATCGGCCAAAATTTTCATATCGGTGCATCCCTAATAGGAAGAAAACTATAAATATTGAATTGGGGTGGGGATTCATATGATTGTATCTCTGAAGGGAACTAACTGCCTTCAGAAAAGTTTAGATGAAATTCTCTTTTCCTCTACTTCTGTATAATGCCTATTAAAGTGCTTATATTGTATTGTGTACAGCAGAAACCAAGGAAATGCTGTATCGCTGCTGTTTCATCAAATCGCTGCTGTTTCACCTACTACCAAACAGTGAATTAGCATTTTCGTTCAGTCAGTCAGCTGTTTTGTTTTGTGCAGGTATGTTTAATGTAGCATAGCTAAAGTCAGACCAATCTGGTTTTGCTATAAAATTTGAAATTATAACAGTTTATAATTTAAATAAAAAAAAAACAACTGCTCATGCTACATGTGTGTAACATCTTTGTTAGGATTATGATTAAAATGCAGTTGCCTCTAATGTCAACTGGCTATAAATATTTTTGTTTTATGTATTTATTTGGCCTGTAATAGAGCAAATAAACATCGAATAAATTAGCTTAAAGAAAAGAAGAAGAAGAAGGAAAAAACGGCAGCAGGTATAAGAATCGGCCCATTAGCTTGTAAAAAAAAGAAATGTGAATCAGCCATGAAAAATTGGTACATCCCTAGTAGATCTCTCTGGAAAACACACATACATGAAGAAAAAGGCCTTTTACAGAAAATCTTACAACATCATCTTATTTCCATCATGAAAGTACTTCTGTATAAAGACACTGTGTAAAGCACAAGCGATATTACACGGTCATTAAGTCAATTAGCGCTTTTATCTTTATCTTTTAATCTTTTATCTTTATCTCTTGGCAAATCAAATGTAATGACAGACAGCAGACAGTGTGAACATAACTAGATATGATACAAAATGTATATAAATAATAAGATATATAATACACTCTAGCTGCTAAGATCTACAATTACTGCATTGAAGAAGACAATCTGTGTTTCTTTTGGGTGATGGTCTTTATCGCAAAGAAATCAATCTAAGCACAGAATAAGAGAAGATATAGCCAGAGAAATTGGAGCTAACACAGGCAGCCCTGTCTTTCATCTCCTCCATCCACAGAGAGTACAGAAGAATATGGCTGCACACACACAAATATATTTCTCCTTACTCACATTGATACACAGACTACACGCCACGCTCCAAAGGCACTGTCAGGTTCAGCCTCTCAATGTGGTTGTACGGTGCACAAATAGACCATAATAGCGATCATAACACTTTGTGATATAAGGCATCATTTAAACCACTGCACACCCTCACATTTTAAATTCACTCAGAGACCTCTGCGGCCCTTGTTCTCTGGTCAAAGGAAAACATAATTTCACCTAATTTCTTAAAAGCTGGACCTCAGCCCAGCATTATATATGAAGCGAAGACTGTGTTCATCTCTCTCTCCTTTTCTCTCACAGCCTTCCCCTCAGACAGCATGCCAAATACGCATACTCTGAGTATTTGTAAGTGTGAACTCATGAACAATTAGTGGATATGAACTTTGAGAGAACTTCAAATGCATTAACTTGATTACACAACAACACTTAAATCTTTGGGAAAAGTGCAGCTCAAATGAAAGATTCCATTTGTGAAATGAAAATGAAAGATTTCAGAGGAATCTAATCCAGTCAAGGCATTTAGGTTGGGTGCGTGTAATTAAACTGAAGAGATGTTTTGTGAGGGTTCTCCCACAGCTCGCAGTCATTCATAACACCCCTCATTAGAGTCCCAATCTTAGGACCCTCTAACAAGTGATTAATTAGAGTGGAATCTGAGAATATTTAAAGTTTAATGCAATTTGATTGCAGCAGATTTAAGCAGCTGCTGCGGGGCACCTTGGTGTACATGTCAGTGAGCATGGTGATGAATCTAAATATTCAGAATCAGTGAGGGGAGTGCATCCTGCAGAAAACCACCTGCAAAGGATGATGGGGTGAATTACAATGGGCTGCTTATCAAGCCCAATAAGTAACAAACAGTCAAGATTTAAATAACAGCCCACATTTGAAAAAGATCTATGATGACAATGAAGAGACAGATTCTCTGGTAATGAAAGGCTTTTATATTAAATCAGAATGCAAGTATAAAGGTGCAGTTACCTTCACCATGGTTCTGCAAATGTTGGCAGGCGAAATCCAGTTATTTCAACATGAATCCAGGCAACTGGGAATTTAGTTGGGGTGTGATGAGATCTCCTGCTAAGAGATTTTGCGATATTAAAATGTGAGATTTCTCGAGGTGAAAAGCTGTCTCGTAATATAGCTGTTACAATGTGTGAGGGTGAATAGAATAGAATAGGTTGAATAAACGTTAGCATAGAATATGCCACCGCTACGTTTACATTACATTTTATGCATACAGAATAATATATATATATCTCTTTACTCAAATTCACACACAGACTAAAGGCAATGCACAGGCTCGAAAGGCACTGTCAGGTCCAGCCTCTAAATGTTGTTGTACGGTGCAAAAATTAGGGATGCGCTGATCCGATACTTAGTATCGGTATTGGCTCCGATCCGCCATTATTTGCCGGATCGGGTATCGATCAGACAGGACCGATCCAAATCCGATGCTGTGCGTATAATATTCTGTGTTATTGTTAAGCCCCAGTGCCACACAAAAGGCACAAAAACATTATAAAGCATCATCAACGATTCGTGCACTATATTATAAGTGTTCTGAAGCCATGCCATAGTTTAACATGAGGTACAGATGAATATTTAAGTCATTAAATTCAAGTTCACATCAATGCTTCCATCCGCTGCGGCTCTCGGTCATTCTCCATTCAGCTTTAAACTGTGTCGCGTTCGGTTACGACAGTCAACACGATGAAACTCTCTCCAAGATGACTCATTGTTCCTGTTATTATGCTTGATCTGTAGATAACGGTATATGGTTTTGCATAAAATGACTTTATCTTGCTGCCGTTTATTGCTGTAAATCGTGTTACTTTCTACCGGGTGTGTGTTAGATCACAGAACTGGACTAGAGATTGTATTGTTCTTCACACAGAGTAACTGAAATGTTAAACTGTTAAAGGAAACGGCTCAATAAAATATTGCATAGACAGATACACTACGCATTGATATATCTTCCCTTTGTGTTTTGAATTTCTCAATGCAGACGGAGCGCAGCGCTGTGACTCTGTTGCGCATCATCCTGCGCATAGGATGCGCATACGCATTTTGTGCCGCTCTGTATTATAATACTTTTGCGCTATGAAAGATTATTAATAGCCTTTCTTGTTCTGCCCTATCTATAATATGTTGCTGCCTCATTAAAACCCTCACATTTTAAATTCACTCAGAGACCTTTGCAGCTCTTGTTCTCTGGTCAAAGGAAAATTCACCTAATTTCTTAAAAACTGTTTGGACCTCAGCAAAGTATTATATACGAAAAGAGAAGCCTGTGTGTTCATCTCTCTCTCCTTCTCTCTCACAGTTATCCGTTGTAAACTATTGTTTAATGTCTGATCTGCTCATCCAGCACAAACTGCAGAGTCGCACATAATCCAGCAGGAAACACAAATCACTGATCACGTGACGAGAGTAAGGCGAGATGACTGACAAGACCATGGCAGAGTATTTGTTGCGCAACAGAGCCTAAGCATCTATTAAATGTCTTATCTTGTAGAATGTGCGCTCAGCACCACCAATCCCTATACACAGAGTACGTGCGGTTGCGAATTCGAAAGCAGAAGTAAAACGAGAGCTCCCTGAGCTCCCTGTGCAAATTAAGCTACATAAATACTGTGCAAAAACCTCGTCTCGTTCTCGTGAACCCAATCTCGTGTCTCGTCTTGTGAGCTAAGTGGCTCGTCACACCCCTAGAATTTGGAATAAGGGAAAGATTTCCCCATACAGATTTTACACCTGGTTCAATTAGTCACACAGTTCGCCACAATGACCAACAAAAAGCTGCTTGAGTTGAAAGTGACTTCTGTGTGAGCTGTGCTTCATACAAAGATATACTATTGATAATAGATAATGGACCTTTATGAACAAAATTTTGCTGGATTTTATCGCACCTTTAAGCTGTATATTAATGCAGGACACCCAATGACCTCCAGACCTCCAGAGTTTCATTTGGTATTCACAGGGACATGTAATACACTTCCTATACTTCTTTTTCCCAGGATGAGCCTGGCGAGAAACTGGAGGGTTTTCAAAGGCCAAATCCGTGGTCCCATACTGCCTCCACGGGACTTCCACATGCCAAAATGCTTCATAAAGAGGTCAACTTCATTTGCAACTAAAATAAACATCCACTGCAGAGATCTCCATCACTTTGAAGATTCAGCGAGAAGATAAGCAGAATGAGCAGCTTTGATAGGAATGCAGCAGTGCATAACACAGGGTTACATGAAAGTCCCGACTCCACTGCCGGTGAGGGGATTGGCTCGCGCACCGCACTAACAGAGGGCACGGATTCAATCCTCTGCTCTGAGGACTTAGGAAGAACATTTGGCATCGTTTTCCTCTGACTGAGAACCTGCAACACGATTTAACTCTGTGTGTGTTTTCTCACTGGAAGATTTTAAAATATCAGCCTATCAAGCGTTAAGTTCTCGAGTCACATGGGTAGCGCCAAATGTGGTGCAGATATGCAGACAGGCTCAATATTGAGGGTCCTTTCAGGTCGCGCCGTAGGCGGCAGCCAGCAGCCTCCTCCATTCGAAATGATCTTTTCAGGATTTGCTATTAGGGTCTGAGGGAAAGCGATGAGAAAAAAACATATATCTCTGCTCACTTCCAAAATTGAGTCAATATGAAAATCAGAGAAGTGTTTGAGAGTGGCTGGCCTCTGAATATGTCTCTCTCTCATATATGCACATTCAGTCCAAATCGAAAATTGCAGCAGTAGCATTTCTCCTCATATCATGCCTTTTCTCATGATATCAGCACATTCAAAGGAAGCTTCAAAGTGTTCTGCTCTGCCTTCACTGCTTTTTATACAATTCTGAGATAATATTACACATAAACCTGAATAATTAATGAACATGCAATTCAAAGACAGCATTAGCGGACAACTTTAAGCCTTTAAGTAAACAATGCATAGCCACAGCAAATTATGACAATGACTGCCTGAGAAACAAACTTTTGGAAACAAAATTTTAAAAATAGCGAGATAACAGATTCCAGACAGGTTAGAAAGCTTTAATGAGCTGTCAGATTTTATATCATAATACTAGCATACAAGCACATCTGTACTTGCTGTGATAATTGGCTTCCGTATAATTTGGAATTTCGCGATTAATTAAAGGGTTTAAAAATAAACACCACACGAATGCATATTCATAGATATATTCACAAACAGGCTAATCTCAAATGAAACCGGTGAAGCAGAAGTGAAGGGCAAAATTAGCTCGTCTTGTCTATGTCATCAGACACGCGCGAAGATATTGAGAAGTTTGGCATCTCGAGACTGAAAGTTGTCAGAGAGTGCGAGTCCCAAAAGTACTGCGACTCTTTTGAAGAATTAAGAGTTTGTGATTAATTTACCAGCAATCAGCAGCTGGTTAAATGCCTTTTAATGGAGAAAATGAAGTCAGTGGATAAATCCCTCTTGGCAACATGGTGGGTTTGGCTTCTTCCCTGCCCCGTATTCCTCTAGTGGGATTACAACTGCTAATGAAAGCATGATAAAGATGACTAATACCTCGTTTTTTCTTCGTTCTCTCTCTGAAAGCGACAAAATATCTGAGTCATCAAGTTATAATGCCGGATTAGTAGTAATGACACTCATTTTTCTCACTGAAGTGCATGTATATTGATGTTGAGCCTTTTTATCTGGTGAAATGATGTGCTTTGAAAAACTGGGATCTCTCCATATAAATCTGAAAAGCATAAGGTTTGTCTACAGTATCTGAAGCCTGCCCTGCGCTATTACAAGGACAGCAGGCCAGTGTGACTGCATTACAAGGACAGTTGTGGTCAGAGGAGGCCAATTAGACAATAAGCAATGAACTCTTTCAGGCTCTTTGAACGATATGATGTAATCAAATTCAGTCGGTTGAGCTTGTGAGTAATTCATGGTGCATAATTTGGTCCACACTATTTGAATGTTTTAAGTCTGTTTCAGTTCAAAAAGTCATCACCCATCGGGATGCATTTATAATTGCATATGTTTCAGACTTTAACCGGCCAACTTTCTGACTCAAGCCTTTTGATCAGAATCAAAGACAATCCGAATGACTAAACCAGTGGGCAATGCACATTCGGACATAACTCTCAGAAATGTAAATTATGTTTCATTGTTTATTTTTCAACTTCAGTGTGTACTGTTTTTTTTTTTTTTTTAGAATTCAGTGAAACCCCTGAGGATCATCTTAAAGGAACACATCAGCCTTGAAATAAAAATCCAATAATTAATTTAATATTTACTGTATTAAAAACTGCAATACAGAGACTCATTCGATCTACTATAAATGTAACTTTTTTTTAGCTTGTTTTAGAGCATAACAGTTGGGATTATCAATCTCTTTTATATGGGGAAAAGAGCAGCCTGAACATTCTGCTGAATCATTTTGAGTCATACATGTGGTATGGGTTAGTACTCACATCCTCAAAAAAATTTTCTCTGAATATTACTCTTTATCTCTCAGTCTGTAAATTGTACCTTGTTACGGATAAGTTATTTGTTTGTATTCCTCTATTTGCTTGCATTCCTCAGTCCTGTTTGCATCCTTCTATTTGTTTGTATCCCTAACCTAACTCTGTAAGTGACCTGTGTATTACTCTACAGCCCTTGGTATGTGTATTGTGCTTTGTTATGGATGTTTATTGGATTCTGCTTATCTATCCTAATCTTTGTAAAACGACCTTAGGCTTTGGAAAAGCACTATATGAATAAAAATTATTATTGTTATCATTATTATATATGTTATGTATAATGTTTTTTTTTTTTTTTTTTTTTTCTGTGAAAAGTAATTCTTCATGCCTTAAATAGCTTGAATGTAACTCTACGCCCTTGTTTCATTTAGTATACGAGGTCCATAGTTATGCAAATTTGCCCCAACTCCACTCACTCACACAAGCTCAGCGATCCACTCTGTCAACTTTTACTCAAGTTACTGCAAATGTTGCACAAAGGTATCGCTCTTTACAATGTCGGACACAAAACGGAAATGAATATGATTAGCCTTTTGCATGACTACGTTATCAAACAGCTAATGTTACACAAACCATGTTCCCATTCGCCATCTCAGTCTGCCTTCTAAAAATCAGCATCCTTAGAAATGCTTTGAACATCAAAGAAAGTCAGTGGAGAAAGGCATCTAGTTCATCATAATATCGTAATATAAATCATATACATAATTCACCTGCTATATTGCTAAATGTACACGATTTTTGAATGTACACATTTTTGAAACTGTTTTTGCTTCACTGCAGTTTTAAGGAGAAAATACTCAGCAATGGTGTTGACTTCTGAATTTGCACATGGTTTGTCTCAAAGCATAATATTAAAAGCACCACATGGACATTAAAACATTAAACTGGATTTTCACCACAGGGGGCTTTAAATCACATATCACCATTATTTGGAATTTTTTCAGTAACAAGCTCTTTTTGGTTGAGGGTATCTAATTTATTAGTGCCGGTATAAATCATAATCCCAATTTGGCAGCGCATTGTGGCGTGTATAAGCCTGTGTGAGAACAACCGCCACTGCTGAGGTAGAGATGGGATTGACCCCGGCAGTGGGGAACACACTCAGGGCTAGAAAGAGGTATTTGCAGTGTTATTTTCAGTTAGTGCTATTACTATTACAGAATGCATTAATTATGCTTTAGTTTAAGCTTTATACATTTTGTTATACGTTTTTTTTTGCCATTTTCATTTGGGTTTTTAAAAATATTTTTATAGTTCTATTTTTACTTCAGTTTTAGTTTGTCATTTTAATACTTCAACTTCTTATTTTATTTCTCTTTTTTTCCCATCATATACATTTTCTTTTACTTCAGCATCATTTGCTCACCTTCATGTCGATCAACCCTGCATGACATTCTTTTGTAGAACAATTCTGAAGAATGTTGGGACCCAAACAACACTGGATAATAGGCTTGCTATGGTAGTTGATGTTATATCTTATCTTATATCTTATTAATGTGCGGACAGTATTGGCGCTCCCTATATACAGAGTATGCATGATCGTGAATTCAAAAGCAAAAGTGAAAAGCGAGCGTGTTTATACCGATGTTGCAGATGAGAACATTTCTGTGACATCCCTACTGGATATTCATTTTATGGCAAAAAAAAAATCCCCAACTCATTCTTTCTGTGTTCCTCTAATGGAAGTAAATTATAAGGGTTTGGAACAGCCTGAGGGTGAGTAAATGGTGACAGAATTTTCATTTTTGGCTGAATAATCCCAATAATTCGAGTAATATCATTGTTTTGTTTTGACATTTTCGTTTCATTTGTGGGGTGATTCACTTGCACTAATTCAACCATGTTGTGTGCAATGGCACCATCAATCATATGCTAACAGATATATCACATAGATTACAGCTTACTACTTAGAGCTATGCTCGTGTAAACCAATTTCATCAGCTCAATCACGCTCCGGCAGTTGATGTAAGGGCTGATTACAGAGTTCCCTAAAAAGCGTGTAATCGCCTGCATGTCAGAAAATTCAGGGGCTGAAATATTGTTGCACATGTTATGGTTTAAGATCTGCTGGGAACAACCCAGTCATCAAAAGATAAAATATGATGGCAATTATAATTGCAGGATTGAGTTACAATAGAGCATTCTATTCTCGTCTGAAATGCATGTTAGCCAGGCATACGTCTAACTGATCTCTGAAACTTGTAGTTTCTGTATGTTCAGTCACACCAACATTAGCACATTTGTTTTCAGTTTTGTTTTCACTTTCATCTTTGTTGCTGAGTGGTGTCTACTGCCAACAAAAGCCAATACCAGCCAGATATCGCATGGCGCTTCATTGACCACTGTCTGCTCCTCTCAGTCATTTCTGAACATTTATTCACATAACTAGCATATACATACAATGTAACTAGATATTTGGCATACATACTTGCATTTACTGTAATGTGCGCTTTGCCAGAGGAGTTCAGTATGGTTCCTTTCAAGATGCGTAATATATTTAGTTTTGTTCACTACTAGCATCCTTTGCATTGTTCACTTGTGGATTTAAACATGATTTTCTATAGAACTACATTGCATATATACACCAATCAGGCATAACATTATGACCAGGTAAAGTGAACAACACTGATTATCTCTTCATCACGGCACCTGTTAGTGGGTGGGATATTTTAGGCAGCAAGTGAACATTTTGTCCTAAAAGTTGTTGTGTTGGAAGCAAGAAAAATGGCAAGCGAAAGGGTTTGAGCGAATTTGACAATGACCAAATTGTGATGGCTAGACGACTGGGTCAGAGCATCTTCAAAACTGAAGCTTTTGTGGGGTGTTCCCGGTCTAATGCTGGTTCTGATAGAAAGGTGTCAGAGTACACAGTGCGTCGCAGTTTGTTGCATATGGGGCTGCATAGCCGCAGACCAGTAAGGGTGCCCATGTGTGGATGTTACTTTGACACGTACCACCTACCTAAGCATTGTTGCATGTACGCCCTTTCATGGAAACGATATTCCCTGGTGGCTGTGGCCTCTTTCAGCAGGATAATGTGTCCTGCCACAAAGCAAAAATGGTTCAGGAATGGTTTGAGGAGCACAAAAACAAGTTTGAGGTGTTGGCTTGGCCTCCAAATTCCCAACATCTCAATCCAATCGAGCATCTGTGGGATGTGCTGAACAAAAAGTATTTTCCATGGAGGCCCCACCTGGCAGCTTACAGGACTTAAAGGATCTGCTGCTAACATCTAGGTGCCAGATACCAGGGTCAGGGCTGTTTTGGCAGCAAAAGGGGAACCAACACAATATTAGGAAGGTGGTTATAATGTAATAGCCGATCGGTGTCTATTATGAAAAGAGGTTAAAAAAAAATGTATTGCCTTGAAATACAATTAAATTCTGGGTGATACACTGACATTTTCAGGGCAGTATTTTCTCAATATTAAAACATTTAAATTAAGATTCAGTGATGTTTTCTATTTTGAAACATGATGCAGTAATGTAATCTATTGGGAAACATTTAAATTAAAATGAAAAAACTTTCATGTTGTGAATGTCTGAGATAACCATGAGAATGCTATTTTCAGCACATAAATATGCAGTCGTGGATGATATAACAATGTGCTGATCATTTTAGAGTCTGCTTGACATACAGCAGGTCAATATGATTCACAAAATGCCTGGTTCACAGCTTTTACTGCTGAACGTAGTATCATTGTTGCATCTATAATGCAGGATTCTGTGTCATTACCCTTTAAATACAGCTGAAAAGACATGAGTCATGGACTAATAATGTTGTCAAAACAATTTACTAATCACTGCTGATAAAACAGGCATTATGCAACAATTGAAGAGGTGAACTCAGAGTCAACTGTCTGTGGTAGTTTTCAGCAGATCATTTCTAAAGATCTGATTATATATAGATGAGCCAATGCATGATGTTGACCTGGCTAATATGCTGTTAGTCTTCTGTGTGCTGCCAAAACAGTGCTGACCCGACAAGGAATGAACTCTACAAGACCCCCAAAGGTGTCCTGTGGTCATACCACAGTGGATCGAACTTAGTCGAGCACATCCCACAGATGCTTAATTGGATCAAAATCTGGGGAATCTGGAAGCCAAGGTAACACCTTAAACTCTTTATCATGTTCCTCAAACCATTCCTGAACAATGTGTGCAGTGGTAGGGTGTATTATCCTGTTGAAAGAAGCCTCTGCCATCAGGGAACATCATTGTCATGGAGTATACTTGGTCTACAACAATGTTTAGGCAGGTGGCACATGTCAAATTATGTCAACATGAATGGCAGGACCCAGGGTTTCCCAGAACATTGCCCAGAGCATCATACTCCTTCCACCAGCTTGTCGTCATCCCACAATGAATCCTGGTGCCATTACCTCCCCAAGGTAAACAACGCACACATACACAGCCATTCATGTGATGGAAAAGACAAACATACATACATACAAACAGATATCGTGAATATCTACAAAATGTTAATAATGTTCTATTTTTATGGATCTATATGTATGAAAATCCAGGCTTGACTGGTTTCTTTAGGGACACTTTGCATGGCTGCATTGTCTGATACCATTTCAATCATCGATTTGCACAGATCATGAGCTCTTTCTCCAAGTGAGAGGGATATAAAATAATATTACATTATTTTTACACGGATTGTGATATTCATTCCAGAAGATATCAACATTTACATCTGCTCAGGCACTTTACAGACCAATGCACATAAAAGTCAAGTTCATAAATGCTTTCATGTATATTTCAATAAAAAATAAATGTTACAGCAGACGGTGCTGTATGGGCAATCTATGTGATATATTGGTATGTATTTCAGTGTAAGAAATACTTGAGATGTGAATTAATTTATTCAAAGGCTAATGTGCAAACGAGCAAAGTCTTTTGAGAAAGAAGCAGAATCTTAAAGAAGTCTAAGCTAAATAAAATAAATTGCCTCTTATCAGAACCTCACACAAAAACCACCAAACAAAACCATTCTGCAGATAGACCGCAACAAAAGCATCACTAGTGGTTAATTAAAACCCTCATCCTTTCAATAAGCTTAGAAACAGACTCAAATGAACTGGAGCTTCATCGCGGAAAAAAAGATTCATGATCCCACTTAGTTTGCAATGAGAAAGAAATGGGGTTTGCTGCAGCTGATTTATTTTCAATGCTGAAGGGTAAACCATTTGATTATGTAAACATTTTCACCTCACGAATGCTGCCGATATTCCTCAAAAATGCAGTGAAGAGCACTGCAGCAAACGGCAGCCTTGCCCCTTTGCACTGTTCTCCAGGCATTTGCATTTTCCCTTCCTTTCGTTCTTTTGCAGCCACCCCACACGGGAATGCAACTGTATCTTGATCTGAAGAGAAGCCAAACAGTTTGTGTGGGAAACCATGTTGCAAGCGGTGCAAGGCGTCTATTTGAAGTCCGACTTCAAATACGTGAGCTTACACATTATGTGGGAGGGCTTCTGCAAAGCATTTTTTTGCATGTAAACAGTTTGTTTGGCCACATTCATATATTTTACCGTTTAAAAACATATTTCGCAGTTAGAAACACCATGAAAGAGTCAAAACTGCATTGTGGACTGCAACGCAAAAAAAAGTCTTACTCTCTAACCATTAGGCAACGACTCCCCCGCAGTCCATTTTGACCAATGATGTCTCAGTTTTCTGTTGCTTTCGGTGATGCTTTAAATGTGCAGTTTTAAATCATAAATCATGAGGTTAAAAGATCTAAATCACTATTTGAGACCTAATTAATTTTTTATCTTTTTAAGAAGCAAACTGTACTCAGCATGGCCTTAGATCTAAAAATCTGTAAAGGAATAATTCACCCAGACATGATTCTGTCATTATTTACTCACCCTCATGTTGCTCCAAATCCGTATGCTGCTAGTTGTTGTGGAATACAAAAGGAGGTTTCTGTAAAAGCTCTTTGAACATTCATAAAAAAGGGCTCCAAAAAGACTACAAAAGCTCCATAAAAGTGGTCCATATGACTCATGCAATACATTTAAAGCCAAAAAAATGGCTTTATGTGAGGGACTGAGTGAAATTTAAAGGGTTAGTTCATCCAAAAATTTAATTCATTCCACACACCCTCAAGCCATCCTAGGTGTATACGACTTTCTTCTTTCAGCCAAACACAATCGGCGTTATATTAATAAATATCCTGGCTCTTCCAAGTTTTATAATGGGAGTGAATAGTAGCTGAGATTTAGAAGCCCAAAAAAAGCACATCCATCCATCATAAAAAATAATCCATACGGCTCCAGGGGGTTAATAAAGTTCTTTTGAAGCAAAGCGATGCGCTTTTGTAAGAAAAATATCCATATTTATAACTTTCTAAACTAGAAATACTGTATAAATTTACACTATGCCTAAATCCTACGTCATACGCCAGAACTCGACTCTCTTATGAACTTGTGGAATTTAGGATTATGGATATTTTTCTTACACAAATGCATTGCTTCACTTCAGAAGGCCTTTATTAACCACCTGGAGCCGTATGGATTACTTTTATGATGGATGGATGTGCTTTTTTGGGTATTAAAATCTAGGGTACCAATCACTGCCATTATAAAGCTTGGATTAGCCAGGATATTTTTTAATATAACTCTTATTGTGTTAGACTGAAAGAAGCAAGTCATACACCTAGGATGGCTTGAGTGTGAATAAATTATGGGATGATTTACATTTTTGGGTGAACTAACCCTTTAATACATTACTAAACTCTTAAACATACATTTTATTTTTTCAACATTGATAAAATAAGTGTTTCTTGAGCACCAAACCTCAACAAAAAAAATTGACACTAAAGGCTGCTGAAAATGTATGTATGTAATAAATTACATTTAAAAATATATTAAAATAGAAAACAGTTTAAATTGTAATAATATTACACAATATTACTGTTTTTGATCAAATAAATGCAGCCCTGGTGAGCATAAGAGAAAAACAAGATCCTTCACAACATGAGGGTGAGTAAATGACAAAATATTTATTTTGGAATTAACTATTCCTTTTAATCTTATTAAATCTCAATCAAATGTTTCTTGCTACAAGCCTTTCATAACTAAATTGTTAATGAACTAGGTTTATTTTGCTGTTTGTCTTATTAAAACACCCCTTCAATAGACTTCAGAGAGTTGAGTTGACTCACATTTCAAGAATCGCATTTTAAAGATCATGAAAAGAAATGATTTATTGCCCTGGAAGCTCATTCTGGAATTTAATATCGCACCTGATTCAACATTATGCTGATCTATTATTTTCCTGCTGCCAGAACGGGGCAGAGCAACACGTGACACTCTTTCAGATTTATCAGTTAAATGTGCTTGAACTGATAAAGCAGCCAGATTTATCTACTCGAGAAATCACTGTTCGCTGTAGTAAATGTTCGTTTTAGCAAAAGGGTGTCTGTACAGTTAACCCAGTTTAACAGAGACACTTCTCCAGCGATAAGCTTCAAAGTAAGCTCTGAAATTAAAAATACTACTTTGAATCAGCATTAAAAAGAACAGAACTGAACTTGAAAGGAAAACCGTGTAACCTACCAAACCAGCTTCCGGTTCAAGGCGTAAAGTTCAGGCCGTTTTATGTCTAAGAGAACACAGAAGTGCTGACACGGCCAGATGCTGCTAGTTCCTGGCAGGAGGACAAAGCAACCCATAAAATAATTGCACATCTTTGCAGTGTGATATCCTTGTAGCTTCTCAGCACCTATAAAAGAAGTGTATACACTGCCATAGGGAGACTTCTGCTTCAACATATATATTATAGAGCTCCATATGACAGTCAGGAATTAAGGAAGACAAAAGATGACTGTGCGACCGTGTTACTGTATCATAAATTCTGTGCCGTAGCACATAAATAATGCAGCACTCATTTCCTCGGACATCCCTTATGTGGCAGATTTTTGAAACTAATGTTCCAGGGTCAAAAGAGAGATCTCATTATGTTCACTTGTAAGGGTTGCAAAAGAAGAGAGAAAATCTGAAATAAAAACTAAAATATAATATATTGGTTGGATGTCTCTGCTGTGCTTTGGAATTCATCCCATATTGTGACTGCTGTGTATTTATTTTTTAAAACATATGGGCCATAAGGAAATGTCTTACTTGCTGAAAAAAAAAAAAATGCACCAGCACTGAATTACTGTGCATTTAAAATAAATAATACTTTTATGCATTGTGCATGATTCATCCAAATAAGAAGTTATTATAGTATTCAGATTCAACCACTATAATTCAGAAATGAACAAAAACAAGTAAAAGATGTAACCGGGTATGCGTTTAAGAATGGGCCATTGTTCTTGCAGTGCCTGGTAAGAGAAGCCAGCTCTGAGCACATTCTACAGAATACGAATTAATACCAAGGATTTCCTGCAAACCTTGCAATCACTTCACTGTTACACATTCCTAAAAGAAGAAGAAGGATGCTTTGCCAGGAAGCATTCATCACTTGAATGAAAGGGCATAATCTTCTCCACACTTCCCTCCAACAAACACTGTTCATTCTTTTAAGATTAATCACTTTTTCGGTAAAAAAAAAAAAAAAAACAGACAAGACAGCAAACGGAAGCAATTACAAAGGTACAGGATTTTCAAATTCAATATAAGAATAATTATAGAACCAAGCATAGCAATGCATTTCTAAAAACTAATATTATTCTATTCTTTTATCGTTTAGAAAAGCACATTAAGGTAAACTGACAAACTGTGCAAGGAAATATCATTTAGGAAAAAAGGAGCAGTAGGCTATAAAGAATCAAAGCTGTTCATTCTCCCTCATATGGATTAAGTAACTAAGCAGTGATCAACCAATTAGTCTCACATATCCAGATTTTGAGGTCTGAAAATGTGTTTGTGAATCTTTTGAATGATTCATTAAAAGAAAGTAGCATTAGCTTGTGAGATAGACTACACTGATCACACTGTGTGTGTTTCTCATTAACTAAAAAGGCTTTTAATGATGAATTTGACTACACTGAAATTTTTAATTGCTAGCAAATTTCACAATTTACTATAAAAAAATGCCAAGTAACACAATGAATTAAATGTGAAGTAGAAAGACTGAAATAATATTTTCATGTGCAATGCAATAATATTTATTTACTGCACAACATTGAAAAATCATTGTGCAGTGTACAGTTTTACAGTGTACCTATAATAGAATGGTGCAGGTATGACGTCACTTTGTAGGACAAACGGCAGTTAGCATCGCACTGGTTCCCTCAAGAAAAACCTAACAGGATTTTCCCATAGGCTTTTGGATTATCACAAAAAACAAGCTCTGTGATCAACAAATGTTTATGATGCATATACGTTTTGTCCATCAAGATAATTATCACAGATGAACATAACTTTTATTAATTTTGAAGCCTAAATGCAGTCGCCAGAAGTAAAAAGCTAAAAGTAGGCTATAAACGGACTATACCACGGTCCCACGATTTCAACGGCACCATCTCTAAGCTTCTGACAGCTCTTTCAGTTTTTATCTCAACATTTTCCCAGAAATGTTGAGTTAGAATAGATTATAAGAGCACAATTATAAGAATAATGAGGCTGTAAAAGCAGACTGAATTTACCTGTTCGTCGTGATGGCGTTTAATCTCCTCGACAGCCTCTGTAGTCCTATTTAGCCACTTGTTAGCGACCACCTTTTTCAAGCTTCAAAAAAAATCATGAGTGGGGTAATACTGATGCATTTTATGTCGTAGAATAAAACGTGAAAGTGACTTGTGTTCACCACAGACCTTATTTCAGCCATTTAACCAAAACCCCCCTCAAAAAACCCATTGACTTTGGGACGAGGGAACCGGAAGTGCTAAAATGCTAACTCGCTTCTGCATTTTGGACTACAAAGTGATGTCATACCTGCACGACTCTATATGTATCAGATGTCAGTAAACAGAATGATGAGACTACCAATCAATGAGTTACTAAAATGAATCTATTCTCAGAAATGCAGTACATCAAATAAGTATACTGTTACAATGCTTTTATGCGCTTTTAAAATGTAAGTGGGCTTAGTTTCGCCCCATCCATCATAACAGAGACATTCACTGTGGGGTCACTGCATTGCTACTAACAGCAGGGCCATTTCCTGCAGCACACCAGGAGCTCTGTCCAACTGATCTGCCACTAAACTAATCTAGATCAGCAGAGTACACAGATGCACTGCGGGTCTGAGCTGAGCTCACCCCTCACTGTCCCACATTCCCATCAGAGCTCCAGCTCTCCTCCTGTTTGCTCTGGCTGCAGTCGTCTGTTGGTTTGTCAATCTGTTTGGCTGGATGGCCAGCAATCTCTCTCTCACTGTCTCCTGGCCCTAAAATACTATGGCATGTGAACTGAGTCTCAGACCCCTGCTGTGATTAATGCAGGTGCCACTGTGTGGGTAAAGAGGAGTTAAGCCAAACATGATGGCAGCCCTCATGCCACCTCAGCCAAATTCAACACAGATCTTTCCACACTGACATTTCGCTCTCTCTGTTTTTCTCACACACTCGCTGAGGAGAGATTGTGCGCTACAGAGGCTAAAAATTGAATAAATTAGGATTAATCCAAAGGCAAGACCCTTTAAATATATCTGATTATTCCTTGGCTCTCTGGAATACTTGATTGCGACTGGTCAATCACTGCATTCTGCAGTTAAATATTTTTGCAGTATGATGACCACTGTATATTTGACCATTTATCTCAGTTTATCCCACACACAAATAGCAACTACCTGTTTGTACTGAAAAAAGAAAGTGTGTGGGTAAAAAAAAAAACAAAAAAAAAACACAGAATCATGAGGGTATGGTAAAATATCCCTAAGGGAGTAAATCCCAGCAAAACCAGGGCCCCCCTTCATGCCTAGAGGAGGAACCATGAAGGGGTGTATAAATGTTTTCAAATAGCAAGAGGCGTAGCACAATGACCAAAGATGGTCTCCCAATAAACACAGAAAGAGATATGTCCCATCATTATTTCAAATAAAGCAACATATGTCTTTAAGTAGCTTCACAACAGTACTGTTGAACATAACATCACATAACATGACACATAAAATGAAGTCTGAATTTATGCCTCCAAAACTAAAGGGGAAATAGCTCTGTCCTATATGGTCTCCTACATACTACATGTTAATACCATAATATATCTTAATCTGCTGTTATGAACGGTCTTTCCCAACAGACCAATGCTGGAAACATACTGGCATGGTGTATGTACAGGATAACACTTTACATTCTGCGTTACGCCGAAAATTTCTCCTTCAAGGACACTGCAGCTCTGCAGGCTGGCACGTCTCTCATCTGGGCCACGGGTCTCTGAGAGATACATTACCCGGGCCCCGAACGCTCCACACAAAGCAATATTAGATTCTCCGGTTCCACTCCCTGCTGCGTCTCTAATCTGATTGCAGTGTCACCACACTTCCCCATGTGCCTATTAGATTGACTTACTCAATTTGATAATGTGAACGAAAGAATATGGAAGACATAAAGGTATTTGATCATTGCAGCCAAGATAGGGAGGGACGTTTCGGTTGAAAATGGGAAAAATGCATTTTGGCTCCACAGAAGTCATGCATGTTATGAGCTTTCGTCGAGAGCCGGGGTGGAAGGGCGGGTGAAGAACACGAGCTTGTGGGGTTTCATTTTGCACGTCGAGATTACTCATGCGAGTCATTAACAGTGGATGATAAGGAAGGTGTTGTGGGTGCAGCTTAAGAAAATGAGAAGCTAATATTATGTTTAAACAAAAACCAGACACAATCTGAGGAGGGAGAGCAATACATCGGAACTTGATCATCTTTCGCCCTTGCTAGCGTACTTTTGTGTTAAAAGAGAACTGGAGGTGCATGCAAAGTGGAGGGAAGGGCTGGAGCATAAGGATGCAGTAAACTCATTGACGACTGATCATCTGCTGTGGGATATGGCGCTCTCATTTCTTCACTTCATGACCTGTCTTCCGTGAGCTATTGCACCTGTCGCCTCTGGCTTTGTGATCCACCCCTCTTCGGACACCGGCCAAGTCATAATGCAATGGAACAAATCCAGATTTATGGATTTCTGAAGCAAGTGGCAGGTAATCGTAGTTTAAGAGGTGATGTAAAATGATCTATTTGAGGCCTGAGCTAGTTTGTTCACTGTAAAATTAGAGTTATCAATTTGTGCCCTTGAAGTGTCAAACGGTCACTAAGTTCCTGAAAAACCCACTGCCATGATGTTAGGGGGTTGGGTAACACTTTATTTTACAGTGTCCTTGTTACATATGTTACATTTACTTACCATAGTAATAACAGTAAATTATGCATTCGTACATGCAATTAACCCTCAACTAGGGCTGTGCAATTAATCGCAAGATGTTAACCAATCAGAGTTCACTCAGCACACCGCAGTTCTCTTACTGCAACGGGCGCAGCGTAAGACACATTTTGTAAGAAATGTGGTGAGTGAATTAGGCTAATAATGAATTATATGCATCATGCGTTCAGAGACTTTATAAGCGCTATGTTCCCTTACCAAAAGACTGATTATCAGCACAACTTGGCTGAAGCCCGGTTTTATTTAACTGTGAATGAGTGGCGCGCAAATCTACGTAGCATACTCTGCGCGCGTTCACCAGCGCGCTCCAAAAGTGTGATGAGATTTGCGCGAGCCGTTCCTATCGTAACCGATGATAAAATGTGTGACCCATTTCATTTCTGTTGAGAATTTACCACTTTATTTAAAACAGCCACATTAACTAAAAAGACTGATGAAAAGAGGAGAAAACATCATCTTCACCAACATTTATTAGAAAGCTTTCTAAACTATTCTTGACCCCCTTACTAGAATTTATCATGTACTATTGTATTTATTGTGGTAAATCTTGACTAACTTGTAGAATTTATAATTTATAATCTATTAAAGGAATATATTTTTCACTCTAGATTTATATTATAACTGTGACATATAGCTATTCTAAATGTGTAGGTTGCTATTTTTCATACTGTAACAAATGCTATAAAGAAATAAAGTTAGTTTGACTTCTTATTGAAGTAGAAAGTAAGCAACACAGCATGCAGCGCAGGTTTCTTGACGGAAAGAACTGAGAGGCTTTACAACTTTTACAAGCGATGGCTGAGGGAAATTAGTCTACATGAATTAAAGTATGAATGAATTCTATGAATGTATCTCTGAAGGGAAATGACTGCCTTGAGAAAAGTGTTAATGTTGTTTTCTTTTCTAAGCTCAGCACTGCTTTGTTTACAGCTCTTTTTCTCTTGTTCAATAAGCGCCATCTACTGACAGAGGGTGAATTTATATTTTCATTCAGCATGTCTTCGGTTTTTGTTTGTAAAACTCAGACCACCTTTTTATTCACGGTTGTAAATTTTTGCCAGCTAATGCTAATGAGCTAATGTTCAAACCATAGACTGTACCAAAACTACACCCTTGAATAATTAGCTTTTATATTGCCACTAATTCCAAAACATCATTTGGAAATATTTATTTCAATATTCATTTTTTTTTTTTTACCACCCACTTGCATAATGAATAATTCATTTCAGATTTATCATTTTTCACAAGGAATATAATTCCAAAGAAACATATTTAAATTATATTCAGAACTGTAATGCGGTCAAAAATAATAATAATTTGAAAAATAATCTGTCAACCAATTTTAGAATAACTGTATTTATTTGTTTTTAATGAAACAAATGTTACTAGTGAACAACAACATAAAAACACATGTAATACGCCACGATCACAGATATGTGGTCCAGCAGAACGATGGATCCATATATGAGTTTAACGATTTTGACGTTTATTTATAGTTATGACTGGAATTTAGGTTAGTAAACCTTAATTTATTGTATGTTGTCTGTTTTAAAGACAGTTTATTACAGTTTTGTTTATCAAGCTGTTAATACTATATTATTTTATTGTGAAATGTTTTGTTATGCACTTCTTGTGCACTGAATACATTTAGAATGTAGCACGTTTGAAAAAGCAAAAACAATTGCCAAAATCGCAAATAAAATAGCAATTGCAATATTCATTAAAAAAAAATTATATATATATATGATTATTCTGTCCATATTGCACAGCCCTACCCTCAACCAAACCCTAATCCTACCCTAACCCTATAGTAAGTACATGTTAATTCATATTACTTTAAGTACTTAAAAATATAACTACACTGTAACAATGACACCTTCAAATAAAGTGTAACCAGGGGTTGTGGGGAGGTCACCATAACACCATGTCCTAACTACACGCGATGATTCTATTTTAGAAACGGTTTCTATTTCTGCGACGTCGCTGCTGGACCAACAACATAAAACATGGCAATGATAATGTCAGGTAGTGTTTACGTGCTCTATTTAATGTTAAAAGCATGTAATGTGACTTTGAATATCATTTAGTGCTCACAGCTCTGTAACAGGTGTACTAAAAGCAACAATGGATAATTCACCACAGATCTTGAAATTAAACAAATGGAAACAAAAACGTTCAAACTGTCAACAAACAAGTATATTCTATGACAAAGATTGTTTTAGTAACTCAGTATGTATTTTTATTAATGTTTAAATGGTCTAATATTTGTGAATTTGATTATGTAGGCTACTTATCCGTTGCCTTGAGAGTGCTGTCAAGATTAAACTGACAGCTTTCCTGTAGCTCAAGCAATAAGAGCGTGGCGCTAGCAATGCCAAGGTCATGGGTTCGATTCCCAGGGAAAGCAAGAACTGACAAAATGTAAAAACGTGTACCTTGAATGCAATGTAAGTCGCTTTTGATAAAAGCATCTGCCAAATACATAAATGTAAATGTAATCTCTGGTGCTGTGCACTTGCCGTAAGAGCCCGCCTGCACACTGTTCTGATTGGCTGTGTTTTTTTATTGATTTGTCACATCTCTTAGTCGCACCGCGTCTGGTGTGGACAGACAAGTTGCTTGTCGCTGGAATCTTATTGTGTCGCGTGTATTTAGGATGCGGTGCAACTTTGAAAACGTGAATTTGTAAAAACAGTGACATCATCCACATGTGTATTACGTGTTCAGTTGCATAGTTCTTCTTTACCAAGTGACATCGCCAACTACTGGACTGGCAGCATAATACAGTGCTTTTAATCATTTTCGCAGATCTGTGTGAATGGGGATCATTTTAACAAAATTGTTGTCTGTATGCGAGAGACGCAAAGGAAAAATGCTATTTGGTTGCTAGGTAATTGCTCACTGGTCAAAGTCAAACAAGCCCAATACTATGCAATACTATGGGATTCTAACATCTGTTTCATCACCAACCAGGCTAAAATATTATGTCCGAGGGTTTATAAATATAATATCACAACACAAGCCCCACAATTTGACCACAATTTCATGTCTGTAGAAAACAGAAAAAAAAACAAAAAAACATTATGATAGGTTGATTAAAAGCTTGTTCAAATACGTATGAGCAAAAGTAATAGCCATTAACTACCTAACCCAACAAATAAATAAATACATGAATAGACGTGGTATCTTAAATAAATGAATACATGTGGTTTATGTTATTTATTTATTACAATGTTAAGGCACTAATAAAGTAAAGGCATTCGCCTATTCAAAAGGGAAATGTGCATAAAACAAACCCATATTAATATTAAAATAAAATAATAATTATACAAAAAAAAAATAATAATTAAATGCTACATTTGTGGTAACATTTTATGTGATGACTTTTGATGAACTTCAAAGTAAAATGCTATTAAACTAACATCAAGTTACTCATGAATCAGTCATCTGTTCCTTTTAAATGTCAGAAATCACAATTAAAGTCTGTGTGAAAGATAAAAACAAAGTACAAGTTAAAAGAAATTCGGGAAAAAAAAAAAAAAGAAAAAAGGAAAAAGAAAAAGCATAATGGAAAGAGATACTTGTACTGTATGTGTTAAATTGAAGGGCTGCTCACTGATGCCTCTACTGCCCAAATTCTTCATCCATTAGATCTCTCACATTAGGGTAACTCTGCTTGGCTGAGGTTCATTACTCTTTCTAGCAGTCCCTATATCACAATGGACCATCCGTTCCAGACTGACTTATTCCTCCCTCCTCACTACCAACAACTGCCTCCTAGAGACTTGTAACGGCAGCCTGATAGCCAAGATTTTTACAAGAGACAACCATCAACTCACCTGTGGTGTGTGTAAAGACCCAGAATCAATGGTAAATGTCAAAAAGCAATCTGCAGAAAGTTCCAAACAACTACTATTTCTATAAGTAGCTAGCATGTTAATTTAGCCAAGTCAACTGGGAGCAAATTCTTACATTCCTTGTACAATAAAAACAGTATTTATTAAATAGTATTATAATATTTGCTTTATAAACGGTTTTATAAGCGCTTCTCATTACAAGCATGGGAAAATTATAACATAAGAAAAATAATGATTCCTCATGGCTGAAAGCTGTCAAGGGTGGGAAGAAAAAAAACAGAAGATTGTTAACTGGACCTCAAAAACCCTCTGAGAAGTAGAAGGCTAATTATCTCAAAGACTCAAAGGGATACAACACTCGAAAGCACAGCTCTACCCGTCCTGTGAATAAGAGGGAGGGGGGAAAGGTCATAGCAGTGGACAATGAGACTTCAGCATTATTCAGGTCAGAAACACACAAACGGTGGATTGGGTATCACATGCTGTTGAACTTGGAAGTTATACTGTGGCGCTCCTTTATTTGTAGCCCATATCTCCGTCAGCGGCTACGTGAGGAGATAAACGGAGCAACGGCGGGCTTGTACTCGGGACATTTTAATTAGGTGCTCTTTAATTCACGCTGACCCTCACTGAACTCTCATCAGCCAGCTTGCCCGCTGATAAGAGCCTGTCGCTCACGTGGCCTCGGCTCACGGCGGACTTTCTTAACACAGCTCGTCTCTGGATCGCAGCAGACAGCAGGTAAAACACAAAAGGCATGAGATGAGTTCAAATTCTGTAGTCCTGCTAACCGAGAGCTGATTTGAGTGGCGGTGAAATAGCTGCAGTGAAGCAGGGACATCCATTATTCAATTAAGTGTACTGAGCTTAACGTGTTTCTATGCATAAAACAATTAGATGCACAATTGATGAAACCACTCTTTCTCCAGCCTGCTGCCTCTCACCACCCATATGCTACACCATTCAGGACTTTTATCTAGAGAACGGCTTTGACCAATTGGATACGAATGACATAGGCGGCATCAAACCCATGTGGTGCGGTTCACCAGTGCCAACCTTCATGGTACACTGCCACTGCCAACCAAAACCCTCTGGATCGGCACTATAGCACCAGGCCATAACAACACAGCTGGCCTCATCGCCAACTCATCTTCTAAATCTGCTGTTAATATGCATACAAGAAGAGCTTTGTTTCCAGTCCAAACCAAAAAACACCTCATATTACACTCTTCAATCAATTCAAGTCCATTTCACGTTCACAAAGAGTTTCGTGCTGTAGATATTTTTCAGGTGATTTTATTGTCACTGTGTATTATCAAAGTTCCAATCTTGCTAATACAATCTATAAAAAGTGTGAAGCTTCCCTTATAATAATATGTTTTGCCTGTAGAGCTTTGACAGCTATGTACAGGATACAAGACCAAAATGTGGAAACCACTTCTAATTAACAGGTTTAGTTCCTTTAAGGTGCCATAGAATGGAAAACTGTATTTACCTTGGCATAGTTGAATAATAAGAGTTCTGTACATGGAACTAACATACCATGAGCCTCACACACCACTGTTTCCTCCTTCATATGTAAATCTTGTGCTTGAAAAAGACCACTGAAAAACAGGTGAATCCCAACATAACACCGACTGTGACGTAACAGTCAGGATCATTAATATTTACGACTCCCCAAATTTGCATATAACCAGCCCATGTTCAAGGCCAGGCAGTATCAACGTGGACCTGCACCGAATCAACAGAAGTTCTGCAGGTATTGTGAAGATGAGGACAATATAGTGAAAACGGCAGATCATGGATATAAATGTATATAAATGTTCCAGCTGTGCAGGGGATGTGAGCACTTTTCATAGCATTCCCACAGAACAGAACTGTCAACAGGCATGCTTGATGTTTATTAACAGCACCAACTGAATTCAAAGTTGTTAGTTTGCTCTGACTAGTTTGTTCCGACAATTTTGTTAACGAAAATATGCTGAAAAATGTTCATTGACAACCTCTTTTTCCATGACTAAGACAAGACGAGATGACACAAATGTCCTTAAACGATTATTGTGACTATATAAACATGCAATATCGTTGACGAAAAAAGACGAGACAAATGTAGTTTGTCACAAACGCTGTTTGTGATTGTGTTTGCTGAATAACTGCACTTGTGTGAACTACTGAAATGAGCCAATCAAAGTAGAGCTCAACATTATTTTTCATGACCCTTCCAAATAAGGCAAAAACAGACCATTTCATTCTAGGGACAATTTCTAGGGCTGTAAATGGACCTGTAAAACCGTATCTGGACAATTTTTGCCCTTAAATAAGCCACATACCCTCTATGTAGATATCAGAGAACAATATTTATTGCTTTAATTGCAATAAATACAATTCTACCAGAAAGACTTGTTTGAATAAGATTTATTTAACAGTTAGTATTCAAATTAGTATGAAATAGATGAAATTATGAGGTTCTTTGGCATAGGCCCCGTCCGCAGACCAATCCGGAGTGTAGCAGATACTAGCAGTTCCTGCCTGAAGATGAAGGCAGGGGCAGAGCCTAGCCTACCCCCGATGGATGGAGGATGGGGGTGAACGGTTTTATAGTAAAGCCAAAATATTTTTCAGTATTAAACTGACACTACTTCCTTTCTACTCAATGTTTAAACCTGAATAAAAATAAATAAATAAAAATAAATAAATAATGTATACATACACATATAGATATATATATATATAGACACACACACACACACACACACACAAGGAGGCATTTATTAACATAAATAAACATAAAAATGTTTAAAAAAGGGAATAAAGTGTCAAACAAAGCAGGGGATCTGGTGTCCTCGGCGTGCCAGGGAATTGTGAAGAAAGGGTAGTGATCAGATAGGATGGGTCCAGGTAAGGGGCGGTGCATCTCCATTTCGGACCGTGGGTCCGGCGACTCTACAGCGGCGTGAGAGTCCCTCTGCGCTCCCTTCCTGGACCCACAAGGACACCAGCGTGCATGCACGGGGAGAGAGAGAGACTAGTCTCCTGAGGAGAGGAATTAGTGGTGGTGATGAGGCTTCATTATGTTAAGGTGTGCCTCATCACTCGCCGCCATTTCTCTAATTTCAGCGCCTCTCGTCTCTTTCACACCCACACCAGTCGGGAACCTGGCTATATTATATTTAATATTATATATATATATTATATATATATATATATATATATATATATATATATATATATATATATATATATATATATATATATATATATATATATATATATATATTTAAAAAAATTAGTTCATTCTGTCTGGTGGGATGTTTCAGTTCTGTAAGCCCTTTGTTTCTCTCATGTCATTGTCAGTTCTATGTCGCATTAAACTAGGTTGTTCTGTTCCTGAGTGTTTTGTTTCTTTTAAAGACCCCCTGTGGTGAAAATCAAGTTTGGAATGCTCTTTATATGTCTATGTGATGTTTTTAATATGCTTTCAGACAAACCATGTGCAAATTCAGAAGTCAACACCATTGCTGAGTATTTTCTCCTTAAAACTGCAGTGAAGCAAAAACAGTTTCAAAAATGCAGTTTGAAATCGCAAGTGTTTCTTACATCACAAACTACCTTGTAACCAATCACGTCAACGTACGGGACTTTAACATATCATCATTAACTATGCTGTGAAGCAGGGGAGTCTCAAGAGAAGCCAGGTTATCCCGGTATATTTTTATGTTGATATGACTAATCAGATACATTTAGCAATATAACGGGTGGATGTCTGTATATGATGTATATTACGAATGATGAACTATATGCTTTTCTCCACTGACGTTCTAAGTTAATCAAAGCGTTTCTAAATCCCCATTCACACCGCCAGCGACAAAGCGTCATTATCCCATTCATTTCAATGGAGTGCTGGTGACACGATCGACAGTGACCACTGGTGACAGAATGTAGGTGTGTCAAGTGAAAATTAAAATTAAAACTTTATGCAAATGAAAAGTGAATTTCGTGAGCGACGACTGCCACCGTCTCGAATCAAATCAAATCATCTTTATTTATATAGCGCTTTTAACAAGTCCAATTGTTTCAAAGCAGCTTTACAGTGTTAACAGTAAAATAATGCAACAGAATTTGATTCGGCTGTACAGCCACTCTGGAGAAAACGGTGATGTTATCCAGCTAATGTCAATGCGGGCAGATCGGTAATATAGTTTAAATTTAGGTGTCCCCAACTGAGCAAGCCAAAAGCCAAAGGCAATGGTGGCAAGGAAGTCTGTCTTTCCTCGAGTACAGGCAAGACAGACAGGACAGAGTTCTGGCGTGATTTCACTGTTTTATATGATTTGTAACCACTGTAACCACTGTGGTGGGAATGAATTTCCTTTCATGAAATGTACGTGTATGTGTACTGTGTATGTGTGCCATCACGTGTGTCAGACAAGACAAACTGAAATTGTGTAGGTTAAAAGGTCAATAGAGATCCTGCTGTTTTTTGTAAAAGTGGCTCCTCTATACGGGGCCTAGAGAATGAGAGATGGGTTTTGCCTCCTTATATGGTACATATCTTCAATTCTTATTGTGCATCTCCTTCTATAGTATATATCTTCAATTCCTATTATGCATAACAGGAACACAGCAGGGTGAGAGGTAACAACATATATAAGACAGCCCGCACTGGGCAAGGCTGTCCTTCTCTGCAAAAACTTTGTCTGTATGTGAATGACCTTCTTGCAAGAATAAAACACTTTGAAGACAACCAGGCTTGGTTTTCATTACAATCTCACCACTAAAGAGTTAAAATTTCTGCAACACCACATACATGGATATAATAAAATGATGCGTGGAAAAGAAACTGCCGGCAGTTTTAGTGAGTTTGATTCATATATTGATAGTTTGTGTGTTGTCAATTATATGATGCACTGAACAGTTTAGCACTGCTGCAGTTCATTTTACAGATTCCCCTGCATTATTTGATTATTAGGGACAAGAAAATGTATTATTTGTCAAATTCAAATGACATTTTAGTAATTTTTCAATATGACTTCATGGTTTAATGCACTGAGCAATGTTTATATAACAACACTCTCCAACAGCAGAATTCTACTTTTCATTTTTTTTAAAGTCCCTGTAAAGTAAAAAATTAAATATGTTCTGAAAATGAAACGAAAACGAAACGAAAATGTTCTGAGTTTGTCACACCACAGACAAATGTGTTATTAACCACCCAGCCAAATTTGAATCATAAAAAAAAATCAGCCAAGTAAATAAAATAGCTTATCAAAATCTTGAAAAAATAAGCAGCATTCTCTGCTCTCAAACACTGGGGGGCATGTCTGCTGTTGGCACTAAAACCACGGCCACTCGCGGGAAAGCTGCCGTAAGCACACAAGACAACACTCACGTACAGCTCACTACAGCACCAGATGTCGGCGGGACGGGAGGATGAAGGCCTTGGGGGGAGATAGTCGGTTCGGCCCCATTCTGCAGAGGATTATCAGTGAATCCCAGTTGTCTCCAATGAAAGTTTGTAAAAAATATAGTAAAGTCACTGCAGAGGCAGGTGTTGGTGGTGATCCTCAGCTCTCCATCAAGGTAGCTGTTCACAAAATTAATCCACCTCTTCTTGATATCATCGTTTTGTTTGTAAATTTTGTAAATTGTAGGCTGCAGTAATTTATGGTACGGTGCTTTTTGTGCATTCACGCGTTTGAAGCAAAATTGCGCCTGACGCCGAGTTGAAAAATCTGAACTTTGCCGTCTGTTCACGCTGCGTTAACCAATCAGGAGCCTGCTTGCTGCTGTCACGTGGTGAAGTGTCAAATGAGAAACCCAGAGTATTTTAAAAATACTACTGTATTGTCACAAAATGTAGTTTTAAGACTTTTTCAGGTGAGAATGTAGTTGTTTAAAGTTCAAATCTGTGATTTATTTATAAAGAGGGTGCCTATTCGAACATTTGATCTGGTGTTTTCGGAGTTGTGAGATCCAGGTGATCAGCAGGCGCTCAGCGCTCGTTAAACCCGGCGAGAGCAGCCTTTCCTCAGCTAGACCTTCTGACGCCTGCCACTGGCTCTGATGTCTCTATAGTGGTTAAACATGAGATATAATTCGTTTTGTGAAGATCTAATGGGTGATCTTTGGTCTGGCTGCTGTTCCATTAGCAAAAACACCGGACTTGTGTCCTCCCGTCCTCGAACTTGGTAAGTCTGAACTTGGGCGCGGGACAGGAGGAAGTACCGCTGAAAGCATCCGTCATCCAGGCACAGCTCCTAGAGCGCCTCGAATGCTCAAATTTCGCTTCAAACGCTCTATTTATTTCGCAGGTCCAATTCGCTTTATTCGCGCAAATTAATTAAAAATGTTCAAGCGTCCAACTAGACGCGATAGATGCGAATTTGACGCTCAATTCACGTTTGGTGTGAACGCAGCATTATGATAGTGTTGGGGGAAGGGCCATATGCTCAGTGGCTCCAGTGCGTCACAGTTATGATAGAGTTCGGGGAGGGGCCAGGCTCAGTGGCTCCAGTGCGCCACAGTTATGATAGTGTTGGGGGAAGGGCCAGGCTCAGTGGCTCCAGTGCGCCACAGTTATGATAGAGTTCGGGGAGGGGCCAGGCTCAGTGGCTCCAGTGCGCCACAGTTATGATAGAGTTCGGGGAGGGGCCAGGCTCAGTGGCTCCAGTGCGCCACAGTTATGATAGTGTTGGGGGAGGGGCCAGGCTCAGTGGCTCCAGTGCGCCACAGTTATGATAGAGTTCGGGGGGGCCAGGCTCAGTGGCTCCAGTGCGCCACAGTTATGATAGTGTTGGGGGAGGGGCCATATGCTCAGTGGCTCCAGTGCGCCACAGTTATGATAGAGTTCGGGGAGGGGCCAGGCTCAGTGGCTCCAGTGCGCCACAGTTATGATAGTGTTGGGGGAAGGGCCATATGCTCAGTGGCTCCAGTGCGTCACAGTTATGCTAATGTTAGGGGAGGGGCCAGGCTCAGTGGCTCTTTACTGGGACTTCAAAGTTCTTGAAAATAAAGTTAAGATACTGTCTTCTTTGCAACCCAGCCATGACAGTTTCTTATATATGCACACAGATTTTTGTTATTGTTAAAAACTAAGGTTGTCTTTGTAAAAGCAGAAAGCTTTTGTTAAAAACCTTTTTCTTTTGTTGCTTTACTATAAGAGTAACGCCTTTAGTTACACAATTTTCATAGATTGGGCCTTGGGATGCCACAGCACAAATCATTCACTTTCAAAATCCTCAATCTCTCTCTCTTTCAAAGGCGGCAGAAGAGGCATATAAATTGAAATTAAGCTTGAATTCAAACATTTCTGCATACTGAATTCTTAAGCAGCACATGAATATCACTAAAGTACTGTACATGTATCCATTTGTCCTTTGAGTGGCTAGGGGTGAAGGTTTCATTCAGGATCTGTTCTTATTGTGTAGGGGTCTTTCTGCATTCAAAACGCATACACAATGTTTTAGAGAGCGCTGTCTGTGAGTCTACCTTATCCTCACATAACCACGCTGCTAGGCACGGCTGACTAGGCTTATATATCCTCTGCAAAAGACACAAACAGCATACCCAATAATTTAATTTCTCCATCGATGTGTGAGAAACGTGAACAGGTCGGCCCTCAGACCTATACAGTTTTGTATTCCTCTGGTACCGCAAAACAGCTGGACATTCTCAAAACTGAAAAGACAAATATTGGAACAACTTTGCACACATTGCTGTTCAAACAAGAGCAAATCTTGCTGAATACCAATGTGGCCCAACTGATGCGGTGCCTGTGACGATGAAAGCCCAGTGTGGCCCAAGAGAAACTTTAGCAGAGCCTCAAAATATATAGTCAATTTGTGTCACATGCACACACACTGGCTTTTGTTCCAAATCCTAGAGTGCAACTTAAAAAGGCAGGAATTTAAGACAACATGGACAAAAATGTGGACAGACTGACACAAAATGTAGACGGATTAATTATGATGCTATAATATAATTCATTATGATTAATTATGATACCAGTACTAAACTTTACTAAAGCCAAATAAGATATTTTTCTATTTGAGTATATTTTAAAATGTTGTTTATTCCTATAATGGCAAAGCACATCACATGATCCTTCAGAGATCTTTCTAATATGCTGATTTGGTGCTCAATAAGCATTTCTTATTATTAATGTTGAAAACCGTTGCTGCTTAATATTGTTGTGGAAACAGAGATAAATTTTTTCAGGATTCTTTGATCAAAAAGTTTAAAATAAAGAACATTATTTATTTATTACTGAACAGCAGATATACATTTATACAACTATATGCAGATGGTTTGTAATTAAATAAAAATTATTAAAATTTTTTGAAGAAAACAGCAATAAATATAAATTCAGTAAATGTTACCTTTTTTAATTATGATGCCTAAGACACTTCATTTCAGCCAAATTGTAAGACAGCATTGTGTATTCTACCACAGAACAGAGAGTGGTGGTGAGGAAAGAAATATATTCGGTATTTACATATTTAGTATGTATTGTGCTGTTAGCTTAGAAACAGTTTATTCAAACTCTATTTGAATAAATTGTGAGTTTAGGTGCAATATTTTGGCAGTAGGCGGCAAGGCAGCTAGATTTTGGAGCTTTTTTTTTCTCTCTTTTTCTCTCGTCTTTAATGATCTAACAATAAAGCCAACTATTTTGGGGCATAAAGAGCCAACAGCTGTGAAAGGTGTGATGGCAGCAGTAAAAGAGCTGATTTCACAGCATTAAAGAAGAGTCAGTGAACTCAGTCACTGTCGGGCCACATAGGGCATCGCAAACATGCCCGACGCTCGCAGACTCCACAACCCTTTACCAGAGCCCAGCAGTCGTTTACCCTGCTCAGGTCAGCCGAGTCCTCCCTCCCTTCCCTTGTCTCCTCTCCACTGTGCCAGCAGTTTACAAAGTAATCTGCTCCCGAGCAGACAAGCATCAGTGAGGCTTATCTGGAGCTTTCAGGTGTGCAGAATGGAAGTGAAGACGAAGGGAAACTGTGGCTGTGAGGGAGACAACGGTCATGAATACACACACACAAACCTGTGTTTATTGCATCAGAGCAGGAGCCTCATGAAAGCAGAGCGAAACAGAATCAGCCCAGTGTGGACAAGCCACAGAGAAGTAGATCAGCACAAAAACACAACGGTAAATTCCCCGTTTCTGATTCATTAACGGCATAGAACCAATTTACAAATGGTATAAGCGTTTGTTTTTGGACATTTGGCTCACACAAGGACAGCACTAATAAAGGTGTAAAAGAGTCAAAAACTGTTCGTGATCATAGTAGGGCTGGGTGACATAAACAATATTCAGTGATGTACAGCAATATTTATTTTACAATATTCAATATACGCTACTGTTAAAATGTTTGGGGTACAAGTAAATTGATACTTTTATTTAGCAAAGATGCACTCAACTGATCAAAAGTGACAGTAAAGGCATTTATGTTACAAAAGATTTATATTTAAAAGAAATATGCTGTTCTTTTGAACTTTCTATTCACTATAGAATCCTGAAATGGTTCTTTAGCAGAAAATCAGCATTAGGATGATTTCTGAATGTTCATGTGACATGTAATGATGCTTTTTACAATAAATTAAAATAGAAAGCACTTATTTAAAATTATAATATTTCACAATATTACTATTTTACTGTATTTTTGATCAAAGAAATGCCATGGTGAACATAAGAGACTTCAAAAACATTAAAAAACTCATCTCAAACTTTTTAACTGCAATTAAGTCATTCAGAATATTGCTTCATTTTATATCGCCTAGTCCTAGATGGCTCACTCACACAAAAAATAAATAAATAAATAAATAAATAAATAAATAAATAAATAAATAAATAAATAAATAAATAAATAAATAAACATTAGTTTCAGAGTTAGTCAAAAGGCATTTTACCGCATTCCATTCAGGATGTAGTGTAAATGCTGATCAGTCCTGTTTTAGCAAATTAAAAAATGTATCCGGATACGTCCCGCTTTAAAAAAAAAAATTCTGAGACCTTAACAATCCCATGACAATTTTGCTTCAACAGCTGAGAATATTTGTTTTGTAGACGTAACTATGAATATAATATAGTTTATTACATGACTTATATGTCAGATAAAAAAAATAAAAATAAAAAAAATTTTAAGTAACCATTTAAGTAGATAAAGAAACAGTTAGTTGCACTGAAAGCCGCAAGGCAGCAATTATTTTCCAGTCTTGCATGGGCTGACCAGCTTTCTGAAGTGAGAAGCCAATTATGTTTTGCCTTGGCACTACTTTATGAGGTGTTGCCATTACTAGCTAACGATGCATTTTCAAAAGTTATATTCAATAATGACATTTACACAAAAGAGCAGACCGCAGTAGCTATAGCAGTCCATTCCAGGCAATGGCAAAACGATGCATCACATCACTATTGGAGCTATAAGTATGTCAGTCTAAAGGGTTATTCACATACAGCGGTTTGCAAATCATTACGTTTCAACGAGTCTTGGCAGTTGTCAGCAACATGAGTGACATGATGGTGATATGGGCATGTCCAGCAGAGTAACAAGGTAAGAAAAGTATAACTTGTGGTGATTATGGATTGGAGTAAAACATGAAAATGCATGTAGTCCAATTACCTGTAACATTCTTAAAGGAATAGTTTACCCCAAAATTAAAATTCTGTCTTCATTTATTCACCCTTGTGTCGTTCCAAACACGTACCTGTAGGACTTTTTGTCATCTGTGGAATATAAAGGATAGTAATACTTTACGATAAGGTCTCATTTGTTAATGTTAGTTAATGCATTAGCTTAGCTAACTAGCAATATATTGTATAGCATTTAATGATTTTTGGTAATGTTAGGTAATTCAAATACGATAATTATTTGTTTGTATTAGTTCACATTACATGAAAAAATTGTCATTAATTACTCATGTCGCTCAAAACCTGTAAGACTTTTGTTAATTTATTCAAAACTAATTAAGATATTTTTAAATAAATCTGAGAGATTTCTGTCCCTGCATTGACAGCTATGCAACTTCATCTTTGACGCTTCATAAAGTTCAAAAAGAGAGTAAAACTCATTCATATGAATCAAGCAGGTTAGTCCAAATTTTCTAAAGAGACACAATCGCTTTATATGATGAGCAGATTTAATTTAGGCTTTTATTCACATATAAACATTGATCAGTGAACATAAACAGAAACTCAACTGCTAGCTTACTTGCTTGAAACATAAAAACAAATCTCATTGGTTCTTGCGGAAGCTCAAACGTGCTGCGTAACACAAGAATGAACGTCATTGGTTCTTGCAGAAGCTCAAACGTGCCTCGTAACACAAGAATGAACGTCATTGGTTCTTGCGGAAGCTCAAGCGTGCGCGCGTAACAACACAAGAATGAACGTCATTGGTTCTTGCAGAAGCTCAAACGCGTAACACAAGAATGAACGTCATTGGTTCTTGCGGAAGCTCAAACGAAGCTCGTAACACAAGAATGCGTCATTGGTTCTTGCAGAAGCTCAAACGTGCCTCGTAACACAAGAATGAACGTCATTGGTTCTTGCAGAAGCTCAAACGTGCCTCGTAACACAAGAATGAACGTCATTGGTTCTTGCAGAAGCTCAAACGTGCCTCGTAACACAAGAATGAACGTTATTGGTTCTTGCAGAAGCTCAAACATGCCTCGTAACACAAGAATGAATGTCATTGGTTCTTGCAGAAGCTCAAACGTGCCTCGTAACACAAGAATGAACGTCATTGGTTCTTGCAGAAGCTCAAACGTGCCTCGTAACACAAGAATGAACGTTATTGGTTCTTGCAGAAGCTCAAACAAGCGTGCCTTGCAGAAGCTCAAACGTGCCTCGTAACACAAGAATGAACGTCATTGGTTCTTGCAGAAGCTCAAACGTGCTGCGTAACACAAGAATGAACGTCATTGGTTCCCGCACATCAAGAGGAAAGCTTGAGCTTCTGTTTATCATAACTGATGTGGGGGTTGATGAATGTTTATATGTGAATAAAAGCCTAAATTCCATCTGTTCGTCATATAAAGCGATCGCTTCTCTTCAGAAAATTTAGACTAAACCACTCAATTCATATGGATTAGTTTTACGATCTCTTTATGAACTTTTTGAAACTGGTAGTTGCGTAGCTGTCAATGGAGGGACAGAAATCGCTCAGATCAGCAAAAGTCTTACGGGACAGAATTTTCATGTTTGGGTGAACTACTAATGTTAACTGATACAACAGTGATGCTTCACAATAAGGTCTTATTAGTTAACGTTAGTTAGTGCATTAACTAACATGTTGTAACAAATGTTTTGCTTATTGTTAGTTAATGTTATTCTTTGTTAATCTTAGTTCATAAAAATACTACTGTTTATGGTTGGTTCATGTTAGCTGAGGTCCATTAAATATTACTTTATATTACTATATAACAGACACAACTTTTAATTTTAATAATGTATTAGTGCATGTTCAACATTAAGATTAAAAATGCTTTAGAAGTAAACCTTATTGTAAAGATTTACCAAGAAGGTATTATAAGAAATGAGTCAATGTTAACGTCAAAACATTTGTGTGTGTGTGTGTGTGTGTGTGTGTGTGTGTGTGTGTGTGTGTGTGTGTGTGTGTGTGTGTTCCATAGAAGGCAGAAAGCCAAACAGATTTAGATTTAGAACTGAGGGTGAGTAAAAGAATGAATGAAATTAAATATCCAATATCAACCCATAAGATTAATTTAAAAAAGAAAACATACTAATATGAAAAGATAACCAATATGGTAACAATATACTGTACTATATACAGTCCAAACACTTTTTACCAGAAAGAAAGACCACCACTCGGTGTCCTCCAGTGATACAATCACTATAAGTGTGAACATGGCACATACGAGCTCTCTGAAGTTCTCTCTCTTTACTGTTCACAGCGGGACGTACGCAAGGCCACAGAATGATCCCGACCCTTCTCTCATATTCTCTCTGTGAGCTTCCATTTTCCAATAAATCGCTGACGTGTCCAATAATCCCCTTTTGTACAACACCAACAATCTCCTAAACCTCATTTTCAAGCTGCTGAAATTAATTTAAAAAGAGTTTTGATTTATCTTGTAAGGGTTCTGCATTTAAATGGTGAATTAAGTATGTATTAGGTAAACATATGAAACATATTAAGAGACACAAATAAACTGTCTGACAGCTAATACGCATGTAAAAAGCTGGCTGCCATGGTTACTGGAGAACTTTGCGACTCAAGGCAGCTTTGTTCTCCTCTCTCGTTTTCTTTCACTCTTTCACCTCAAGCAATAAATCTGTGCTACATTTATAATCACAATAATTCTGGCCAGCTCATATGGCTCTGTGTGTACACCATGGCAAGTTTCCAAACAAAAAGCAAAGTGCTGAAGCGGACAAGCGCTTTTGTTTGCAGTCCATCATTGTTTCTGAGCCTTGAAAAATTTTATGTCTGTGGTACAATTAAGCACATCAAACACTCCTTCACCTCTCCGGCACATTCATAAATATTCAATGGACAGTAATAGCCATCCACTGTGCATTCAAGACAAACACGAAGAGGGCTTCCACACTACAGCAGGTCTGATTGGAGGGAGCGGAGTGAAAGCTCATTACTATACATCTCAAACCTTTGATCTCAGGAGGCGTGAAGCTCTAATCCATCTTGAGGTGCAGGAAGTTGTTGGTCTAGTAGTGGGCACTCAGATCCAGCGCAGCACTCCACATCACAGAGCCCAGTCCACTCGCCACCTAAACCCACCAAACACTGAGGGACGGACCTGTTGGAAGAGACAGGGAATCATGTGTATATATTCCAATGCATATGTCCAACTCTTGGTGTGTATCACAAGGGAAAGTTCAACAAAAGATTAAAATGAATCTTACAAAACTCTCATCATACAATAGCAATTCAGCAACGACTGACATACTGTGGCCGTCTGTGTTCCGAGACAATCCGTGCACTGTCCATGTGATGTCATTTTCATCAGGAGGGTCCACGGATGTCTGCACACTTTACTTTTAAATTATACATATAATTTATCCAACAAACCAGTTTCTAAAAAGATATAGGCCTATAAATGATCTATCAGAATCTTGTGCATTTTATAAAATGGATACTGAACCTGTTTTGCATATTTCTTTTTTTTTATGTAATGCATTTGATTCCTATTCCTTTGAATATTTATTTAATGTGTTAAGTGGAATTAAAATTAACATAAAGAAAAGAGATGTTATTTTTATTATAACAAAAAGATGTAGACAACAGTCTTTTTATGTTAAATCTTATAATAATACTTGGTAAATTATACATACAGAAATATAAATGGTCTGAAAGGATACCTAATATCACCCATTTCAAGGCTGACATGAAGATTTATTTTGAAACCTTACAAGGACTTTCAAACCACAAAGCAATAAGAACTATGGACATTTACAAATAATTAAATTCCTCTTCTTTATTTTGATTAAACACGTATACCCATTTCTGTTATTTTTTTCCCTCCTTTTATCTTCCTCTTTAATGTGCGAGTATTTTTAATTTAATATTTTTTATATGAATCATCATACGATACCTGATGTTAAAACTGTTTTATGATTCTGTGAAATTCTTTAAAGCATTATATGTGAAACATTGGTATATATATATATGCAGCCCAATATTTGTGTCCATGCAAACGGCGCTTCCAACAGCGCATGTGCAAGTGATTGGAGTGCTTGAAAACAAAGTCCACTAGATGGCTCACTTGCCGAACATGTCGTTCCGCGCTCACGGCCGAAATAATTATAAATTAAGTACCCGGGCCTTTAAGCTCCAAAAAGGAGCAAACCCATGTAACCAAAGTACATGTGACATTTTAGAATTAGTAGCATGCTTGGTCACAACTGTTAAACGGTCAACTTGAGATTTGAATCCATGGCGGAAGAAAGCCCATTGTTGTTTCTTATTTATTTACACACAGGTGCCGTCAAAACACAATATCACACACGTAGCTGTGTGATATGGCTGTATATCAGCACGCTGTGATTACCTACAGCCGAATCACAGCCGTGCTGATATACTGTACAGCCATATTACACTGCTACCATAGACTGTAAATAAAAATTAAAAAAATAAATAAATCACCCATAGGTTTTTGAAGAAAGTTTTTGAAGCATCAAAGTCGGCTATTGCCATCTTGGCAGTGCGTCACCGCACGTCACTCCCGGATAACTGACAATGGGAAAAGAGGCGGGACGTGGCTGGAGCTGAGGTGATGTGATGACTAACAGACAGCAGACAAACGGCAATCCACCTGCCACTCAAAGTGGCCACACCCTTAATTATGCAGAACTTTAAGGCTTTATATAATGTAAATGAATGAGTTATAAAAAATTCACCCACCTCACAGTTGTCATGAAGGGCAAAATTAGCCATATAGACCAAAACCACAATTTGTACCAGGCTGAAAACATTTTTTTTTTCTCTGTTGCAAAGTTGGGCATTTTAACATGGGGCTCAATGAGATTCTGCTCCCTTTTGGAGCCTGTATCTAGCAACCAGTCGATGAATTGCAGTTTAAATCACTTACATACTGGCTTCAAGAGAAACCGGGGGAAGTTGCCGCTTGACTGCTACTCATGTGATATTGCTCTTTTATAAAGCGGTTAGGTCCAGCCCTTGATTCTGAATAGTCAATAGCTGTGTTTTATTCACGATAACACAAGGCTATGACTGCTTCACCCACCGGTTCTGTGTATCACTGCACAACACACTTACCCAACCACTCTTAACAATGTAAACATGTTTGTTCTCAATTGATATTGTTCATTTTAAGCATACTGTATTATGTAGAAAAGTATTGTGAGAGAGAGCGATCGAGTGACCGAGTGTATTACCTGCATTCATATTTATTATTTTCCTTCAAGTCAGTCCTATGTTCATAATAAAATAATCCGTTTGAATGTCCGTTGCAATATCTTGTCCTTGATATTTAAGGGGTTTTCTGTGTATGACACTGACAGTGCTAGTCAAAGCGTTTGTCAGTTGAGTCTTGTTCCTGTGTTCACAGTCCTTTCAATATAAAAGTCTTTGCTACTGAGAGACTCAATTAAGACAAATGGCGTAATAATGTAACTTATGTTGCTTTCCATGGACAGGGACTATTTTTTCCAGCGGAAGGAAGGCTTTTAGTGATTTTACAAGTTGGAGAAAAAAAAAATACCTTTGAATGTCCGCTGAGGAAAGCAGTTAAAGGGAATTCCCATCACAGCTCTAAAACAACTTCCTTGTTCTGACCAGAGACTCACTCATTAAGACAATCTTTGCCATCATCGAATGGCGTAATAATAACGTTCAGTCCATTTCAAACAAGGTTGCCAACTCTCACGCATTTGGCGTGAGACACATGCTTTCAGGCTCTCGCCTGTTTCACGCATACATTTACATTTACATTTAAACAACGTTTTATTCAATTCATTACTTTATCTTTGTATAGCCTAGTACTTTAGATTTATATATTACGTTGCTCACGCAAGTGGCAAAACATTTAAACATAGACCTATGTTAAAATCCAAAACATTTTACATTCAAACTTACAATAGACAACAAATCTAGTCTTTTCTTTCATTTTAATTTTTTTTTTTTTTACAAGAAATCCTGCGGGTCATAAAGAACTTTGTTTTTCCAGAAGAGCTCTCCATTATGTATCCTTGTTTACCGAAATGCAGTTTTCCTTGCTTTACCCGAGGCAAAAAAGCCATGTGTTGACTTTGAGACAGAGTAGACTTTAAGTTAAATGCATCTGTGGTGAAATTACTAGATTTTCATGTCAATACATGTTTATTTTAATGCGAACAATGCTCTGTCACTTTAATTCAGCACGTGCCGCACAGGAAAAAATAAATAAAAAATAGACTTGGTGCAGAAACGATCGCCGCACTGCTCCTGGAACCTCCTGCTCCTGCCGGACCGCATCCGCATGCAGTGTGAAAGCTCTAACCGGTTAACATGGGTACGGAAAAAAATACGCACCGCATATGTACTGCAACCTGAGTAACGTTATGTGTGAAACGGCGTCTGTCTCACGGTCTCACTCCGCCCAGGTAAATCTCACGCCAAATTGCCAAACCTGCTTTTGATATGAAACAAAGTCTAAGCTTTTAAATTTTGTAAAGTTTTAAAACGAAATTTAAAAAATAAATACATAAAAAGTAGCATAGCAGTTAAAGCCAGAGCCGTTGAAAAACAGAGTTGCCACATGCTTTCATCTTCCAGTGGCGCGCGGTCACGTGGTTCATGGAGCGCTCAATAAACAAACCAGCGCTGTCAAATTTGAATGGCTTAAGCTTCACTATACAGGTATTTGCAGCAATATTTTTGGTAAACAGTACAGCAGAGTGTGTATTGATTATTATGTCAACCATATTTACCGTGTCAATTTATTATGGAGAGTGATGTAGATGCAACATTGTTAACATTAATGTTAATGTTTTTCTTGTATTTAGCCCTTCCTTGGTCTCACTCACTCATTGGTGCTCAAATGTAACCATACACCGTAACTATTTTTCAATTAAATAAATGTTCTATATTTATTTAATTAATATTTATTGAATATTTTGAGGAGATCTTTTGGTATAATAGTATTTGTGCAATAAATATGGTCCATTAATGACCACTTAAAATATTTTTCTTCTAATATTTTTATAATGTATATTACAATTAGTGTAGTAATTAAGGTTAAAATAGAGAATTCCAATGCAAAGAGGCAAATTAGAGTCATTTTGTGGCTGGAAAAATAATAATTTTAATTTCCCTTATGAAAAATAACCATGGTTTTATTGTAGTAAAAGTGTAGTAACTATGTTTTTTTGGCTAATTGATTACCACAAATACCATGGTTAAACTATGGTTAGAGTAGAAAAACCATGGTTAATTTGTGGTTACCATGGTTTAACTACAATAACCATGTTTTTTTGGTTTTATTTGTAGTAAAAACCAAGGTTCATTTTCGTAAGGGTTGTAATGCCATGATTTACCCACTAGGTGCCTGTATGGCTCTTTAATAAATATACATGTATCTAGTTGCTCAAAACAGTATTGCAGATCATAACTGCTTACTTATTTTTAGGTTTTGCATCTGAATAAATATTTAGACATGATCAAACACTAGATTTCTTTAGATGTGATTTTTTTCCTTTGCCAACTTTGTAAGTAATAAAATTATAAGACCAATGATTGCCCGTTTGATACCCAAATTAATTACCTTTAACCATCTACATATGGTTAAACATGAGAGTGGCAAATTCCTGAAGGACTGGTCGAGATGAAGCTGTTATCTGAAGTGTCAAAAAAAAAAAAAAAAAAAAAAAAAAAAATATATATATATATATATATATATATATATATATATATATATATATATATATATATATATATATATATATATATATATATATATAAAAAGGCACTATATGTTTATATATGAGTCACATATTTGAGGTCTAAATAACTACATACATATATAAATGCAGATATATTGTTCTACAAATAAATCAAATAAAACAAAGAATAAAAATAGTGCAATTGTCCAAGGGTTTTGTTGTTCTATTTGAAATTCGAAAAGAAAGATTCCACAATTTATCCTTTTTGTTGCACAGAAAAATACAGCATATACTGGTTTGGAACACCATGAGTCAATGCTGACACGAATCTCTTTTGAAATACTTGGCACAATCAAATTGGATTACCGCCCTGAAAAGGATCTGGCATGTATTGCAATCAAGCGATGCAAATACTTCACAAGTCTGTTAAATCTTTCCCTTACATAGAGTTGTTACATAACTACAAATACATGCATTCTGTAACTTAAAATGACCTTCCACAATCAATGTTGGAGAAAAAGCACTTTAAATTTAGCATCCGGAGAGAGTCTGGCATATAAGCAAGGCTGAGTAATAGTACAATTTATTATTTAATTTCCTTACTATTTATATATATATAGCTTTTGCTTTCAAATTGTCCTTACCTAATCTTTTCCCCTCTCCACTACATCAGCACGGCATTTTCTAGCTCTGATGATTTTGTGCATATTTTATCTGTCTGCCATTCAACTTTGTGCTGTGAGGGGCAACATGCGACCTTAAATCTCAATGCATTAAAAGAAGGCGTACACGTCAAAGTCTCATCTTATTTGTGAATCTAAATGGATTTGTTACTTGTCCTCAACAGAGAAATTTGACGCTCATTAGCATTCTAAACATGCCTCTGTGCAATATTGCCAGATAATTTTAAGCTAAATGAGAAAGTAAATGTCATTTACAAGATGAACATTAATGTAACCTCACTTCATGTTAATGTTGCCCTTTCTCAGAGGATTAAAACTGTTCCTTTTGATGACCCAATCATTTAACACTTGCATCACAACCCCCTGAGGATTCCCGACAGCCCCCACCTGTGAGATGTTATAAGTAACTAGAATAACTGGAGAGCCACGCTTATACAAGTGCTCTCTTACATTTAACATTCCGTTTATTCAGAGTATCTAAGTTTATACAGTATAACAGCTCTTAAAACCCACATGCTAACTGTGGACAGCTAATGGCGTGTATCTATGTCATGTAATCCAATCCAACTCACTGCTCTAAAAATACACAACCTGACCAGCCAATTATCTAAAATTTTTTGTATATTCATGTTTATTTGATTTTATCAGATAGTTCCAAGTTCAGTTAGATAACAGTGTTTTCAGATTATAGAAATTAAGTTCACACTGTCAGTCCAAATCGATTATTTGTGTATCCGATTGGAATCTTATTGACTGTCCATTCTGAGTATCGCATGTCTCATTTTAGGCTATTGTACATTTCTGCTCGTTCAGCACTCGTAAGAACACAGCCGTTTCCAAGAACAACGTCTGACATATGTTTTACATGTCATGAGAATGTCACATAAATAAATCATGCAAAATCCGAATAAAATCGATTGTAAAAGTTATATAAGTCATATAGATTGGGTTGGTCAGACTGGAATCGGATTTGAAACCACACATGAATGTAGATCAAAACGGATTTGTAAAAATAATCGCATTTCATGTGATTTTTTTGCCGTTCACACTTGCTAATTCCAATCAGATATGCACAAATCAGATTTTGACAGTCTGAATTAGGCTTAAAACTTTCATAAAATTTTACAAAAAAATTATATTTTAATATAAATTAATATTTAAAATATAATATTTTATATTACTTTTATTGATAAGAAATGTAATATATTATATAAAGTAAACGTGGATGATATCACTACTACTATTACTATTACTACCAGGCTTGTTAACCAAAAGAGTGTGAGTTATGCTAACTTTTGAAGTAAAACCAAGTTTGACAAATGTTAGGCTTCAACAATCCACCAAAAACTAGTTTGTCTTGATTATTTCACCACACTTTGATATACCATGCTACATGTTACTAATTACCATATTTATGTACTGTGATATTTGGTAGATGGTACTTCAGAATAATGCTGTGAAACTATTCACACTTTTTTGTTAGCATTACTCCACACTGAATCACAAAATCTCATTAAAATAAAATAAAAATTACAAACCGCCATATCCTGAGGTAATGTTTTTAATCTTTGACATTTTGTCAGGTCTCCAAGGAGAATCCTAACTGTCCTATTCTTTCCAGTTCTTTCTCTGCCAAAAAAATTCAAATTTGTCTCTACGTAACTGCAAAAAGAGCAGAGGTGCAGTTCTATTTAGAAGTTTCAGGGAGACCCCGCACACAATCTGATACATCAAATGAAAATTCTCTCACATGAAAACAGTTTAAGGAGATTGAAGGCATAAAGCATGTCCTTTTTCCCCAGGCAGGAGTGAGACAGTGACACCGTTTGACTGTGTGCTCAGTGCTCCCGCAGTGCCACCTTCCCACTCAGCAATGTAGACAACTGCACTGGGGACTGACTCTATCTCTCTCGCCATTTCACTTCCTCTATACCTCGAACCACCAGTGGAAACACATCAGAGTCAATGAAGCATCCCGATTGTCCCTGCACTCACAAAAGATAAAAAGTTATGCCAATGGCTGAGGGGCTGGAGAGGAGACAGCAGTGTGGGATGATGGGAAAGCAGACGGTATAATACAACACTATAGAAGTAATGAAGCTGTGATATTCAAGGAGGAGGAAAATTCATGTCCACACCGCCATGGGGAGAATCTTCTGGCTGCGTGGGACCATCAAGAATTTATTCAGTGGCTCCATAGTGAATAAGTTGGGATATTTATTTTGATAGTCAATTTAGTCAGATTAGTATGGAGAGACTTCATTTCATAAATCAAATGGCTTCTGTTCAATTGGCTTTTTTGATGCCAAGCAGTTCTGTTAAATGAAGGAAAGCTTTATGAATATGCTTTGACAGGCATAAATGGTGCTTTGAAAGGAAAGTGTCTTTGAGGTTTGGAGATGAAATCAGCTCTCATTCTCCATGGCAGGTTCTGGAGATGTGCGGTCTGATTGAAGGGCTTCAGAAACACTCCTGAAATATCTTGGGGGCGGGAACGGGGAGCCGTATCTACTGAAGATGTCATTCACTGTCTGACTAGTAAACATTTTGTTTCCCCAATCAAACATTTTCAATTTACAGATATGTTCATTAGGCTTCAGAAGCAAACTCATGTGAAGGCAATTAAGGTAATAGCTGTAATGGGGAAAAATCCTGGCTTGTTGTCGTGATGAATAATACATTGGTATTCATGCTGTTGTTCCACTTGAAGGGGATTTACAGCAGATTAAAGTTAATCTAACGGATCACATTTGCCTGTTCCTTATCAAAAATGCAGAACGCATTAGCATTGTCTCAATGAAATCAGCAATTTCTGATTAGACAAAATTCAATGTGGCTTTATTTGACATATGCGTTCTGCTGGGGTGATTTGGGGACTCAAACTAACACTACTCAAATGACTGTAAGACACGTTTTAACACATTGGTTCACTACTGGTTCTGAAAGTTTTACATTGAAGTTGACATCATGTGGCAACTAAACAATACTAAATATTTATCGTACAAAAGAAACCAAAAATGTTTTTAATTTAAAAAAATATATATATATATATATATATATATATATATATATATATATATATATATATATATATATATATATATATATATATATATTAACATTGACTGCATAAGAAATAAATGTGAAATTGATCAAAAGTGACAGTAAAGACATTTATAATCTGACCAGATTTCTATTTCAAATAAATTCAAGGTTTTCATAAAAAAATATTAAGCAGTTGTTTTTAACATTGAAAATAATAAGACATGTTTCTTGAGCACCAAATCAGCATAAGAGTATGATCACTGAAGAATGGAATAGAAATATAAATAAATCACATTTTAAGAATTAAAGTAGAAAGTGTGTAAATTCACTACTTTCAAAACATTGGAACAGTCTACCTCTTTACATCAAATTAGCTTCCTCTATTTGCACCTTCAAATCTGCTCTAAAGACTTTATTCACTTTGGCTTTTAATACTTTGATTATTGTTTTACTATTGTTGTGTGTTCCTTGTGTGTTATTTCTTAGTCGTATTCTTTTCTGTACAGCACTTTGGCCAGCCTTGGTTGCTGTTTTTTTATTAATTTATAAATAAATGTTGTATTGTATTGTATTGAATAAAATCAAATAAATGCAGCCTTGGTGAGCAGAAGAGACTTTTTGTTTTTATGTTTTATGGGGACTTTCCATAGACAATGTGTGGTCCTGGTAAACCCTGCATTATGGGGACAAAATGTCCCCACAAAATATGACAATATCCGAAATCCTTGACATTCTTTGGTCCCAATGAGGAAACATCTTATAAATCATGCTAAGTTTGTTTGTATGTTTTTTTTTGTTTGTTTGTTTTTTTTTTTTTTTTTTATGTAAAAATGCATAAAGTTTTCTGTGATTGGTTATGGGTAGGGTTAGTGTAAGTGGATAGAATATGGAAAGTCCCCATAAAACATAAAAACACAACGTGTGCGTGTGTGGGGGGAAAAGGGGGACAAAATAGCAATTGTGTGGCTTTAGCTTAATTAAAATGAGCTAAAGCATGCTATACATTTTGTCCTAACTTAATTTGATTGTGTTCAATCCACTTAAATATATGTAAAATTGGAGTTTACTTAATCCATTTGTGTTGAGATTACATGAATGATTTGTGTTGCATTAACTGAAACATGGGCGGGGCTTGTTAGTTCCCATCATGCTTTGCATATGGCTAAATCAAGAGAGAGTATATTATTATTTTATATTTAAAAGTGTTATATTTTTAATTTATTTTTTTAGAGCAAGATGACAAAAGAGAGACTTGATAGTCTGTATAGTGTTTAATATTCAATTTTGTTGGAATTTTTAGAACAATTTAAATTACAGTGGGGTACCATTGTGAGGAAGAGAGGAGCATTTGCTTAGGCTGTGTGGACTGATACAGTTAATGTCATAACTGCTTTGCTGAAGGAGCATAGTATTAGATGCTAAGGTGTGCTATAGCTAAAGTTTGCCAACTAGCTAATGCAGTATTATAATTCAGTTGTGTGACATTAAAATATATGAAATTGAATTGGATGAGTGAATGAATATGAAATTGAATGCATGAATTATGAGGGAGCCATATAAAATTTACTTTGAGACTACTTAATTGGGTTACTGACTTGTCATTTAAGTTAAATGACTTAATTTCATGATATTGAAGTTACATGAACAAATTATGTTTAACTTAATTGATTCATGTGGGACCGACATACAAGATTGATTCATGTAAATCCAACACACTTTTTTTTTTTCAGTGCATACACACAAGATTTGACTTCTTTCTCACTTTTTCTTTAAAGCCTTCTGAAAGCCACCAAGAAACCCTTCAAAAATCACTGGTAAATATCACAAACAATGAAACAAAACAACAAGAGCCTTTGCAGACATAGTAGTAACATGAAAATGAAAATACTTTATAATGCTGACTTTGTTTAATCTGCCTTGCAGTAATACTAATGAATGCACAGTCAAAAATAATTGCTACACCTGTAATCCCAGAGACACTCCACCTTCTAATGAGTTTCCCAGCAGACACAGGTGTTCATTCACATATTTATAGTAGGGCCAGACAGACACCTCTGCTGCTTCTAAACATTTAGGCTTTTGCCTCATGGCTGGCATGTTTTGATTGTGCCTCATTCACAGTTGTCAGAAACAGTAACACTTTTAACCAGGCAATTAAGGATTTTCCTCAGAGACATACACACACTTCCACAGACTAAAAAAAATAAAGGAACAAATAAAATACTTTGCAGCATGTACTATAGTTGTAATTGATTAAAAATTACTGAAGCCATAGCCTAGCAGTTTACTTCCAAGGTTTTTAAACTTCTTACTGCCAAGGACCCCCTAATGTGATGAATCCGCATGCAATCTAAAAAATATAAAGGCAGCTAAATGTATTTTTGCATATAATGACCTCTTTATACTGTGTGGAGCATAATAATATAAAGACAACATGTTGTTCGCAGAATTAATTAATTTTATATTGTCATTGTACTACAGTCCAAAATATATTAAAATATTATCTGAAAAATCATTAATTTTATGTCAAATATTAAAGTAATACTAGAGTTCTGTTATGTGCTTGCGCGTGTGTAAGATAAATAGATACAGGGTGTGTGTGTGTTCATGTTTTTCTATCCCGGTGGGTACTTGAATGCTCATGGGGTCCCGTGTCACCGTGGGGACCTAAATTGATGGGTGGGTTCAGGGGTAGGGTTAGTGTAAGAGACAAGAATATAAGTTTATACAGTATAAAAATCATTATGTCTATGGAGAGTCCCCACAAAGATAGCTAACCAGACGTGTGTGTGTGTGTGTGTGTGTGTGTGTGTGTGTGTGTGTGTGTGTGTGTGTGTGTGTGTGTGTGTGTGTGTGTGTGTGTGTCTGTGTGTATTCCTTCTCATTCCTCCCACCTCTCCCCTCAAAAAATATCTCCTCATCACACTCCTGTCAAAATAAAAAAGCACAGAAAAGTCAAAAACATAATATATATTAAAAATGTATATATATAAAAAATACTGAATACAGCATCACTCTTAGATAAGATAAAACTGACTTGGTAAAAACATTTTGCTTCCAACTTCAGTTCCACAGTATACATCCTAAACACGATTACCTCACACGCACACACTCCACATATGCACAATATATGAAATCCGAGTCACATTCAAAGCTTGGACTGATTGTCACTGTTGTGTGGCGGTGTCATCAATCTTCATTGTTAATTCATAGAATGACATAAGCCAGAGGAATGAATCCTGAGCCGCAGCGAGACCACCAGCCAATCTGCTGAACACTGCCAGATTGACGGCCGGCACAGGGAGCCCTCCAGTTAGGAAGGAATACAGTTCACTATCAGCCTGAGCCATGACCCCAATTGAAGAGGCATATGCAATGTGCTATGGGAGGAAACCATACGGTGGAAAAAGCCAAAGCCAGCTGCAGGGGACCGATAAAGCCATTGGAATTCACAGGCCGTCTTAAAACCTGTCGTCCAGGTGGATGTGACTGAATGTGTTACCTGACACAAAGAGAAGCGAATGCTACAATGCACAAACACAGTCATCAACTCAAACACGCCACAAGGATCAGAAACAGTGATGTCATGCTAGTAACGTGTGGACACAGCATCGGGCCCGTCTGATAAACTACTGGATTGAATGGAACAGAGAAGGGAGTAACAGAGACAGGCAGAGATGGAGAGGTTGGCCAGTTAGCACAGATCAATTTCGAAAAGCAATAGCTCAGCACTTCTGGGCGTACACACCTAATTTTGCTGCATGCAGGGAGTATTTGGAACAGCACTTCACCTGACATCTGCAACTTGTCATGACATATTGAATTACGAAGTAAAATGTCTCAGTCAGTGGAAAACAATAGAATTATATTCCTATTCTGTCTATAGACTCATTTGGATGGGACTACTACTCACCTATATGTAAGACCGCATTGAATTCACAAAAAGAAAGTATTAGGGGAGCGCGGGGTACAACCTAACACGGGGTTAGTTGCAACACACATGGTTTAAAACTTTCCACACATGCCAGGATGACAAAACTTTGTGTATTTACTAGTTGCCATATCAACATTATTTAGAGAAATAATTGCGCCAAAAGTAAGAAATCTTTGGAAGATATCACTCAACATTTATTTAACCACAGCAAAAATAAATTTCTTACTTAAGTTTATTTTTCATCTCTGTTTTGTGTTTATTTAAAATAAGACAAATCTGATATTATTTTAATCTTCTATCTGTTATTTAACAGTTGAGATGGTTCTTTAATGCTGATCTAACAGCAGAAGACACGAGCCGCGGTTTAAACCCCAGTCGTGCAGGTGGGGTGTGTTGTCACACTGCGTTACAATGAGCCCCTATTAGAAATATGCTATTATATTCTATACTTTTATGAATTCTATTTAGAAACCATGAAAAAAGGGGTGAATAATGACAGTCAGTGTTCAGAAATTATTCATTATTATTATGTTTTGAACTCTGCTGTATAGCTGTATTTAGCGATATTTGCTGTCAAACTCAAAAATTAGTTTATTTTTAATTATTAAAAATGCCATTATTTTATTTTTAAAAGATAATAATTGTATTTTATTGACAAAATATTTTAGTTTGTCTTGGATTTTTTTGATTATATCAGGTAACATTTTAAGCTGTCATTTGGTGATGTTACAATGTGCCCCCTCACATTTCACAATGTACCCCACACCTATGGGGCATGTTGTCACATTTCACTTCCATTCTTTCGGGATAAATCAAGAAAAAGTATACACTGTATTAATGAAACAAAACCACATAATTGTACTAGACGTGTGAAATGAATGTGGGAAAAAATACATACTCTGAACCCCAAGTGGATTTACACAAACTGAGAAAGTCACAAAGCATTAGGTTGTGCCCTGCTCTCCCCTATATAAACTATGGGAGGACTTATGTTCATTTAACTCAGGTGTCCTCTGTGAAATCTCATATAGAAATGTCTGTGATTGCGATATTATCTTTTCACAATGTTTCTCATTTATTTTGACCTTTGTCGACCGCAGCTAAACTGAATTTCTTGAAGCGATGCCTGGTGTTTCATTATGTATAGAGACCTTTTTGTCAAGCTTCTATGTAAAATAATAGTTGGTTCATGTAGTTGGTAATCAGTTGGTAATTATTACAAAATAAACCCAAACAGGGAGATTATTTTGTGATAATGACTGTACTTTTTACACAGCCACATATTTGGACAAAACAAATTATTTTATAATTTTACCTGTTATCTTTTAATTCCTTTGGCGCAATTTTCACAAGCAAGTGTTATATTTTCAAAAATCACTCAGTACCAATATCACAAAAGATCATCAAAAGTGCATTTCAGCATGTTTTCCATTGTGTTAGTACAATAAACAAAATCCCAAAGTATTCTTTTCACAACACATCTATATAAATGTTTCATTCACAGTAACTGCCTTTCATAATTCTATTGCTATCAAACTTTGCATTTGCATCTCTTTTCACTGTTTAATACATTAGTAATTAATCGGCCCCACTTTATATTAGGTGGCCTTAACTACTATGTACTTACATCAAATTGTAAATACAATGTACTTATTGTGTTCATATTGTATTGCAACACACTTTTGCTGATGTTGAGGTGGGATACGGGTAAAGTTAGGGACAGGTGTGGTGGTATGGGTAAGTTTAAGGGTAGGGTTAGGTGTAAGGCAACTGTCAACAGTGTCATTATAAATGTAACTACAGAAATTCATTACAGATGTAATTACATGCAGGTATTTTTAAAAATGTAAGTACAATGTAAAAACATGTATGTACACAGTAAATGCATTTTGTAACAAATTATTAATTTAAATATTAGTACACAGTAGTTAAGGCCACCTAATATAAAGTGGGTCCAATTAATCCAACTGAACTTAATGGTTAAACAACTAATTATCTGGTACACCTACATATTTCTATAGATAGCATGTTGAAAGTGTGTGTGTGTGTGTGTGTGTGTGTGTGTGTGTGTGTGTGTGTGTGTGTGTGTGTGTGTGTGTGTGTGTGTGTGTGTGTGTGTGTGTGTGTGTGTGTGTGTGTGTGTGTGTGTGTGTGTGTGATAGAGAGATTTGCAATTTGTGAACATATAAAGCACGATAGAGTACAAGGGAGAGGAAACTCTCGTTGACTATAACATCAGATTAATCAGAGATGCATCAGAAGAAGGGAGACAGATGGCATCAAATACAGCATTTTACATAATAAAGTATGTATGCCATGTGATACTGTAAACAGATTACATGACAGAGACTGCCATATTACTGAAACTCACCCTTATATAGGTCAACTAGTATAGATTCAGTCATATGGCACAGTGAGAACATTTACTGTATTGGCAGCAAACACTTTCATAACTTCATCACACCTTTTGATAACACACTGAATAGATACTATTACAAACATTATGGATTTTATGTTATGGAAGTTAGGTAAGTTAGGTAATGTAAGTGTATTTCCTATGTATTTCCTATGTTTGGGTCAAATATGGGCAAACCCAAGCATTGGTTTAATTTATGTAATGTGGCATCTGTAGCCTGTTACTGTGATTATTTCAGTGACAACAGTGATTTGAAACATGTATCTTGCATTGTTTTCTATTAAATGAACTGATTGTTAAAAGTACTAATTTGGGAGAAGATCATACTGTTAGGTTTCAGTAATTAAACCAAATGTTAGATATTACAATACTATTGTGGACATTGTGTTACAAGTGTGATCAGAGTGGATGTTTGTACTGAGAGTTTTGATGTAAATCTTGTGAAAATAGCACAAAAGCAAAAAAAACAAAAACAAAACAAAAAGAAACTGTAATGATCCTGCAAAAAAATCAATACAATATATGAATCAGTGTCATCTAGCAACAAGACAAACACTGCAAGATAAAATGACAGACAGAAGGCAGACAAACAGACTGACTTGATTGATTGATTGATTGATTGATTGATTGATTGATTGATTGATTGATTGATTGATTGATTGATTGATTGATTGATTGATTGATTGATTGATTGATTAATTAATCATTCCCCAACTGCACTTTTCCTAACAGCTTAATCAAATCTGATGATCAATTATATAGACCATGGACCTATTTATGCATTAATTGTGTCACTCTTGGAGAGCACATTTTCATTAAAGAAATCTACTCCTAAACAAGAGAAAGAAAATGAAGGGCCAAAGTGTCTGGAGCCAGAGAAGAATAATTAGTTTGCTGGGCCTTTAACCAGAAAAAACAGTGATTCATCACAGAGCTGGAGCAGGAAATGATAAGAATGAAGTGTCTCAGAAAAGGAAGTGCTGTTATCTGACATTGTGAAAGAGAGAGAGTGAGGTGTGTGTGCCAGAGCCATCGCAGGACAGAAGAGTCTCATTTAGGCATCAGCGGTGAATAGCAGTGGACTTCCTCTGGTCTGGAGACTGTGACGTGCCTGGACTCATGAGCAGCCACTTCCTGAAGCCAGGGCCTTAAATCAGACACAGGCAGCAGCTGGACCATCAGCATCAGCCACCTCCTACCACAGGCGCACAACCCTGAGAAAGTGCCGTAGCACCCAAAGTAACTCTCGCTAATTCAGTGGTTTACAACTGGTACGTCTATTCTGACAGGATCGTGGACAGCAGGGAAAACAAAACAATGCTAAATGCAAATAGTAAAGTCCAATTAACTATCTTGTTATACAAAGTTAAGGCTGCAAAATAAAATAGGCTTACCAAAGGAATGAGAACATTTTGACATCAAAGGCTATATATCCAATTATTCTGGCAAGGCAAATTCATATTTGAAAGAATCTAGTTAGCAAAAAGTCAACATGGACAAGTTGTGACAATTGTTACAATTCAATGGTTTGCACAATAATAATTTACTTAATTTAATACATTTATACAACCTTGTTGATCTAAATGGTCATTTCTTATTTTGATCTACTGTTTCTCCACTAGAAAATGAATGGTCACAAAAACAATTGAGGACCACTGCCATATGTTTCTCCAGTCAGATCAGGCATCAACAAAAATCAATTAGGATAATGATGTCACAAGATATCCACATTTTCTGAGACTGTGAGCTGCTGTGTGCTGTATCAATGCAGTCTCTTTTCAGATGCGCTGACGGTTTTAACTAAAGTCTGTATCACGTAAGTCTCAGTGTCAGCCGTCACACCCAAGGACCGTTGGCTGAACATCTGATGCATATGGCACACTTTTCTGGAAACACTTCAGGGGTTTCAAAGTTGTCATCTGATTGGTTGAATTCTACAGGATGTCCACAAGATGAGTGTGTTGCTTTCTTTAACGGTCCGTCTAGAAACAAATGCCGCAACTCCAAACTCCCTCGTGAAAGAAGAACGCCGTCGTGTTTACAACTGAGACAATGATTACGTTTACATGTGCACCAATAATGTGACTATTTCTAATAAAAAGGTCTTAATCGCAGTAAGATGTTTACATGACACAAGCAGAACTCTTCACTCAAATTCACATGCAATTTTCATTATTCTGATTATTTGCTATTAAGTATGGTCATACCACACTCAGATAGGCATACAGTATGCATGTTACCAGCCATTGTTTTAATCTACCAGCATCAAATTCATGATACATTTTTATGGATGTACTGGATATTATTCGGTGCAGTGATGAACATCGCAATGCTGGGTTTGCCTGCTGCTGTCGCGTTCTTCGGCCGTCTGATGAAGATACGGAGCAGAGACTGCACAGCGAGTTGTGTTGACAGAGTTTAGTGATTTGTAGAAGAGAAAACTTCAGAATAATGTCACAAAGTTCATTGTGTGTACGTCCGCGCACATGCGCACTTTGGTCAGAATGGTAATAATGTGATTAAGGTGTTTGCATGCCTGCTTATTGCGTGCGCCACCTAGTTTAATGATCAACTAAGTGCTGGATTTTCAAAAGTATGAGAAGTTTGCGGCTCCATTGTTGCAGTAAACTTGCAGTAAAATGTTCATGAATGAATAATTAGTAGATGCACGCCGGTCTGTTGTTGCAGGGACATCAACTTTTCACCTACATTTTCACACCCCTAAACATGATGCAGAAAAAAATTAACTGTGATTGGTTGTGTTGCATGTCATTCAAACATTCTCTTGGGCAGTCCTTGACCAATGAAAGCTGCAATGGAGTCCAGACCTTCTGCCATCAGTCTGAAGGTCTGGCTACGTGAGACTAGTATCACTTTGACTTTCCAGCCTGGGGAACTTTGAGATATGCACCATCTCACCAGATGGGTTATTTCAGAAATGTATAGGTGTCACAAAGCAGCATGTTTAAGAAGACAACAGAGCTATAAGGGCACCAGTGTAGGCGGTGCAGAAATGTGGACATCTTCAACCTCAAGCAGATGGATTACATGTGGTGATTAGAAGCCTTATGACTGTAGCAAACATCCCATTATGGTTTTACGTCAATCCTTGTTAATTAAACAGATTGTCAGTGTTGTGACATGGTTTCTGCTCGCCACATCAAGCACGTTTTCATGTAAATAGATTCGGTCTTAGTCTCACGTAATTTAGCTGCTTTATGCTTCATCAGCAAGCAACAGCATTGGCTCCACAGATCTCATTCTGGACATGAGGAGAGCTGATCACGGTTATCACAACACTCCTGAGGACTCCATTTACAGCTCATTTTCACAAGTGCCGCTCACAAATGCAAACGCATACTCTAGGTCTCTTTCCAAATATAGCTCCATTGGCGAAGATTGGGTATAGTCACCAAGGCACTGCCAAGCGTGGCTGCTTCAGTAATTGCTTCATTTAAATGACTAAAACTCCAGAAAAATCACAGTTCCTATATGTTTTAATAGTAATACAGATGTTGAAATGAATTAACATATTAAACATTTGCTGTATAAGTGGAAGCATTTCATATTCTCCTGAGACCCAGAAAAATGTAATTTAGTATTTTTCATGTCATTACATTGATGTTTAGAACATAAGAAGCAAACTCATTTTTGAAATTTTGTTTTAATTTAATTTATACATATGTTATGATATGTCCACTGTAGTGGTCACCAATCAATCATTAGATTTCAGGAATTTTTTTAACCAAACTTTGTATACAGATGACTCTCAACTATGTTATGAAAGATATAATGGAATGAATTGATATACCATTTTTACTTTATGTAATATGTGGGTAAAATGGCCATAAATGGGTAGTCCCATTTAATACAATGCATCTAATTTGCATATTAATGTGTTCTTGGGGCAACATGTAATGAAAGAAAGAAGTGTAATAATGGGAGTAACATTAGCAACATTTTAATAATAATATCTAATATTTAATAGGAATATTGAACTATAATTTATTTACCTATTCACTTGTGTCTCCCAAAATGCCTGATAAACATGATTTAATCCTGGTGTCCTCTACAGTGGACATGAAATCAATGCCCTGTTTTGTAACAGAAAGTAATATTTTGATTAGAAACCCCATAACATTTTTCTGAGATGTTGATTTATTTATATTAATTTGAAAAGTAGTATTTAAATGATAATTACAAAATATTACCATATTTCCATCAGTGATTTTTAAAGACCAAGCAGCAGTTGTTGTCATGGTAAAACCTCCAATCATTTGGTATCTCTAAAAGCCCTGAATGTGCTCTTTACAGGACATCCAGACTTAAAGGGTTAGTTTACCCCAAAAAAAAAAATCCGAGAGCTCTCAGACAGTTATGTAATTAACACTTCCAAGGCCCAGAAAGGTAGAAAAAACGTTGTTAAAATCGTCCATGTGACTACAGTTTGTTTTTGCATACATAAAGTATTCTTGTTGCTTCATAACATTAAGATTGAACCACTGGAGTCACATGGATGATTTTAACAATGTCTTTCCTACCTTTCTGGGCCTTGAAATGCATTTTTGGGTGAACTAACCCTTTAAAACTGTGTATGGTGTCAGAGAAATTCACTACAATATAATTTCCACTACAGTGGACAAAAGTTTATTTCTGGGTCCCAGGAAGATATAATCAGGTGGAATTTTTTGTACTGAGAAATCTGAAAAGATATTTTATATCCATTGAGTGGGAACAAACAAAATGAAATCCATAATTTTATTAGAACATAAAAAAAAAAAAGGATTACAGGATTACAACATTGCAAGTTTAATTTTGGAAATTACAAATGATGTACCACTAATCCCACTAGCTTTCTTTCTCCTTAAAAATACTATTTTACTCATCTGAGGTGGTATGTGGTGCTTTTCATGAATCATCAAACCATGATGACTCATACGATTCACTTGCTGTCTGTTCAAACTGAAGATTAACAAATACAAATATGTGAAGACAAACGTTCAGATGGTGCAGCAAAGTAAATCAAAAACAAAACAAAAATCTGGTGAAACTCACAAGCTAAAACTATTTAGTGTACCATACCAGCACATGTCTTCATGAAAGTTGTTGTTGCACCCTGCTAAGATAAAACAAAGCCTGTCTTCAAGTGCAAAGAAAACTTCTTTCATTCACATCTTCCTGATTGCACACCAGCTGCCACCTTGAAACTGCGTCAACAGCCGAATGAGACCTGAAAACACAAGCCTGACATTAACGCTGAAGTTCACTTTGATTATTATAGGACAATATGTCATCTTTATCTTTCCCTGCTCGAGCTGATGTCATTAGACTGTTTCATTAAAGTCGCTCTGTGCAGTGAACTCATTCAAACTCATACTGCAGCTCATTACGGGCCCAGGGCTGCATTTGCTCATAAAGCACCCACATATCTATCATTTACTCTCTGTGCCTCTGTGTGTGTGATGCTTGTAACGGTACATTACATAAGTAAACTTGTGCTCCATCTAGCCAGGGAAGCAAATGCACCAGAATCTGAAACTGGACAGGACTGATTTCTCATTGAACAGACCAGACTGGATACGCCAACTCGACCGTTCCACTGTAACATCACATTCAGCCTTCTAACCTTATTAACGAATGCATAATAGTATTCAAAGGACTGTAACTGATTATAATGCAGCCAGAAGCCTCAAGAGCAAGTGTGGGACAAGGTCAAAAACAAATTGACGCGTGGTGGGTGAAAGGGTCGTGCATTAGCTTGCAAGGACAGTCGTCACCTAAGCTATTTCAACTTAGAACAGTGTGCAATGCACATTGCTAACTCAACAAGACAACAACAGATAAAATGGAATTACAGTGAGTTGAAGCAGAACAAACATACCGGCGTAACATTTTCATTTAGTGCTGTTTTTGACAGTAGAGATGGAAACAGAAGACATTGCCAGTTATAGGAAAAATATAATATATTATGTCTGGCAGTGTAGGAAACTTACTTTTAAAGTAATGCATTACAATATTGTTTAAAAATGAGTATTACAAATATTTATAATACGGTTAGTTCCAGTCCTTGATTCTGATTCATTGAAGGTTGTATTACTGTATTGCCTGCATTCATAATTAGCATATTCCTTAAGGTCAGTCCTACGTTCATAATAAAAAATCTGTTCAATGTCCACTGCGATATCTTATCCTTTTAACAGTAAAGGGGTTTGCCCATGTCCTCATTTGTCAGTTGCATCTGGTTCCCATGTTCACACAACAAGTTTTAGTCCTTTCAATATAAAAGTCTTCGCTAAAAGTGACTCACTCATTAAGACTCATTAAGTTTTTGCCACCATCAAATGGCATAATAAATGTAACTTCTGTTGCTGTCACTGAACTATATAAAGAACATTTATATACACTCACCTAAAGGATTATTAGGAACACCATACTAATACTGTGTTTGACCCCCTTTCGCCTTCAGAACTGCCTTAATTCTACGTGGCATTGATTCAACAAGATGCTGAAAGCATTCTTTAGAAATGTTGGCCCATATTGATAGGATAGCATCTTGCAGTTGATGGAGATTTGTGGGATGCACATCCAGGGCACGAAGCTCCTGTTCCACCACATCCCAAAGATGCTCTATTGGGTTGAGATCTGGTGACTGTGGGGGCCATTTTAGTACAGTGAACTCATTGTCATGTTCAAGAAACCAATTTAAAATGATTCGAGCTTTGTGACATGGTGCATTATCCTGCTGGAAGTAGCCATCAGAGAATGGGTACATGGTGGTCATAAAGGGATGGACATGGTCAGAAACAATGCTCAGGTAGGCTGTGGCATTTAAACAATGCCCAATTGGCACTAAGTGGCCTAAAGTGTGCCAAGAAAACATCCCCCACACCATTACACCACCACCAGCAGCCTGCACAGTGGTAACAAGACATGATGGATCCATGTTCTCATTCTGTTTACGCCAAATTCTGACTCTACCATCTGAATGTCTCAACAAATCGAGACTCATCAGACCAGGCAACATTTTTCCAGTCTTCAACTGTCCAATTTTGGTGAGCTTGTTCAAATTGTAGCCTCTTTTTCCTATTTGTAGTGGAGATGAGTGGTACCCGGTGGGGTCTTCTGCTGTTGTAGCCCATCCGCCTCAAGGTTGTGCGTGTTGTGGCTTCACAAATGCTTTGCTGCATACCTTGGTTGTAACGAGTGGTTATTTCAGTCAAAGTTGCTCTTCTATCAGCTTGAATCAGTCGGCCCATTCTCCTCTGACCTCTAGCATCAGCAAGGCATTTTCGCCCACAGGACTGCCGCATACTGGATGTTTTTCCCTTTTCACACCATTCTTTGTAAACCCTAGAAATGGTTGAGCGTGAAAATCCCAGTAACTGAGCAGATTGTGAAATACTCAGACCGGCCCGTCTGGCACCAACAACCATGCCACGCTCAAAATTGCTTAAATCACCTTTCTTTCCCATTTTGACATTCAGTTTGGAGTTCAGGAGATTGTCTTGACCAGGACCACACCCCTAAATGCATTGAAGCAACTGCCATGTGATTGGTTGATTAGATAATTGCATTAATGAGAAATTGAACAGGTGTTCCTAATAATCCTTTAGGTGAGTGTAGATCATGTTCACATCAGTCAGGGACTATTTTTTTCTAGCAGAATGAAGGCTTTTAGTAATTTTACTTAATGAAACTCCGCTCCGCGTCATACTTAACAACGCCCCTTAGCTGTTATAAATTCACTGTAAACCATGGCTTCATGGGGCTTATTGCTTTAATAAATATATAATAATTATATAAATAGTATACATCAAAAAATATTTTTCAACATTGTAAATAAAACAAAGATGATTAAAATATGTTTTACAAGAAAATATAAATTTCAATGTGTAATTTCTTTGTAATTGTGAAATTTACAAGCAATTTCTGAGTGAAAATTGTTTCTTTTTTTAAATATTTATTAAAGGTGCACTGTGTAAATTTCAGCGGCACCTAGCGCTGCGGTTGCAAATTGCAACCGGCCATCGCTCACCCCTCCCTTTGGAAGCACGTAGAGAAGCTATGGTGGCCGACACAGGACAAAGAGGTCGTCTGTTAGTTAGAGTTTTTGTTCAGTGCTGAATTTTGCATGCTGGCAAATCCTCTGATTATAACAAAGAAAGTGACGACATTATGAAAGATTCATTATGTAGTCAGCTTCATAACTGAACTGAGATATCAGCATTCTGCCACGCCAAACCATGCACGCGCTTACTTTTATGTTAAATTACTTGAAAATGTTTATTGGACATACAGAAAAAAATCTATTTATACTTTTATGCAGGCTTTTGCAGGCAGGAGCCGGACAAAACATTAATGTTATGTAATAGTTATGTATATTATATTGCATTTCTGTCAATAGAGCCTCATAAATACCACACACTACACCTTTAAAAGTTTATTTTTTATGAAAAGTTACTCATTAAACTGTTGCTAAATACTTATTTTTTTCATGGAAGGTAACTTTGAGTAACAATATTGTAACATTATGTTTCACAAAATGTAAATATGTAGCATAATATTGTTAGTCGATATAAAAAAGTTGTGTTTTCAGTTGTATTTGCTGATTAACAAATAAATAATTGTGTACTATTTAGAAAATGACAAATTGTATCACTATTTTGAAAATAATAATAATTTTTAAAAAAATTAACTGCTATTATGGTCTAAACTTAACAAATACATTTTTTAAGTAAACCCATTCGCTTGCATAAGACACGCTATCCCCAACAGTGGTGACTGAATGCTGCTTCATTTCAAAAGCTATTTTTCTTTTCGGCTCTCTAACTCCTCTTCACTGATCCTCAGGTGTTTTGTCGTCTTCCTGTGATGTATGTGTGAAACTATATAGCATCCAACAGCACCTTGACCTTGGACTCTCTCACTCTGTGAGAATAAAAGAATTCTTTCCTTTCTCGAGATCCCAGCCTCCGTGTTCTGACACCCACCGTCATCATGAGGCTCCTAGATTACCATGTATCTGCGTAATGTAGAGCCAAAGCAAGGTGAGCCAGGACATATGCGTCTCTCAGATAAGAATCTTGTCTGCAAGCAATAGATTGTGCCGTGGACTGTCTTCAATATCTGAGAGCCTGGGACTAATTTGACGGTCTCAATTGAGGATCGTCGGACAGTAATCGATTTTTCTCCCACACAGTTGACTGTTTGAATTAGACAATGGCCTGAAAAACAAATATTAGTTCAAGTTCAAATAGTAAACACGTCCTGCCACAACAATCCTTAAGTCAATCGCATTTCTCTGCATATTTGGACACCCACACATCTAAGTTCCTACATACTTTTGAGTGTGCAGCAGAAGAGTAGGCAAGCTTTGGGACATACTTCGTCATCTTTAACGGACAGCTCTTTTGCTTAGTTACATGCATCCTGACCGTTTAAACTGCCCTGTTAATCATTTTGTCACAATTAAAATCCTCCACAATTAATTTCCTACCGTATTGGAGAGAAATGTAGTAGCGCGTTGATCTGCCAGTCGTGACTCTTTAATGTGGAGAATTCACCTCATGTGTTTGCAATTTGAATATAATGATGCATTTAAATGGCCAAACGTTTCATTACAAAAGTTTACAGTGGTTTTGTGGATTAAATATAATCTGGATAACACTGAATGAACTTTTTGTCAGGTTAGATACTGATAATTAAACACTCAGACCCCTTTATCTAAACCTCTCTACTTAACTGCCAGACTCGCATATCCGCCATTTTCGTAGTTTTTTTAACACTTTATCCGTGTTTGTAGTTCTAATCAAATTAAATATTAGCCGTTAGAGTGTGCACGGATCTACACTTTGGATTCTAGCTGGGAAAAGTAGACCATTCCGGTATCTCTGGAATACTCATTTCAACATACTATTGGGACGCACTAATTCCAGTTTCGAATACTATTTAGGATGGATAGTATGCGAATTGGGACACAGCATCTAGCAAGCTCATTGCCAGGGGCGGAGTTAGCCAATAAGCGAGGTAAGCGGACTCTTGGGGCCCTAGGGAATCAGGGGGCCCTCTCAAATACCCAGAAACCTATTCATTTTCTATCATATTTTGTTTGGTCAGGATATCATTAAAGTTTTAACATTATTATTGCATCTACATAAATGCATATGGATCCATCATGGATTAGGGACCATTCCATCAGTACTACACAGTTCAGTTGAACAAAGTTTGCCCTCTTTAAGTTAATGCTGTTAAACTCTATGTATGTAGTGAATTGTTTGCTGAAATAACCACAACATTACCAACAACACTAAAATAAGAGTGCACGGTTTATCTGTCAATCATCTGGGAGTACAATGTGCTTCAGAGGTGTGTTATAAAATGGTTGGTGTGAATGAATATAGTTTAAGAATAATACACTGAGATTTCAATCACCAGTAAAAACACCATAATCCAGAGAAAGAGAAGAAAAAGGGCAGTTTTTCACTATGAAGTGAAGAAAAGTTAGTTAGGATTAGTTGGGATATAGGGGAGAGTGATACAAAAGGTTTAAAACTTTCCACACATGCCAGCATGACCAAACTAAGTGTATTTACTAGTTGCCATATCAACATTATTTAGAGAAATAATTGCGCCAAAATTAAAAATCTTTGGAAGATATCACTCAACATTTCTTTAACAATAGCAAAAGTACATTTCTTAAGTTTATTTTTCATCTCTGTTTTGTGTTTATTTAAAATAAGACAAATCTGATATTATTTTAATCTTCTATCTGTTAATGTTTAACAGTTGAGATGGTTCTTTAATGCTGATCTAACAGCAGAAGACACGAGCATGGTTTAAACCCCAGTCGTGCAGGTGGGGTGTGTTGTCACACTGCGTTACAATGAGCCCCTATTAGAAATATGCTATTATATTCTATACTTTTATGAATTCTATTTAGAAACCATGAAAAAAGCTGTATTAACTCTTATATTTAACTCTGCTGTATAGCTGTATTTAGCAATGTGTTTGCTCAAAAATGTGTATATTTTTAATTATTAAAAAATGCCATTCTTTTATTTGAAAAAGGAAATTATTTTATTTTATTGACAAAATATTTTAGTTTGTCTTGGATATTTTTTGATTATATCAGGTAACATTTTAAGCTGTCATTTGGTGATGTTACAGTGCCCCTCACATGGGGCATGGGGCATGTTGTCACATTTCACTTCCATTCTTTCGGGGTAAATCAAGAAAAAAGTATACACTGTATTAATGAAACAAAACCACATAATTGTACTAGACGTGGGAAATTAATGTGGGAAAAAATACATAATCTGAACCCCAAGTGGATTTACACAAACTGAGAAAGTCAAAAGTGTTAGGTTGTGCCCCGCTCTCAATTAAGTGCATGATATTCTAGGGTAGTCTATCCATGGAAGCTTTGTATGATCTGTAGTGTTCTTATACATTAACATGATGGCTATAATTACATTACATTGACATTTAGTGAGAGAGAGTACAAGAAGTTCTGCCTTAGAATTTGAGTCAGGAGCATGTATATGATGCCTTAAAATATCACTTCAGTAGGCAGCTTGCTAGGATTAGATAGACACATACGTTTAAAAATAATAGACACACGTTTTTGACAAATACATCAGAATTCACGCAATACACCAAACTTTCTCTGTGTACTCTTCCCAGAAGCTACTCATTTTATCCGATCTGTATGAGATGTTGACCTTTGCATTAGTAATGCAAGTAGGTCAAGAACCGGAGCTCCGTATGAGTCTACACATGAATATGGTGATTCTCAACCTCTATATCTGGAAGGCTCACCCAGCCATCAGACTGATGAATGCAGTATTTGGCAGGTCGGCATCACATGCGTGATTTATGGCAGCATGATCCTGAACAGTGTTGATTGGCCTGATTGTTTCATTCAGTCCTAGGAGCTACCCGAGCAGCATACAGCCAGTCAAGGGAAATCAGAAGATTTGCTTTTATGGCCAGGTAAAGATTGAAGAATAACTACGAGACCAGATTCAAATAAAGGTGCTTTTGGACTGGTTTCTATTTGCAAACTTTCTGGGATCTCCATGCAAATAAAACAGAGAAAATATTGCCGTACTGTGGAGAGGCTTCCAGTAGCATTCGGTCTGTGAAATGACTCAGCGCTGTGGGGAGCTGCAATCTCATATTTCTTTTTCTCTCTACTTTTTCTTTACCTTCATCTGAGATGCTAGCTAAAATAGGGAAAAGTTTTGCAGATGTGCACACATCAAATCTCTCTGTGGAATCATCATCCGAGGTGAACGCTCACGCTCACCACAGACTCATTATCAACAGGCTAAACATTAAAAGCCCATTCAGTTACACAGCAGCATCAAATTACATTATGATAATCTCCATTGTCAGAGACAGATTCTGAGAAAGGCCTTTGGGGACACATGCAAGCATGCTGGCAAAACAACCTTGAGACATCTGGTACATTAGAGAGGTGAAAGAACTTTGCATATGCTGTTAAAGGGTGTGAAATGGCTCAAACATTCGTAGAAATGCCAAATGAATTCAATTAAAGCTGAAAATTTTTTATGTATGGGTCTGTTTATGTGCGGACTAATTATGTGTCAATAATTCATGAAAACTGTAGAAAATGATCTACCATATCAAGCCGTCCTTATGTCAGAGTAAGTGCACAGTTTCTGCCTGTTCCTGCTGCTGCTGACACATGGCCAAACAATACAGTTCAAATGTACTGTATACAGAGGCGGTCGAATGATATATTGCCAAGGTCTATTTTTCTCTTATTATTAAATTATTATTCTTTTTTTTTCCAAATGTATTAACCATTGACGAAAATGTCTGGCTTTCTGTGTTTTCGCTGTTATACGATACGGGGCGCACATTACTCATCTTCTGAAAGATTACTGAATCTCCTGATCAAAACACAGGAGAAGAGAAGCAGAAACAAGTGATAGCATATGTAATCAGAAGCATATGAAAAATAATGTGATCATCAATAATAAACAGCATATAAATCAAAACTGCCTAATGTTACTGAATGACGTGTCTATAGGACTGTGAAACTTTGGGGGTGTTGATGGACTCTACTCCATCTACTGTTTTGATCATTGTTCTAAATCCAATCAGGATGTAGTCTTCGACAAAACATTCACGTGTTGATAAAAAGAATGCATTAAGCTAGAATAAAATAGGTTGTTTTATTTAAAAGCAGATGCTTTGTTCTTTAATTTTATATATTGCATATTTAGATATTTATACAACAAAATATTCTGGGGGCAATGAAACTTTTGTGAAAATGATCAAAAATGCAGGCAGTGGCTGGCAACTTTGTACACTGGCGGGGAAAGAGTTAATAATAAACTCTTTTTTTTTTTTTTTTTTACTATTTCAGTAAATATTATTATTATTATACATTTTATTTATAGGCGCCTTTCATGGCACTCAAGGACACCTTACAAAGTCCATAAAAAAACAATTACATCAAACAATAAAGCCAATATAGCAACAGACAACAACAAACATTAAAATCACAAACAAATGAGTTTTAAGACGAGATTTAAAAACTGGAAGACTTGAACCATTGCAAACTTTTACAGGAAGCAAGTTCCATAAATGTTGAGCCGCATAACCAAAAGCTCATGACCCCATGAAGTTGTCCGAGTGCGTGGAAGAACAAGTGTTAGTGCAGAAGCCGATTTTAGAATGCGGGAAGGAGTGTGTATATGAAGAAGATCTAGAAGATACGAAGGAGCCAAATTTAACTGGAAGCCAATGCAAATTTTGTAAAACAGGAGAAATATGCTCAGAAATGGAAGTTTTGGTAACAACTCGAGCAGCGTCATTTTGTACCAACTGTAATTTATGAAGAGATTTGAAAGGAAGCCCATAAAACAAAGCATTCCAATAGTAGATTTGTGATGTTACAAGAGCACGCATAAGAGTAGCAGTACTCTTGAGTGAAAGATCAGGACTGATATTTTGGCTTCAAATGACAGAGTACAAGGATGACACCCAAACTTTTAACCTGGTTAGAGGAATTATCACAGAGGAAATAAATTCCCTGATTTGCATAATTATGTAAAACAAATGTAATATACTACTTTTCAAAAGTTTGGGGTTAGTGAGATTTTTAGTGTTTTTGAAAGAAGTCTCTTATGTTCACTGTATTTTTTTATTTTTTTATTATTGATGGCAAAGCTGAATTTTGAGCATCATTACTCCAGTCTTCAGTGTCACTTCAGCAATCATTCTAATATGCTAAATATTACTGCAATTTCAAAGATCTGTTTTTATTTGAATATATTTTAACATGTCATTTATTTATTTGATGGCAAAGCTGAATTTCCAGCATCATTACTCCAGTCTGCAGTCACATGATCCTTCAGAAGTCATTCTAATATTCTGATTTGCTGCTTAAGAAACATTTATTATTATTACAAGTTGAAAGCAGTTGTGCTGCTTAATATTTTTTGTGGAAAACATGATATATTTTTCAGGATTTTTTAATAGAATGTTAAAAAAAAATTTTTATTTGAAATTGAAATTTTTGTAACTTTTGTAACACTATAAATGTCTTTATGTCACTTTTGATAAATGTTATGTATTCTTGCTAATTAAAAGTATTAGCTTCTTTAAAAGTTACTGCCCCCAAATTTTGAACGGTAGAGTATATACATTAAAATTATTATTGTTATTATTATTGACATATATTTTCATAATTCATTAATTGGGGTTCTGCATTTCTGCATTCCCTGATTTGCATAATTCTAGAACCAGGCCCAAGACATTGCATGCAAATAAAAGCTATTGGTAGGTGCAATTAATTTTTAGTGAATTCCCCCGAGTAGTGCATAGCAGCAGCACATCTGATGGAACATCAGTCAGGACTCGCTGGACTTGTCTGGACAGACGTTTATGAAAGTCTAATGGGCCCTCTGCAACTGAAGTGGAGCGATAAGAAAAAGCCCTTTTTATCCAGCTACACAATGTCTCTGCCATCACAGATTGATCAAACAAATACAACAGCTTGTGTTTGTTGGGTAAACAGACTTAAGTGTGAAACTGCAGCTCCGGGTTTGCTTTTTATACAGTGTCACACAAGATTGTGATGACTGGAAGAAAATTTGTGATTCTTTGCTACGTTCATTTTCACAGTGAACCAATGAACAGAAAATGATGGGAACCGGTGTTATGCAAGATAATAATTAGTTTTGTACAACAAAGTTGGTGCATTTTGTAAAGCTCCACTTACAAAATATTAAATATAATATTTTTATCAAATCATTCCATCAGTACTTGGCACAGACGTTTTACAGCATTTTGGTCATTTTTGTAATTTGAAATGAAATTCGTGAAATTTGAATCAAAACCCCAAAGCATTTAAGAAAAAAAAACAAAACAAAAAAAAACCTTTCTATGAAAGAAAGATGAATTACCATGGTTTAATGAGAATTATACAGGTGGAATGATAGCACATGAGTAATTATGTCTTAGGTAACACATATTACAAGTTGGATCAGTAAGTAAGAGTTATTGAGATCCACGTTGTTATTGTACACTTTAGTATGGTACTTAACATCAGTTTACTCTGGGGAGACGGTTGCTGCAGTGAAGCTGTAGATAAAATGTGGGTGGAAAATAATGACAAGTGCATTTGCTTAATCAAGAGAGATGCATTCATTGGTGGTTGTCTTAGCTGTTGCATCCTGAATGTATAATGTCTAGCTCAGCCATAATCTTGTAAGCCTCTGTAATAGAAGTTACAGATCTTCTATCCTGCAGTATATACCAGCAAACGCATCCAAATAACTCCACAATGAAGCTCAAATTCAATCACAAAACAATATGGGCGAGACCAGGCTAGTTGTCGCACTTCATACTCCAGTTAATATTTCAGAGGGTATGTTTAATATTTGAGTCAATTTCTGTAAAATACAAATACTTTGAAGTGTTGACAAAGAAAAAAAAAAACACTTTTGACCCTAACCCTTGTGACAACTAGCCCTGGTCTCTACTACATGATGGTGTTTGTGGCACAAAACAAATGCAATGTGTATCTGCCAGGATAAAGGAACCTGCGTCATCTAATTAAAGATAAACAAAACAGCAAGAGGCAGCCACAACACCCAGATCTTCTTTAACCACCGGCTACAAGTGACTGGAATCTAATCAGTTTTCCAGCACTGACTGATGCCCTAGAGTGCAGCAGTTGAAGACGAATCTCTAAGGCTTTAAACATGGTCAGATTTCTAATTATGGAGGACTCAGATTGCTGACATAGTGAACATTGTCCTAATAATGCCCATGCAAGGCTGTTCGGCTTCAAATGTGCTGATGGAGGAGGATGGGCCATATGGTTTGAGCCAGAGGATCCATCTTTAAGACCTCAGGGCTTGTAACTTCAGGCCTTGACATGAGAAATATGTCAGATTGAATCCTGAGCACGGTCCCAAGGTCCTCTAAGAATCATCTAAGACATCTCTGTCTTAATCTTTCAGGGTCTGCTTTATACCGTACTTGAGAAGCTCAGAAACTGAAAGGAACCCTGTCAGGGTCTGTTATAATAATCACTAAAGCTGAGGCAAGGGAACGGCAGAAGATACAAGCTTCATAAGCACGTTATGCCTGCTGACAGACCTTAAACCCATTCAAACTGAGCTCTACACTGAAACTCTACTCAAAATTCTTAGGACTGGACGTGACTGCCAGTCTTGCAGCCATAAAGCTATGCGATGATTTTCCCGTGAAGCTGTCAGTCGTGCATTGACAGACCACTTTCATAATCCAATAACTCTGCAAGAATAGAATGTCAATCCAGAGCTGCTATGCAGCCGCAGCCCTCTGCATCTCACCAAATGTCAAAATGTTAATCTATACCATTCCCCGTCCTCAAAGGGGTAGTTCACCTAGTTCTGACATCAATTACTCACCCTCATGTTGTTTCAAATCTGTATGACTGGAAGACATTTTGAATTACAATGAAAATTAATTAAGTAACACTTAACCGGGGCAATTAAACTCCAAAATGCCAATCATTAGGCATCATAAATGTATCACAAAATTATTAGACTTCATTCTAATGCTTTATTCTAATTCTAAAAAGTAATAAAATAGATCTGTGTGAAGAACAAACTTATGATAAACCATTACATTTCAAATTATATATTATCAAGGTCTATTTTTTCTGTTATTATCAAATTATTTTTACAAATGTAATTAATAAACTTTTTTACAAACCGCTTCAGGAAATATTATGTTTAAAACACACAAAAAGCATTCTATTAAAGCGGATCCGTCCAATACATCAGTTGATCTAGTTGATCCACACAACAGGTCTGAATGATTCATTCACAAATTGGAATCAGCAAGATTTTCTCCTGCCGAAGATTGTGAGATGGAAGAAAATGAAGTACATGAATGCATTTACACAACAAGAAGAAAAACATTCTATATGAAGTTCCAAACGCAGGTTCAGGAGGAGCCTAAACAATCTGTCCCGTCAATCATCATTACGAGCGTATAAGCAGCAGACACTGCGTCATCCCACTGACAAATTCTTCTGGCAAACCTCCTCCTCCCCGTCTCCTCCTCTAATTTATGCAGTACTGCTTTAGGGGGGTTTAAACTCTGCGCTCGAGCCGAGTCTCGAGCTTGAGCCTCCTCCAAGGACAGCAAGCCAAGTTAGTTTACTATCAACCTTGCACCTGCACTAACTCAGTGCATCACAGCGTGGTATGGGAACAGCACCAGTCATGACTGCAAAGCCCTGCAAAGATTCGTGCGCTTATCCGAGCGTATCTCAGGGTCAGCTCTCCCGTCTCTGCAGGACGTCTACACCAAACGCTGCAAAGGTAGAGCTACTAAAATCATCAAGGACTCGAATCACCCTGCAAACCCTCATTTCACGCTGCTGCCATCTGGTAAGCGCTTCCGAAGCCTGATGGCCAAAACTGAGAGACTCAGGAGGAGCTTCTTCCCCCAGGCCATCAGACTCCTGAACTCAGTCACTTAACATCACGTGACCATCGATATACTGACATTGCACTGCACTTTCTGTTCTCGTTGTTACTGTGTAACAACCTGTTATAAACCTGTTTGCACATTATACTCTTTGTACATTTGTTAACCACATATTTATAAGTCTACAGTTTACTCACTGCACAGTTTACTTCACTTATTTTATTCCACTTCTTTATTTTTCTTTATTTTATTTTTTTCTACTTGACTTGATTATTTATAATTCTACAGATATATATATAGTACTTTTTTATTCTATTTCTATTATAATTTCCTCCTTGTGTTTTTAACTGTGAATTTGCACTGTCCATGGAGCGGACCTGTTTACATTTCACTGCCGGTTGTATATTCTGTATATAACTGTGTATGTGACAAATAAAACTCTTGAATCTTGAATCTCTTGAATCTTGAACCTTTAAGGCTTAATGGGCAGGTGAACGCGTGAAATCAGTGCAAGTGAAAGTTGTGAAGTTAGTTTATAGTTGATAGGTATACGATTCCAAATCTTATTTATATTACATATTATCTGTATATATTTATGTTCAGCTAAAATAAATGTTTAATAATAATTGTTAAACTAAAATTGCTCATGCACTGTATAATGGATTAGGGATATAATAATTATATAAATAGTAAATAAATCATATAAGATAATTATAATAAATAATCATCGCTAAAAGACAGACAGACTTTTTGTATTAGTGACCTTGGTAACATTTTACAATAAGGTTGTATTAGTTAACATGAACTAACCATGAACAAAACCTCTGTTCAGCATTAGTTAATCTTTGTTAACGTTAATACAAACATATATTAATGCATCTATTCACATTAACAGCACAATTAGTTAATGCATTAGTTAACATGATCTAACCATGAACAATGCCTGTAGCTTTACTGTTTTTAGAAGGTTATCTTACTGTACATATTTACATTAGTTTACGTAGCAGCTGACACACACTAAGGATGAACATTTCTAACTCACATCTTATAGGAAAAGAAGGCTGTTGTGTACCTTATCAACATTATTAAACAAAGCATGTATTAATGGTTTTGAGAACCTTATTATCAAGTGTACACTATTTTAATATTAACTGATGTGTTATAATAATAATAAAAATAATAATAATAAATATATATATATATATATATATATATATATATATATATATATATATATATATATATATATATATGCTTTGTTAATGGAAAGTCATGTTAATAAAGAGTCTAGAAATGTTAGTAACACATCAGTTAATGTTGATAATGTTGATAAGGTACACAAAAGCATTTTTACCTTTAGAGTGAGATGGTGAGTTAGAAATGTTCATCCTTAGTGTGTGTCACTACACTGCAAAAAAATGCTTATCTTATTTAGTATTTTTGTCTTGTTTCTTGTCTAAATATCTAAAAATTCTTAAATCATGATGCGTTTACTAGATAAGTAAAATGACATAAGATGTTTTTTCTTGTTTTCTGAGAAAGCACAATTATCTGTCCATGGGGTAAGAAAAATATATAATTTTTCTTACCCCATGGACAGATAATTGTGCTTGTTTTCAGCGAAAACTCATAGAAATTCATTTGGATTTTATTTTCAGAAAACAAGAAAAAAATCTCTTATGTCATTGCACTTATCTAGTAAAAGCATTTTGATTTAAGAATTTTTAGATACATACTGTTTTTCGCCCACTGTATATAGGGAAGTATGCCATTTCGGGTGCAGCCTTATTCTTAAGCTCAAATCAGTGATTTAATGATTCAGTCATCATTAAGAGCTTAGATCAATTATCAAGTTTAATTTACTGATTCAGTTATTTAGTCATTAACAGCTCAGTGGAAAAGAAGATTACCAGTGAATGACAACTCAAACAGATTTCAGTCTCTCGCATAAAGCCATCGAATTTCTTCAGAAGACTTGGTATATAACACACCAGTCATACATACAACTTTTCTGGTACTTTATACAGCTTAAAAGTTCCAGTTCCAATTTGTTGTAATTGCACAGAAAGTCCACAGAAGAATGTCATATGACACGGTTTAGAACAACATGAGGGCGAGTAAATAAAAAAACAGTGTGCTAATGTGTACTAATCCTTTAACAATATTACCTTAGCTTGTTTAATTATTAATTCAATAGTTTTTAAAAAGGACCCAGTGGTCTAATCCAAAGAGCATCTATAACTACCTCCAGCTGTGAAGAAACAACACGGTGCTAGCGCTGCAGTTTCAGTATCGCCGTTCAATTAAAGTTGTTATGACAGTGTGAGCGAGCAGAAGACAGGGCAGTGGAGGAGTTAGATGGACTCCTCAGGCGGTGTAGAGATCCAGCTAGTCGTGAGGGTGTGATATGGCACTGAAAGATAAGACTGTAACTCCACAGTAGGCTGATATATGTTCAGCACTGTTAGCAAGGCCAGATACACAGCGTGAAAGATATAAAAACATGAGAAAGGAGAAAGATACAGCAAGCGAGCTCTGCGCACAAGAAAATCAAACTACAAACACTATTAGGAAACACTAGTGTCATTAGGAAACAGTGTGTTGTGTTGGTGAGATGCCCATTCAATAAAAATAGAATTACGGCACTCAGAATTTCTCTGAATAAGTCATTTAAAGCATTATGGGTATTATCCAAACACACTCACACGGTGACAGCTCCTTGTTGGCACACTGTAAAACAAACTACCGCTGTCAAGTACAGAATATATCTGACATCAATATGACCTTTTATCAATATGCCCATTACATTCATGACATTTATATGCCACAATGACTGAAAGAGTAATCAATGTCAAAAATAAGTGTGATTGGCTTGACATTAAACAGTAATTTTAGATGTCAATCATTTGTCTCTATGTAATTTTCCAATATATATCATACTTCATTTACGTATCAGCTGAACTTTGCAAAGTTCAAGCTGATTCTAACTCAAGTTCAAGTTCTAACTTTTTAACTTTAATACGTTTATTGAATAAATCAGTTTACAATGAAACTGAACTCAGATGTTACGTAAACCCTATGAATACCATTAACCATAAATCAGTCAATTCATGTTATTTGCTCTTCAAAATGGAAAAAGGTCAGCCCGCACCAATTTGCACTTGCTATTTTGGCATCTCTTGCACCCTGCACTCTCCATAAAACACAAATGCTATTGATTGCATCAGAATATGACTCATTTTGCAGAGGTGTATCTGTCATCATGTCTCAAATGAGATGGTCATGCGGACAGGGTTGACATTGACTCACCCAGAAGCGGTGCGGTAAAACTCGTCATGGGTGGTAATGAGCCAACGGGCGATCTGCTGAGAGTGCATAGTCACTTGTGAGAGCTTCATATGTCACTGTGACAACCACTGAGACAACACAAGGTGAAGTGATATGGAAAATATGAGGACATTAGTGTCTGGTCAGGCAGGTGATTGTAAGTGCCACCGGGAAGGTCGTGAGCTATCAAGCAAAAATATTTCCTGGTCACAGACTTTACAATAAAAATGTATCTCAGGATATAAAGTATAATGGTACTTCATTTGTTTGGCACTAAACTAAACTAAACTAAACTAAACTAAACTAAACTAAACTAAACTAAACTAAACTAAACTAAACTAAATATTTAATTGAATTTTATTTAATTAAAAAAATGAAATAAGGAAATTACATTTTTAATGAAATTAAAAATTAAATTAAATTAAATGAATAAAATATACAATATATTTAAAAATTAAAAGATAATAACAAAGGCCGGAAAACCATACTGGATGCCCGTGATCTTCGGGCCCTTAGACGGCACTGCATCACATACAGGAATGCTACTGTAATGGAAATCACAACATGGGCTCAGGAATACTTCCAGAAAACATTGTCGGTGAACACAATCCACCGTGCCATTCGCCGTTGCCGGCTAAAACTCTATAAGTCAAAAAAGAAGCCATATCTAAACATGATCCAGAAGCGCAGGCGTTTTCTCTGGGCCAAGGCTCATTTAAAATGGACTGTGGCAAAGTGGAAAACTGTTCTGTGGTCAGACCAATCAAAATTTGAAGTTCTTTTTGGAAAACTGGGACGCCATGTCATCCGGACTAAAGAGGACAAGGACAACCCAAGTTGTTCTCAGCGCTCAGTTCAGAAGCCTGCATCTCTGATGGTATGGGGTTGCATGAGTGCGTGTGGCATGGGCAGCTTACACATCTGGAAAGGCACCATCAATGCTGAAAGGTATATCCAAGTTCTAGAACAACATATGCTCCCATCCAGACGTCGTCTCTTTCAGGAAGACCTTGCATTTTCCAACATGACAATGCCAGACCACATACTGCATCAATTACAACATTATGGCTGCGTAGAAGAAGGATCCGGGTACTGAAATGGCCAGTCTGCAGTCCAGATCTTTCACCCATAGAAAACATTTGGCGCATCATAAAGAGGAAGATGCGACAAAGAAGACCTAAGACAGTTGAGCAACTAGAAGCCTGTATTAGACAAGAATGGGACAACATTCCTATTCCTAAACTTGAGCAACTTGTCTCCTCAGTCCCCAGACGTCCTCCAGCTGTTCCTTATATGTACATTTAACTTTTCCGGCCTCTTATTGCTACCTGTCCCAACTTTTTTGGAATGTGTAGCTCTCATGAAATGTCTCCCTTTCAACATTTGATATGTTATCTATATTCTATTGTGAATAAAATATAAGTTTATGAGATTTGTAAATTATTGCATTCTTTTTTTATTCACGGTTTGTACAGTGTCCCAACTTTTTTGGAATCGGGTTTGTATATAATCATTATTTTGAGCTTGTATTCAGAAGTTTAATAAGTAGTGATGAGAAAAAAAGCTCTTGATGTAAACTACATGATACGGAGTAACTTTTGCTAAATTTACTAATACATTTTAATTTGAGAAATTACAACTATTTGAAATTGAAAAGGAATGTAATATTAAACAGTACTGAAGGTAACACAAATCATCTGCATTTTAACTTAAATATGTTCAACAAATTAAATCAGAAATCCATTTTTAGAAATGCCTCAGAAGAAAAATATAAATGATCAAAGTAGTTTCAAACTAAAGTTTAAGTGTCTACGGTCATGTAAGTGTATTCTGTACATGTTTGTGTACTGTATATATGTTTTTGGCATTGCAAGGAGAAAACGTCTCGGTTACCTATGCAATCCTTGTTCCCTGAAGGAGGGAATGGAGACCTACGTTGAACGTGACCGACTGAAAGGGAACCAAAGATAAGTCATTAAACAAATAAACTGCAAACAGGAAATGATGAGTCATGTGTTAACTTCACACTACAGCTTCATTCCCAAATCCTTCCTGTCACTTCTGACAAATGGCAAACTTCCTTATGTGCCTGCAAGAATTTAAATGAACAGATGATCATGTCGACTAACATATAAGTGATGTAATTGATGATGATGATTCTAAACAAATGGAGGTTAATGAAAACGAGGAGGTGACAAGTTGATTAAAGAGAGAGTGGGAGAGCGCTCAATGAGCAATCAGTCTCAGACAGCTGACAGTGCAGCCTGGACAAACGACCTCTCTTCACCTTTCTGTCTGCGGCAGTCTGACCATCAGTTGCATTTCTTCTCTGCTTTTACAACTGTATGTGAACAAACACACACACACACACACACACACACACACACACACGGCAAACAACCAGTATCCCATTTCGGCTGCATCATTTACATAAGAAGTTATTGGGTCTTTGTGGCAGCTTGAGGCAGGACCTTACAGCTGAACTCAGAACAGAGCGAGACACAGAGGCTGATGAAACAGGTGCGGCGATGGCGGTCTGTGGGGAAGACATCAAAGGCGCAAGACGGAAAAAAAGAGCACTACTCACAGAGCCTGAGAAAATGACAGATTTTAAGCCCACACAGTGAAATAGGCCCATATCAACAGAAACAATATGCCAAATGCCACCAGCCACTAGGACCCAAAATAAACCACAGAAAAGGGCACTTGGAGAACATGTTATACAGAAACAAAACGATCCAAGAGCCAAATTTAATGCAACTGCCACTGATAAAATCGATTTATTGCCATCGCAACAGAAAATGAGGAGATTGGAAATAAACATCTGGATTATGTCATCAACGAATAGTGAGAATGTTTTCATCCGCACATTAAGACTGATTTCATTTCAGATAAAGAATGAGTTTCATTTCAAGTGTCAGAGAATTAATTTTGTGGGCTGAAACATTTAAATGAAATGACATCCTGTGAAAATTATATGCAATTTGTGTAAAAGCTTCAAAACTAGCGGCAGAAATGCGTGTTCATTTTAGGAAAAGGAAAAAAGTAAAGCTTCTCAATCTCAGGGTCAAAGAACAAGTGAAAATAGATGGGAGAAGACGTTCACCCTTCATAATATACCATAACGTGGCAGAATTAGGGTCAGTGTGGCTTTGGGAGAATTTATGGGGGTGTTTATCGAACATAAATCCCTGTTCAGGTCAAATTTATAGGGCTGGTGTGACTGATGATGAAATGTACAGACTGCATCTTTCTTGTGTGTAACAATTCTCTGCTGCTTAAAGGTGAAGGACGTAAATCTTTTCAGTGTTTCAATACTTTCATAAAATGTTTGTCAGCCATCTGACCTCAACCTCCAGCCCAACAAATGACGTAATTTTTTTTCATTTAATGAAAGTCAATGGGGTCCAAAATGTTAATACATTCTTCAAAATATCTGTGTGTTCTACAGAAAAAAAGTCACATTTAAAACAACAAGAGGGTCAATAAATTACAAAATGTCCATCTCTTTACAGATAATGAGGGAAATAATGATTAACTTAAGCAAAATTCTTGATTAAATATGGGTACATTTTCAGTTGACACCAATTTAGACTAGTTTAAATACTTTTTTTATCTTTGCATACTTGCATAATGTGCATACGTGAATGAGATACAAATTAGCACACAATTTACTGAGGCTATTGGAAACCAATAAGCATGGAGAGCACCGGAATTACAAAGTAAGAGATATAGAGATGGTAAGATAGTGTGGCTTTAAAAGAACCACTAATAATAGATAGCCCATGAGCCCAGAAAAGAGGAAGAGAGATGGCAGAGCAACCCAGGAGCTACGCTCAGCTGCCAAACACTTTACCCCCAGCTGCCCAAGAGGGCAGAGTTCAAAGAGTGCTGACAATAACTGCATCCAAAAGAGAAGAAGAAAAAAAGAGAGAAAACCTCAAGCATAGGTTACTGTCATCCATTATCCTGTCTTAGACTAAGGGCCTTGGCAAAACCTGAAAATATCCAGAACTACTGAAAACTGAATGTTATACACAAAATAAAAAATTTAAAAAAGTGGAAATGGGAAAATAAATTGTTGCATATACAAAGTCAAGAAGTGTGGGGCTCTCAATGTATTCAAATTCATAAATGTTATGGATATGGAAGGCACATGATGAATTGCAGTTTTATATTTTAAAGAAATGTATAAATTTCACTCTGATTATGGATTTTAGGTGTGAATTGAGATGAATGTTCTCAATTTATTTATCAATTGACAGACCTTAATGTAGTATATATGAGCTTTCTGAGGGAAACAGTGGACTGTTTACAAAGGTCGGGCTGCTACATTGAGTGATTATGACAAAGAACTGGCTATATAATTGCTAGTAAACAAGATATCTGTCTGTGTTTGACAAACAGCCCCTTCTGATGCACAGCGGTCTATTAGCCACCCCTAAATGTCAAGTAAAAATAAGATTGGTGGTGTTCAGACTGCACCTTCACTTCTGAATAGATGCTTCTAGGCCCTAATAAACTGCAGTATGCAGCAGGCGTAAAGTCAACAGTCAAAACATTGGCTTGTCAGACCAACAGCCTTAAAAGTATAAGGCAAAGGAAATTAAATGTGATTGCTGATACATAGAACTAAAGAACAAGGACATTTGCTCTGGTCAGGACAGGACCATCTAGAACAACTCCCAGGTTCATGACCATGTGTCCACAGAATTAAGCTCAGGTGCTTTACTTTAAGGTCGGTTCAGGCTTCCAGCCATATTTGATAATGGCAGGGGTTCAGCAGACAGTGACCGACAAATTAGAGGTTTTTCCTTGGTCCCATAATGCCATATTTGTCTTGATCGTACCTGCTGGGGAATTGAATAGATTCACTTTGCGTTAACGTTAGTAGGGAGCATTATGAAATGGCAACCAACAGATAAATCCAAATTAGTCTCAGCAGACCATGTGTCTATATGTCAGAAACTGTCCAAATGAAACAAATTGGATATTACAACCCTTTTAGACAAAATTCTCCACCTGCAAGGAAGTATTTACAAGACACCACATTAAATTAACTAAAGAGCCAACAGATTCTTTCATCAAGTAATCAATTTGTTCCTCATCAAAAGTAAACGGATGCAGCCAAAATGCATTGGGATGACGTTTATTGCAAAACATCTAAAATAATGACAGAAAAACAAAATACTCTACAAGATTCATCACAACGGATAGGCAAAAGAGTATGCACTTCCATAATATCATCTAATTTCTCTACGTATTTGCAAATGCGTTATTTAACTTCGCCCACTACCTACCCATATCGTTTTCATAGACTAGTTAAATCACAAAAGACGTGTTGGTTACAACCAGTGATTCAATATCAAATGTCCTGTCACTGACGAAGGCACGCTGTGAGTGAGATTTTGAGTCAGACTGAGACAGGCTCCAGTGTCATCAACAATCACAAGCTGTTCTCTTACACTCCTGCAAGATTTTCTTTGTCATCAAGCCTTCCAGATGGAGCCCTTGCCTGGCCGTAGCATCATCTGTTACACTTTACCGCAACTGTTTGAATGAAACTAGGAAAGCAAATCGCTAATTCACAGAACAATGTAACAGGCAAGAATCAGCATAGACCGACATGTTCTATCTTAAAAGCAGGTAGCACACGCTGTACGGTGTCAAATGAACACATTTCTGCCCTGTGGGTCTTACTTTCTCTTTACTAACTGGAGAATTTCAATAGTAATGTAAAGTGTGTGGTGTGTAGATGTCTTGGCAAAAAAGAAAAAGGTGTTAAGAGTCATTTGCACGGTGGCTCCTCAGAAAAGAGAAGGTCACTGTCACATGTTGTTTGTTTTGTGCTGTGTGGGAAGTCTGCTTGTGTTAAACAGGCCTATGCAGACACGCATCACAGCAAACCTTTAATGACAATTCTATATTTAAGTCCATTCGGGGCCCATTTGGTGAAGTTCTTCCTTTAATACCCATACTAATCTGAGTCTCATGTCAAGAAAGAATATGGAAAAATGAATGTGCGACATTGAATATAGACAAGTGATGGGTCAAAATCATAATTAACTAACAAATATACATAGATCAGGCATAACATTATGATCACCTTCCGAATATTGTGTTGGTCCCCCTTTTGCTGCCAAAACAGTGACCAGTCGAGGCATGCACTCCACTAGACCCCTGAAGGTGTGATGTGGTATCTGGCACCAAGATGTTAGCAGCAGATCCTTTAAGTCCTGTAAGTTGAGAGGTGGGGCCTCCATGGATCAGACATGTTTGTTCAGCACATCCCACAGATGCTCGATTGGATTGAGATCTGGGGAATTTGGAGACCAAGTCAACACCTCAAACTCGTTGTGCTCCTCAAACCATTCCTGAACCATTTTTGCTTTGTGGCAGGACACATTATCCTGCTGAAAGAGGCCACAGCCACCAGGGAATACCGTTTCCATGAAAGGGTGTACATGGTCTGCAACAATGCTTAGTTAGGTGGTACGTTTCAAAGTAACATCAACATGGATTGCAGGACCCAAGGTCTACCAGCAGAACATTACCTAAAGCATCACACCGCCTCCGCCGGCTTGCCTTCTTCCCATAGTGCATCCTGGTGCCATGTGTTCCCCAGGTAAGTGATGCAAACGCACCCGGCCATCCACATGATGAAAAAGAAAATGTGATTCATCAGACCAGGCCACCTTCTTCCATTGCTCTGTGGTCCAGTTCTGATGCTCATGTGCCCACTGTTGCTGCTTTCGGCGGTGGACAGGGGTCAGCACGGGCACCCTGACTGGTCTGCGGCTATGCAGCCCCATACGCAACAAACTGCAATACACTGTGTATTCTGACACCTTTCTATCAGAACCAGCATTAACTTCTTGAGCAATTTGAGCTACAGTAGTTCGTCTGTTTGATCGGACCACACTGGCCAGTCTTTGCTCCCCACATGCATCAGTGAGCCTTGGCCGCCCATGACCCTGTCAACGGTTCACCACTGGTCCTTCCTTGGACCACTTTTGTTAGAGACTGACCACTGCAGACTGGGAACACCCCACAAGAGCTGCAGTTTTGGAGATGTTCTGACCCAGACATCTAGCCATCACAATGTGGCCCTTGTCAAACTCACTCAAATCCTTATGCTTGCCCATTTTTCCTGCTTCTAACACATCAACTTTGAGGACAAAATGTTCACTTGCAGCCAAATATATCCCACCCACTAACAGGTGCCGTGATGAACAGATAATCAGTGTTATTCACTTCACCTGTCAGTGGTCATAATATTATGCCTGATTGGTGTACAGTATAAACACACACTGCTATCATTCAAAAGTTATTTTATTTTTTGAAAGAAAGACGTTCCTAGTGTTACAAAACATTTCTATTTGAAATAAATGCTGTTCTTGTAAACTTTGTATTAATCAAAGAATCCTGAAATAAAATTGTATCACGGTTTCCATAAAATATGAAGCAGCACAATGTTTTTAACATCGATAATAATAAGAAATATTTCTTAAGCATCAAATCAGCATATTATAATGATTTCTGAAGGATCGTGTGACACTTAAGATAATGATAAAACTAGCACAAACTCAAAATAATGCTAAAACTAACATAATTATACAGGCTTTCATGTCTAAGATTCATTCGTCAACTGTTTTTTTTTTTTACTTTTAAGACCAACAAAGACTAAATGCTGTATGATTATCCTTTGTGAGGGACCCGCTTAAATATAAAGGCAGCTAAATAGTTTCATGTACAAAGACCCATTTATACTGTGTGTGAAAAATATTACGCATCATATTATAAAGTTTCCAAAGTTATATATATATATATTAAAAAAATCCACAGTACCAAGGCCAAAGCAACTTATTAAAATATCATATAGAGAAAAATATTTACTTTTGTATTAAGTTGACCATTTCTATTTGAGTAATATTAGATTTAAAAACCTTTAAATGTATGTGTATAAAACTACTGAATAAAAGAATAGAATAAAATGCAATTAATGCGCTGTCAACCTGTCTTTAGAAAGCAAAATGAGCCTGAAATATTATATAAAATTTTTAACATTATTGCATAAAACATTTAATGTGTTGCTTTAATAACATGCCATCTTTCAACTCTAAAAATACAATCTGTAAAGTACTTTTTCTCTCTCACATTTTCCACAGACCACTGCCCCATGACCTGTTTTCAATTTTGAAAATATGTAGTTTGTGCACATGCCTAAAATAGACCATGATGACAACTAAAGAACATACATGTGGAAGGAGCCTTAGAGGACAGGAGGGCATGACAGCTGGCTAAATTGATACTGAAAAATTGCTCCCTGCACAATACAAAAAGTCAACACAAACTGAGTTGACCTTTAAAGATCTGTATTTCCAAGGTTTTAAAGTTTTCATATGAACCCGTTGGCACATGGTATACTGTGTTTAGCTCACTTGTGATGGGCAGTTAAATGAGAAAAAAAAAAAAAAATACACACCAAGGTGAAGCTTTTAATATAAGTGCGCTGACTGCTATTAAAGTAACCAGTGAGCATTGAGGTACAGAGCCTTAATACCTTCACAGAGTCACGGAGCCGTGCCAAATGCTAAATTACTGGCTTCATGCTGTACAGTGATCCCGTCACTGTGCATATGATTCTGTACCTGTACTTTTTTTCCCCCCAGAATCCTCTCTGGATGATGCGATAATGAGCCATCTGTCATTGTCATTGTAATTAATCTGCTGGTATTTAGTGGTTAATGAGATGCTGTCGTGTCATCTTTCTTTTTTTCTGTCTTCTACACTCCAGACCCTGTAAGGGGAAATGAATGGATGGTTTTGACCACGTATCCGAGCCGCCAGATGGGATCTGTTGTTTACTTCAAAGGTTTTTTTTTTTTCTGAAATGCCCATTATATAGGGAATTGTTGTGTGACAACCTTGTTTTAATGCCACTAAGATGGCACAAACAAATGTCACGCCAAAGATGAGACATGGACAGACTACCGCAGAGAGGCTTCGTTGACATGACGTTTCTGCCACACCTTGCCATACCTTGCCATACAATGACAAGATCCTGTGGTTCACAGGATCCAGGTAGAATGGCTTCTGTGCAGACTGGAAAATCTTTTTCAATCATAAGTGAAAATTAAGTGGTGGGCTAGATGGGCACATCACTTGAAATGGAAATTGCACTGCCACATGCAATTTCACACGAAGGTACAGCTCTCACATCTATACCACTTCCTGTTCCGTCCTGTTGTAGATATAGATGAGGAATTTCCCCCGAGGAGGGCGTGAAACTTTATTATGCTTCATGGGTGGACCGACACAGAGTATGTCACCTCGTAACAGGAAACACAGGGGATGGGATTGAGTATCAACACCCCATGTTTATCTTACTGCTAATTCAAACGTCAAACCGGAGGCCTTGCAAAAAAAAAAAACCTCTAGCCTTTGTTATCTGACATCTAGAGCCAACAGCAAAACCAATTTACAGGCAAATTGGGTGAGGACATGACAAAACAAAATGTCAGTAAGCTTGAGATTAATGCTCAAAAGTCTGAACCATACACATTATTCATTTACTGTGCAGGGTTTTAATTATTGATGTTTGCCATCAAGTGTTCGTAGACGATGAATTCCGCTATGTTTATCAATAGAGAAAATAACCAAAAGGTTTTCAAAGAGTCTGTAATTCAGGATGAATAAAATACCCCCCCCAAAAAAACGGAGTAGTAAAGAGGGAAAGAACCTTGTGGGAATCTCTTCAGGACAAAATGACGGATGGTTTGGAATGAGTGGTGTTGGACTTAAGAGTAGGGGAAGAGCCTCTTGTAATGACATGTTTTTACTCCAAACTCACTTCATAACGTCAGTCGAGTGCTTGAAATAACTTCCTTTTGTGAGCTGATGTGGCTTCATATCCAGTTCTAGTTCTAGTTCTGATGTGGCTTCATAGAATGAGGCAAAAATTATATTTTATTCTATACAGTAATAAAGGCTTTGTCAGTTAGCATTGAATTATAATAAATATACTTTGTTCTAATACCTGAGATGTCAGAAGAACACAGATAAACCATACAGTATATTGTTGCAATGTGTTTATTGTCCTTACGTTTCAGTCAATGTGTCTCTATCTGTGTTTTTGTCCATATAAGGGATTTCCTGGAACATCATAAGTTTTAGGACTTCTATGAGTCTCACTTGTGGACTTTCTGCAGGAGGGCGCCCTCTGGTTATGAGTATGAATGAAATAGACATTACATGAGTGTACTCACAGCACCCTATTTTGTGTAAAAATAGGAAAAATACTTGAAGTAAACATATGCAAATCCAAATCAAAGTTTTTGTACAAATGTTTCAGTTAACTTGCTGAAATTAATCCATCTCTAGTGTAATTACTTAATCAGAGTTTCAACCGCAGAAAGATGTCAATAAAACAGCTTGCAAACAATGTCGTCACAAAACTTTACATTTACCTCAAGAAAGCTGTTCAAGGGCCATAAACTCAATAGTTAGTTCAAAACAAGAACTCTAGAGAGAAGCATTTTTCTAAAAAAATATGCACAATATTACATATTTATATTTTTACCCTTATTAAAAAGTTATTATTACAATTCCCAGACTTACAAATAATAATTAAAAAAAAAAACACAGTACCACTCATTGTAATAGTTGGACTACTGATGACTTCTGAGAAGGAAAGAAAACCTGAAGGAGATCTGTTCAATTGGCTTGAAATTCATTTTCAAAAGCTGAAGCGATTTCCTTGTTTTATTTATTAGCTAAAATAGGTATAACTCAATTAATCGACTAATTGTTTAGCTGATAAATTGTTCCAATAACCATTAATCGATTATCAAAATAATCATTTTATTAGCAAGTTAGCCTAAATACAAGCAAATTAGCCATAATAGGGGAGACCGGGTATAGTTGTATAGTTGTAAGATAGGATCTCCATGTTTGTGTCTCCATGTTCCAGTCTGTGTTCCTATCTCTCCTGAAGCTACAGCAGAAAATCTAATTCTGAGGTAAGAAAAAGTAAAAAAAAAAAATTACAATATAATATTTTGTTTAGTACTTCTATTGTTGTAGATAATGTTGTATGAGTTATATCAGGTCAAAGTGTAGTTTCTTTAGCTCCTGTTAATTTCAAAGCACCATGCTAATACAGCTAGCTAAACAATGGGTGACAGTGGCGGGGTAGGTTGTAACGTGTTTTGAAACAACCATCCACTTAAATACAACTAAGAACATTTTTGTGATTTTAATAATTCTACAGAATGCTTATGTTTATGTTAATTTGCTCTCACACACACACACACACACACACACACACACACACACACACACACACACACACACACACACACCCATATGAATGTGCACGTACAGACATGCACAAACAAACACACATGTGTGCATGCACAAACACACACAATATGCACATACACTCCCCATATTCACACATATTTTATTGTTGCAGCCATTCATTTAAAATACAACTGTTGTTGTGGCATATCACTTGGAGTACCCTTAGTTGTTGTGCATTTTGTCTACCCGTTACAACTTACCCTAGTATGTGTTACAGCCTACCCCAGTAGCGGGGTAGGTTGTAACAAAGGACCAATTAGTATTTGTCATCATCTCACAAAGTCTGTGATATAGTTGGAGAAATATAAATTGTTGCCATTTGTAGTAGACAAATGTGGGTACTTTGCCTAAAAGTTTCAGATGTAGCTAAAAAAAGGGTTGTTTTAGGTACTGAAGAAAAAAGTGTTACAACCATACCCAGTCTCCCCTAATAAACAGACACGTGGCAAGAGAATTCCTTGTGGGCTGTTATACAAAAAACTTTCAACTTTCAACTTTCAACATGACTGCTAATATTCTATTAGCACAGTAAATTATTCCTGACATGCAGCTACATTAAGGGCCTTAAACATTTGCTATGCTTGTGATGAAGAGGTATCGGAAAAATATATGGTGCTTTGACTTAGAGAAACAAGATCATTCCTCACACCAGCCAAAAAAAATAAAATAAATAAATCATGCAACTGTGTGCGACACAGATGTCTGTATTTCCAAATCAATATGCAGTGCCATTAAAGAAGAAATTGATCGCAACGATGGCTGAGGTTCACACCAGGCCACTTCTTTGTTAATATAGATTGTGGGCATCGCCTTAGAGCGGTCATGACATCCAACTCATGCTCCCGCAGATTGATCTGAATGTCAATGAGACCGGGGAAGGTTGAGTACTGTAGGGTAGGGGACACTGAGGAGCATGTACCCAAAAACACGCACTTATTATCGGCAGATTACAGCTGAGGGACTATGAAATGTTGACAATCCACAGCAGCGTGTGGCGGGAACAGATATCAGTTTCCACACCAATTACGACAGCGGGCACTGTGTCCCCTGAAGATAGACACGAAAAGCAAAGAGCAAGCCATGCAACTCAGCACTGCTAATGAGGAATATCAACAGTACAACTTCAGAACGCACACATACACAAAGCTGACACAGTTCAGAGAGTAGCTAGTCCAGAAAACACAAATCAGTGAGCCTGCAAGACATAAAAGGGAGTGCTAGGCTATTGTTTGCCAAAGTAGGGTATACGAGAAGACAGGCTACCACTCCTGAGATTTACGTCCGGGACTGGTGTGTATTTAGTGTTGACCCTCTAAATCTCAGCTCAGGGTGGTCGTGTATCGATTTCTCTGACAAAATACGAAATGAAAAATGCAGTGAGCTTTTCCAGGGGTTCATAAATGCATCCCCTCTTTTTTCCAGCCGTGAGTGTTGCACACACACAGAGATCATTGAGCCCACACAGAGCCGCTCTGATGCAGAGGTTCCAGCATCACGCACCTACTCGCTGTAAACATGATGAGGTCACCATCCACCTCTCACCAAACATCACCTGCTCCTGATTTAGACCCGTCTCCACTTAGCCACCATCTGTGAAAGAAAAATTCAGCCTGAAGGAAGGGCAGCTACTTTTGTCTTTCCGGCAATGGACCACTCACCATCACGAGCCCTGCATAAGGAAGACTACGAGCTGATATCTGGTGTTTTGAGGTGGTGTTAACAACATGGCTGAATTATACTTAATCGATCCGTTTGAACTTCCCTTTGCGCCGAGGTCCCTTCAACATTACAATTACACAGCTAGGAAAATTAGGGTATTACTGGCAGCTAATGGAGGCTAATAATACCCTTGTGAATATGCTGACAGGCAGCCTGCTTTCAAACTATTTCATGAATATCTTTAGACATCAACCATTCCATATGCATTGGCCTTTATCTGACATGGCTTTACTCTTCAACATCATCAAATACATCACAATATTGCATTTTCCCCTTTCCCAGGGAAATGTTCACAAATCATGTTCAACATAGACTCAGATTGGATTTTTTGCACATTTTCAGCACTGATTTCGGGGTTAATACTCTGGAATTGATTTTGTTCAAATATGATAATCAGAATTGAGAGCAAAACACTTATTAGCAGCCAAAAGTCATCATTAGCAAATTAGCATTAACAAGTTCATTTTTGAAAAGGGGGTTTTGTTCATTAACTCCCAGCCAGGCTGGTCGCAGTGTAAAAAAAACATTATCCACTGTTGGCTGATCTCCCTGACGGGATTGCACTTCTCATACGGCATATCTATATTATTGCAAGTGGTATGTTTTAACATTAAGAACCCTACTGTTCAACAGTACTCACCACTATTATAGGCCTTTGGCTGAATGCCATGATGTCTCCAAAGACAGATGAAAGAAAGGCTTTCTGATTGAACCCATTACCATACTGATGGATATGGGTATTGTATTGAAACACTGCATTCCACCTAACCAAAATATGATAGGCGCAGCGACTTGATTATTTGTTGGCATGGCAATAAGCTACAATCAACAATAATAGAGCAGGATATAACCGGGTCTCATATGCCCAAATTTAATTCATAGCTTGAGTCAATTTATGAGTGTATTACAATAGCAATCTGTGGGAGTTCTCTAAAGGACTTCAGGGAATGGTGTCTAACAAAGGGAATTAACAGAATACTAGATAAAGAACACTTAGCTTCACAATCAAAAAGCGAGGTGGCTATGAGGAAACCACTTTGTACAGTTCATAATTTCCAATTTCTATGATAAACATCCATTGTACTTGCATTGCAAGCAATATCCCTGTAGAAGCAATCTCTGAGATATCAAATCGAGCTGCATAAATTTAAAATGAAAATAAATAAATAAAATCACAAAACACTAAGGCAAAACAGACTATTTCAAGAAATTAGTAAGTAATCAAATTACATCACAGTTCATTTTCATATATCAATATTTGCAGAGAAAACACCCCAAGTGGCAGTAGCCAATAAATTGCATTTTCACCAAACATAAGTCTACCACTGAGTCTACAGCAATTCATAATGAAATTCATAATCTTAAAATTAGTCTGACTAGCAGTTAGCAGTTAAAAACTAGCAATTAGCCAAAGGGTAATCAGTCTTTTCGGATTCAAATCAGACCAATCTACTTTATGTAACTATCTTGAGACTAATCTAAGCAGTCTTATACAACCAGCCAGCCAGACAATGATTTTTTTTTATTGTTGGTCTACAACATGCAGACTGACTTCTGGCTGTTTCACCATCTCACATCGTAATTGTTGTGTTGGGCATCGATTTAAAAACTTCAAAAAGTATATCTCAAGACCCTACATGCATTTGCATTAGAAAGTTGGGAAAAACTTTACTTAAAGCCCTTATGTATAATGCATTATAAATGTATTCATAGTGTATGTTATAATGCATATCCTTTCATAAATAAAGTTAAATGTGAATTCATAAATAAAATTCATAAATAAATTCATAAATAAAGTTGGATGTGTGTTGTGTGTTTTAATGCATTACTATCTACAGGTCTGTTTAATTAATATATACTAAGTATTATAATGTATTATAAATGTGGTTACAATTATTTATTAAACCATAACATGCATTATACGGTGCATTGCAAGGCATAATTCATATTTTTACAATGCATTATACATAAAGGCTTTAAGTAAAGTGCTACCAAAAGTTGTTCACTGCTATTTTAGGGTGAACAAAGTATATGTAAAAACAGTTTACTGTAATGCCTTGTAATGCACCTTTAATGCATGTCCCTCATAATGCATGGCTCTGTATTTATGGCACAGTAATTGTTAGTAAGCACTCAGAATAAAACACAAGGCCTTTAGATTGTATAGGTTAATTATGCTTAGATGGTATAATCATGGTTCGCAACAGGTCCTGCCAGGTCATGTCTGTAAATACTCGTTCTACATTATAGAAGTTTAAATGGTAATCCTATTGAAGAACAATATAAATGGTGTCATTCAGGACAAGGCTCATCTGTTGCGTGGTTGTACTCCTTATTTTGCACTACACTACAACAGAATAATGTTGCAGGAGTCCTGATGTTCAGTGATTTTCACACAAGTTATCTCATGTCTTCAGAAGATTTAGAACATGTCATTTGTACAACTATTATGATATCTTAAAGGTGTTTTGTCATAGTTTTGTCTACTGCTGGTCTTGACTAATTTTGATTTAATTCAAGTAAAAAACAAAAACATTTGGTTAACATGATTTTTCAAGCATAGTTTCCCACCTAAATTCCCCTTTACAAAAGGCGTGAAATATTCAATGGCTGTAGTAATTACTTTAATTTTAATGTGCTATACTTCCAAGCAAAATAGAGGTTGTTTTTTGCTCCCCATTCCTTAAAACAGTGTAATGTGAATGACTTCTGTGAGTCCTCAAGGTCCTGTTAGCTGTGGAATGTGAAAAAGAAATTTAATGGTCCAGTTTATATGTTCCGTTTTACAGCTTTATGTTACTCAACCAATAAATTATAACTAAATAAATAAAATCACCAATACCACATGGTGCGAATAATTACCTGTCCAACTCAGTTTCTCTTAAAGAATTAAATGCTGATCTCAGATTTTATCGCATCAATGCCTCATGTCGGATATACTAGTATCTTTTATGGATATTACAAAGATATTGACTGAAGATTCTGTTCAGACTGCATTATATTACCAAACTGACTGGATTCAGACATCTGAGGGATAATTTCATTGCACAATACTACACCTTGAAATTATGTGGTTAATAATGAGTTTGAATAATACATCCCATTAAGTCCAGGACTATGAATAGGTAAGCAAAACCTAACTCTTTACAACTTTTTACTAATTAAATGCAGGTTAATTTTCCTAGCTGGAGATAAAAACACTATGAGCTTTGTGTATATGATGTATTCACTGAGACTTATGAGGATTACTGTTTGATATTTCCCAGACATATAATAAAACAAACCTACCAAAATCATCACTAGTACAATAAACGTTAATTGCGTATGCACCATTACTGCACTTGCAACAATAAGCTTTATGTCTGAAAATATAAAATTGTCTCTCTATATACATGGTGCCTTTTGAGGTAATGTTAATGTCTGAGGCCAATACTATTGAAGGGTCATTAACACCCTGCTAGCTGCAGAAATTCAATATTACACTTTTATGCCTCTACAAATGAAAAGAGCAGTGAATCGCTGTATCTCATTCTTTGTTTCAGAGCTAATTGACATCAGCATTATGGAGGTTTGTAAGCAATGACTCATCCCTGGAACACTGACTGTTGGACATTTCAGTCATCAAAAGCCAAAAGTGTCTGATACAATGGCATCTCACTTCTATTATCTACTCCTCAGGGGGATAAAATGTATATTTTACCTACAAGCCTTACAAGATGACAGTCAGACCTACAAGCCTGACCTACAAACCTACAAGTCGACAATCAGATCTTGTGAAGAAGCTGTTCCTTACGGCCTAACAGCCACTGCGTAACTCAAGCATCTGCTGCTGGTCCTCAAAGCAGATTGAAAATCAAAGATCAAAAATGATCCAACAGTCCTGACTTGGCAACACATTACATTGTCCGGAATGACGTCATCAAGTATATACTTTAAATTTTATTTTCTGTGGAGGAGCTCATAGGTGGTACCATTTGCAAGCTTAGAATGTCTACTGTCTGTTTCATGTATGCAAGAGTTATTCAAACGGATCTGAAGGGAGGAATATTACCTTTTTTTATGTAATCTAAAGTCTCCCCATACCCATATACAGTGGTATAAATGCAATATCCCAGTGTCACAAAATTATTTTTCACAGTATTTGCTGCTATCTAGTGGAAACAGCCAAAACTGTCTGTAGGGTGCTAGAGCACACAGGGCCTGAGTTATACACTTTCAAAAATCACAAAGCGCCCCTTTTTGTGGGGTTTATTACAGCTCAGACAACATAACTTCAAAGGGTTTCCTGTAAAATGACACTAAAATGGTGTATTTAGACCACTGTATGTGGGTAGCTTTTCAATTTGGGTATGCCAAATCCAGGTGGAAATCCCCAAAAATGGTCCCAGATCTTAAGAGGTTAAAGGAACAGTTTGTTTTGTCAATTTACTGATCCTCATGTTGTTCCAACCCCTTGTGAATGAGCACAGGAGAGCAATGATAACCACGATTTTACAGTGAAACTACTTAAATTTGTTGTTTCTCACTAAAATGTATCAAAACATGAAAATCATTAGTGAGTAGCATGAACTGTTTGGCTGATACACTGGAGTGCTTTTTAAGCATGAAAGTGAGTCACAGTGTATCGCTTTGGTATTGAATTCACACAAATGGATATTAAATTATCTCCTTTTGTGTTCCAAGAAAAAAGAAAGTTGTACAGGTTTACAATTACATTAGGATGATTTGAGTGACCTACCCCTTTATAATGGCATCTTTTATCCAAGTGTAAATGTGCTAAGTTTTTTTGTCTTTGTTTTTTTTGGTTTTTGTTCTACATGAAATAGGTGTTCTGAGAAACAGCATCTGCCTCTCAGAAAAAAAAAAAAATTAATAAGTTAATAAGTAATCCATGTCGTCTGAAGAGACGCTTGATATGATAAATAGATTCAATTTAGGCTTTTATACACATATAAATCAAAAAATGATCAACACATACTGTACACAGAGCATGAAAATATTACAAACGGATACTCAACCATACTTGTGTGAGACAAATCTTATTGGTTTTCGCTTGTCAAGTAAATATGGTTGCATTTATTGTATGTACTTTGATCAATGAAAATCTCTGTTTTTATTAAAAACATCTTCATTTGCACTTTAAAGATGAACAAAAGGGTCTGGAACAACATGCTGGTGGGTTACTGATGACAATATTCCGGGGTATCTGCAAGGTTTTTAAAATCTTATTAAGACTTTTTTTAAGACCTGCACAAATACAATTAATACATCTCAGATGTGGTGAAAATCTAATTTTTAATGTTGTTTCTGTCAGGACCACTATCGTCAGATATGATTGACTATTAGCATGTAGTTTGGATTGGCGGTATGGCTTTGTTCTGGGCAAGAACTCCCTGCGCATCCATGCAGCCTAGCACGGATAAGAGCATGAACAGAACAGAACCAACATAATGTATTGCAGATATCATTAATGTTGATATTAAATATACAAAATAATTCAGGAATTTAGTCTGATTCAAGGGGAATTAGAATACCAAATCCTGACTGGATGAGAGGAGGAGCTGGGGATGGAGGAAGGTAAATGAGCTCTGGAGAACGCAACAGCTGCTGATAGCACTGAGGAGAAATAAATATGTATGCTGTGATAGACATTGTATTCCTGTAGGTAGACGTGATCAGCTGACAGACAGCTGATAAGAGCTTGACTGACGTGACCTGCCAGAACTGACGCTATATGCTTGATTTATATGTCCATGTGGTGTTTTTAATATGCTTTAAGACAAACCATGTGCAAATTCAGAAGTCAACACCATTGCTGAGTATTTTCTCTTTAAAACTGCAGTGAACCAAAGACTCAAAAACACGGTTTGAAATTGCTGGTGTTATTGCTGGTGTCACAAACTACCTTGTAACCAATCACGTCAACGTGTGGGGGCGGGCTTTAGCATATCATTAACTATTCTCTGAAGCAGTGGACTGAGTCTCAAGAGAAGCCAGGTTATCCCGGTATGTTTTTCTGTTGATATGAAAAATCGGGTAGTGAATTATGTATATGATGTATATTACGATGTTATGATGAAATATGCCTTTCTCCACTGACGTTCTAAGTTGTTCAAAGCGTTTCTATGGATACTGACTGATACTGAAGGCAGACTGTGATGGCAAAGAAAAATTCACAGTAAAAAACTTTTAAATATGTCATGACAAAGATGAGCTTTAAGAGATAAAAGTATTGACTACAGGGGGACTTTAAGAAAAGGGTCAAAATTATAAATTTGCATATTTATATTAGTGTTTATATTTAAATTGTATATATGATATGATATATATGTTTAGATTTTCTGAAAGCACATTTGCTTCTTTTCAATCCACTAGTTAACAATATTGAATTTGCATCTTCATTCAGCTCTTTACATGTGTTCTCTGACAGCAGGTGGTGCTTATGGAATAGCAGAAATATAACGTTTACCCTGGTAACCCCTGTAAACAAAGCAGCTGCGCTTATTAAATAGGGTGAATTTCTAAGAAAGGCAACAAGTTTGCAGGTGATAAAAGCACCATAAGGTTTTTTTTGTTTTTTGTTTTTATAATTCATAAACAGTAGTAGCAATTGGCAATAGTTTAGCATAAATCTTTCATTGATTGATTGCGAACTGCGCTGAAACCATCAGTCTATAGAATGCACAACAGTCCGGTGTATTTACTTTGAAACATGCAGCACGTCCCCAAATTTAAAACCTATTGTAGTGATAATTAAGACTTTTCTTTGCAGCATTTAAGATACTGTATTTAAGACTTTTTAAGGACCTGCGGAGACCCTATATTCATTTTTGGGTGAACTAACCCTTTAAGTGGTCCAACATTTCAACATACAGTATGTGACCCGTGCTGGCAAAATTAGTCACAAGCTAATTTTATTGTTTTTCATCATTCTCTATTAAACAACCTTCAAAATGATGTATGATTTGTTTGAATCAGACAAAAAATTACTACACCTACACAGTCAGCAAAGTCAATTTTGAGAAAAATCGAGTTAAACGTTTTCTAAAGGTTCCAAAACAAAATCACCTAGCAACCATAACTTAAAATAACTGGTAAAAACACCAAATTTGACACACACAAAGTCAAAACAGCCTATATATTAAGACCTACTGTACTGCACGGATCTAATATAATGTTACACATCAGATGTTTTTCCCAAACAGTTAACCATACGTTCACATGAGACATAACAGATAATATTTGCATGAATACTCACCAAGCCAGATATTTTGCAATATTGTAATTCTGTGTATATCGGTATCGTGCACTGTCTGAGGTGTCTTTGTGCGCATGCATCAGATCTGTCAGTCAGTCGTTTTCATCAACAAAGGAAAGATACTCCTCTCCGAAAACGTACAAAAAGATACTTTTAGATGTTTAATTGCTATTTGGAGCACTGGGATTGCTAGATGAGGGTAGATTCATTGCTAGCCTGTAGCTCGAAATTAGCCTGTGCACATTCCGACTCCTTTTACCAGCATGGGTCACATATGGCTCAACTGTAGGTGTTTGTGGTGGGTTTAAAGGCCAATTCACATAGCACCAATAGACGGCAACCAATGCAGACAATCACCAGATTACAGTATGTCACTTCTCAGACATTCCACGACCTGACAACGTTAAATCGACAAAAACAAGCGCCGACCAACAGACGCCAGCAGGGGTTACACACTGATCCAATCAAACCCAACAAAGTGTTTGCTGGCATTGGTTGGTGTTTGTCAGTGCAGTGTGAAATGACCTTTACAGAACAATGGAAGACAAGGGTCAGGGCAAGAGGAGTTTTTGGGAATCCTGCTTGGCACCACTAGTGATGCATAAAACACACATTTCACTTTTAAAATCCTGAAAATTGAGTGAGTTTAATTATGATTTATATCTGCAAAGATTATTAAAAGGTTACGATGGCAAAGATAGAAAAGATTACCATCATAATGGGGTTTCAGGGGAGGGCGCTCAGAGAACATCCAAGTTTGACGTTGGTAATCTGAGGAGGATCTCAAGGAAAGATCGCTCTCAAAGAGGAATCAAGGCAATTAACACTGCAAATTCCAAAGGAAGATAACTACCTTTGATTGGATTAAAGAGTGAATGTCTGTAAGCTTTCTTTAAAAAAGAGAACCACTGTATATTAAGGTAATGTTTATTTATTTACATCTTGCAGACCACCAAGATGGGCTGTACTTCTATCTAATCAGCTTGACCAAGGCTTCCTCCCTAGTCTCTCCCAGTCCCAGAGTAATTACGGCAGTGGAGACCCCCGCTCTGCGTTCCAACAGCACCATTAATAACTATTGTGTAATCAAATTATCCATCCTCTCCCTCTCTCGGCCGCTGCTGATTAGTCCGCTATAATGAGCAGTGCTGATGGCCTGCATGCAGCTTTGATCTCTAAACTCCCATCAGAGGCCTGTGGAGCCAGAGGCCACGAGACCCACTCTGGAGGTGTGGTACACCAGGGGTCTCGGTTGCAACAGGAAACTAATGGCCTTCGAGAGAGAGGCCCTGCAAAACCGAGCCCACCTTATTTAAGAAACGACACCGTTTCTCTGGCAGCTCCGGGGCTGAGAGATAAATGATGTCAACCTTTGGTAGAATAAAAAAAGAAGAGAGCAAAGTAATTATTTCTCGACAAGGATCACTGACCCATCAGTCCTCGCACAGGTGATAAGTTCAGAGGAAATATCTACCCAGCTCGTGGACTCCATGAGAGAGACCCTTTATGGCATGACCTTCCTATTTCTTAACTTAATATACTGCTTGCGTGGAGCGTAGCTCATGAGCAGGACGCAGAGTCGTGTCTGGTCCTAGGATGAATGGCCGTACAATCCACAGGTGTCAGACTGAGTAAGATGGCCTTGCGTTTGTGTCACTCGAGCTTACGGCCTCGCGGTGGGGCGACGGCCGCCATATGTTGGTCTCATCATTGGCTTTGACATCACTATTACTCACCTGCAGTGCTCACGGGATTCATAGGCAGTTTGCGAAGCCTTTACTAGCAAGATGAACCGCTGGTGGATTGTACCAACGTTGTGACTGATTTTCTCTCTATCGTACCATGCCGCTGTCACCTCTGTGTCACCCAACATCTGCTAAATCGAAAAAAAAACACACCAAAAAAACTCACACCCATTCAAAGCATGCTTGAAAACACACAAAGGCCCTCAACGTCACTTTGCTGTAGTTTATCATTTATGCACATTTATTTGAGTTTCATATGTTCCCTCTTTTCTTCTGTGTTGCCTGACAGATGCCTCCACCAAATCTTGTTCCACTGAGGGAATGAATGCAGCTATTTAATGAGCACCGAAGTAATTATCATAACAGAGAAACTATTAAAGAAAACTAATGAGTAGAATGGAAGGCTCAATTACATTCACCCAAAAAAAATGTACGTCTTTTTTCCCCCATTCTTAAAGTCCTCTAATTCAAGAGCAGGAAATAAATCGAGTGGAGTGGCACAGCACTGGCTCTGCATGACTAAGTAACGGCATTTCATCTTTTGAATACTCGCTTAAATTTAAAACCAGTTTACCAAAAAAATGCACCTACTTGTACTTCACAAGATTAATAAAAAAAATAATTAAAAAAAACAGTTGCAACAACTAGTTGACAAACACTTGATTGTTTTATCTAAATCGCAGAATTGACCATTGCCCGGCAAATGATTTCCTACATAGCAGTGCTATATTTCCTATTTCTCATATCACCTTTCTTCTCACATAATACTCAAATCAATATTTCATATCCATTTATTTATTTATTTGTTAAGTAGCCGTGAAATAAGCAGGGTGATGTACAGTTAGCCACTCATTATCGTAAAATAAGCCCCTTCAGGGTGAAACGACACCCGTGTCAGGAGTACAGAAGTCTCCTGTGGGTTTATTTAGCGATAATGAACAGCTAACTGTATATCATCTTTTACTTATAATGTGTAACAATATGAAAATGCCACTTCCAAGGCCAAAAAAGTATAATATCTTACATGTGCACAAACAAATAAAGAATTGAATACATTAATGCTTTAAAAAAAAACTGCACCTATACTGTAATGATACGACAGCACTGAAGGTCAAGCCGAACTCGGTACTTTTAAGGGTACCGACCGAATTACGTCGGTACTACAGAGTACCGGTTCACATTAAATCAATCAGTGCCAAATTTCGGTACCTGAGAACACATCTGGGTGCGAGAGTAAGAAAAGTTAGTGAAAGAGAAAGAGAGATCATGTGACGTCACCCCTGCAAACACAACACACAGGGCAATGGCTAACAGAAAACGTTCTGAAGTGTGGTTGCACACTTGCAGCCAGTGCCGAAGTTTAGGGCCTATGATTTCCACGATGCAGAAAACACGGATCACGGAATCCAGACATAAAAACAGAATTTACTGTGTAACGCGGAGTTTCATGGAATTTGTCCATTTTTTGATGAATAAATAAAAAGCAGGTCAGTACACTTAAATCAAATCACGATAGACTAGTGTCTGTGAATATTAAACCACAACTTTAACTATGAATCCTGCTTGTTCTGCGTGTCTCTGAATATAAAAGTTTGGTTTAACTATTATGACAAACTTTGTTATAATACAAATATTGTAAACAATGTAATAATACTAACACTAATAATAATAATAAATTATGATCAAAACATAATTTTAAGGAATAATCTAAATTTTTCTTCCATGTTTTAATTTTAAAGTATATAGCCCAGTTGAGCAGCATGTTGTTTGACATTTACATTTATGCATTTGGCAGACGCTTTTATCCAAAGCAACTTACATTGTATTCAAGGTACACGTTTTTACATTTTGTCAGTTCTTGCTTTCCCTGGGAATCAAACCTATGACCGTGGCGTTGCTAGCGCCACGCTCTTATTGTTTGAGCTACAGGAAAAGTTTGTTTAATTTCAAATGATTAAAAGGTAAATTAAATTTATGTTTTATGTCTTCATTTGATTACCAGAAAATACACAACAGAATTTGGGGGAATATATATGTAACGTAATTTGTATGTTCAGGGAAGAAGGAGGCGGGAACTGGCGAACATTTAAAAGACTATAAAATACTAAGTAAACCGTAAGTAAAGCCCCTCACAGACGACTGCCATGCACACACATAATAAACCATAAATAAAATGCAACATAAAGTCCAGGCCTGGTCCTCTCTCGTCCTTCACTGGTGCCGCTCGTCCTTATATGCCTCCAAGCTCCCTCATGAGAGGACTCGAGACTGGTGTGACTCACAGGTGACGCTCATTCTCAATCACGCACCGGTCTCGCTCGCTCCTCCCATGTCTCTCACTCGTCTACCTCACCACAATATATATATATATGGTTGTTTTTATGAATTCAATTAATTAGACATGCTTTTGATTATTAAAATTTTATTAAACCATAAAACTTTGGTAAAAAATAAAATGGAATTTGAGAGAGAAAAAAAAACATATTTCATAGGGCCCTAAACATGTCATTTTTGTTAAATTGTTAAGTTGTACAAGTTTCATCATTTCAATTAATTAGACATGCTTTTTTGATTATTAAAATTTAATTAAACCATTAAAATGGAATCCAGAAAACTTAAAACAGAGAATTTGATTTTTTTTTTTTTAAAGATAAAAAAAAACCTTTCAGAGGGCCCTAAACTTTTAATAAGTTGTTGTTCAATTGTATATGTTTCATGATTTCAATTACTTAATGCTGATTTATATATCTGCATCAGACCTGCACTGTAGCCTCTATGCCGTGGGCGTCGATTTTCATTTATACTTCTGCGTCCTTGTCCGTGTTGACCTGCAGTTACATATGCAGAGGGAGCATGTGTACCCCTGAGGGAGGGGTTCTGGCAGACCAATCACAGCACTTGCGGTCCGCGTAGAATTGGAGAGGTGCACGTCAGGGTACGTGGTAGTCTACGCGTGCAACACACAGCCTAGACTCGACGCAGAAGTATAAATTGGGCTTTAGACATGCTTTTCAATTACTAAACAAAACTCAACTAAACTAAACTAAGGTAAATATGCCTAAATGATAACACAATCAGGCATGTTCAATATCAAGGTATATCATATTACAGGACACCAAGTCTACTGTGTAAAAAAAATTAAAATAATTAGTTTTAGCTGAGAAATCATTTGAACAAAACTATGATTTGGTTTATTCAGAGCAGAGTCAAAGCAAGGCTGCATGTGTATATTTTATAGAAGAGAAATGTAATAACACAGACTCTGCTGGAAGAGATGTCTGGTCAAAGCTATTATATACAAGGCTTAAACTCACTTTATTAAAGCCGCACTCAAGATAAAATAAACAACAACAACAACAAAAAAAAATTGGTCAGGGCCAAGGGGAGGTTGTGGATGGCTTTAAGTTAGACCACAGCTAAGTCTAGATGTGGCACTGATCTAAACTCCCTTTGTGCCACTGTAGCCTCACTGCCACATCCAATTAACAGCCTGTCATATTTCCCAGCATGCAGCCAGAGCGATTCGACCCTGGGGAGACAGTATGCCCTGCATAACGATGGTCTATCTCTTCTGTCTCAACATGCACCTTTCTGCAAGCAGATCCTTTCCACTCATTTCTGGATATCTGCAAAACCAGACCAAGTGGTCTAGCATCAGTCACATGAGTAACTGCAGGAGTGTGAACTGGTCCATGGGACTGTATCCATGGATACGGTCCACCTGGTCCGTGTGAGTTCACCCAACATGTGATAGTGGGTGAGCAGGCCAGGACATGAATGGTGTCAGAGCACCTTCGAGCAGCCCTAATGAAGCCCAACTGATTCATGAGCGAGACATTTGGAATGACTCATCTGCTGTTTAGGCGAGAGGCGGCTAAATCTCTGTCATCCCACTTCAGGCATTGCCGTACCTTTGAAAATACAGCGTTATGGATTTGATGTTGTTGATTCCTAGCAGATGAAAGATGTGAGGAATAAACAGTGATGCCACTGTCATTAGCAGTCTTTGTTCAACACGTGGCTTTAGACCATAGTTTGGTAACACAGTAGGTGTAAAAACACTGTGAATCACGGCCAGCTCTAAACTGCTCATTTTCTGTGATCTGTGATAATCAAATCCCACTCTCAGTGTCAGCAAGAAGGAAGTGCTCTTGACATTTAGGCCTTTAGCAGATTGAATGGAGAGCAGAAGCTCAAAAACATCACCATGATATAAATGTTTGTGTTAGATAATGGATATCTGCACTAGTTCTTAGAGTCATGGGGGAAACTCTTTAAAGACCATAGAAGAGATAAGAATGACATCTGATTTTAGAATTATACACAATATTGGGCTGATAAAAGTAGCATTTACATTCCAAAGTTTGAGGTCAATACATTTTTTTTTTTACATTTTGTCTTTAGAGAAATTAATACTTTTAATTAGCAAGGATGCATTAAAACGATCAAAAATGATGGCAAAGGCATTTCATGTTTAAAAAAAAAAATCAATTTTATATAACTTTCTGTTCATCAAATACTGCCACAAAATATTCACAGCACAGCTGTTTAACATTGATAGTAATAAGAAATATAATAGGCTAATATATTGAGCATATTTGAATGATTTCTGAAGGATCATGTGACACTGAATGCTGGAGTAATGATGCTGAAAATTCAGCTTTGCCGTCACAGGAATAAAGTACATTTTAAATATATATGTTAAAATAAAAAAAGACATTTGAAATTGTAATAATACAGTAATTCAAAATATTACTGGTTTTACTGTATTTTTTGAAGCATAAGAGACTTTTTAAAAACATTAAATAATCTTATCGACTTCAATCTTTTAGTGTACATAAAATTATAGCTTACATTTTGTCTGCTCTGATTTATGTGAGTTATGTAAGAAACATTCAAAATGTGCAGTGCTTATTTACAGCATTTACATGCACAATCTAGGCTAAGCAACTTTATGCAGTAATACTGCACTGTCAAAAATTATTGTTGGTTTAACTTAAAAAAGTAAGTTACCTGGTTGCCTAAAAACACAGTTCATCGAAATTAAAAATTTGAGTTAACACAACAAATGAGATTGGTTTAATAAATAGAAACTCAAAAAATGAAAAATCTCCCTTTTTGAGAAATAGATAACACGTTATTTTAAGGTGACGGTTATACATTAATACATGTACTTACTATAGTAATAACAGTAAATTATGCATACTTACAAATAACTAACCCTGAACCAAACCCTAACCGTAACTGTATAAGTACATGTAGTTAATTAATATTACTCAGTATTTATTTGAGTAAGTACAATGTAACTACGACACCTTAAAATATAGTGTAACTAAATAATTTTGTCAGATTAAACAAAACAAAAAAAAAAATCCTCATATTTAGATGGTTTAATTGAACTTGCATGGTCATAAAAAAATCCCCAAAACAATCCCCTCCGGACGTCACTTTTGGCCACTATAAGAAAGAAAATCCAAATGTAAAAACATTAGGCGAATAAACGATAAGGCGCTTGCACTAAATTAGGAGTGTTATATTCTAATTATATATATAATTAAGTTCCTTTGATATGTTTTTCGGCACTATTTTTCATTATTTCATTGTTTGTTTTTTTAAGATTTACAGTTCAAGGACATCTCCACAGATTTGAAGTCAATATTTCAGGAAAAGGTCAGAATGAAAAAAGCAAAAGAATACATTGTTTTTTACACGAGCAAAAAAAGTTTCACATTTTATTTTTGTAGAAAACTCCCTTAAATATTTATTGTACTGACGATTAAAGGGTTAACAAAGACTCATCAAAAACATCTTAACCACGACTGACCTCAGGAGGCCAGATTTTCCATTTCAAAAAGGATTCACTAGCAAAACAGTATAATTAATAATGTTCTCAAAGCAAAAACCCTTTTAGAACAGAATCCCAAGCCATCAAGCGATCAGACATCAATATCAGCACAGCAAGAAACACATTTAGCATTGCTGCTTTAGCCTGGAGCTAAACAAATGTCTGTACGGCTGTGTAGAGAGAGCAGACGTTTATTTTCAGACACTAATACATCAGACACATGGTCTGTCTCTCTCTCGCTCGCTCGCTCTCTCCTTCCCAGGAGCTAGGCTAATAGCTGACCATGAGCACAGCAGGGCACGCAGTCAGAAAAGGGAGGGCTAAATGATAGCAGATCTGCAATCTCTCCAAGAGAGTGCGGTAGCGCGGGTGGGAAATGGACGACCTATCTGCTGTCTTCACCATGGGAACTATTATCAGACCTGGTCATGCTGTGCCATTTTCAAATAAATAAATCATCTTCAAGGCTCAGCAGAAGAATTAATCACCTGTAGCATTGTCTCACACACACACGCAATCACCCGCCCATCATCAAACCCCATTAACTATTATGCCACACACAGAACAGGATTAAAAGCAGCATATTCAAACTCGATTACTACATTTTCTGAAGAGTGGTGTTGGCATGTAAAACTTGCACTGTGATGCTAGGGTATTGTGGGTGGTTTCTAAGGTGTTCTGAGTAGTTTTTGCTAGCATGTTGCTATGTGATTTCTTACTGGCCCCAGTGAAAAAGGCCATCAGCTTAGAAAAGCTAGAATAGTACAGATCTCAACAAAGCAGAAATGACATGGGATGAGTTATCTATCAAAAAATAAAAATAAAATAATAATAATAATAATAATAATAATAATAATAATAATAATCTACAGGCCCCGTTAAATTTGACATCACAGCCATGGATTTGTTATGTACTAGCTGGTTGAAGGACGTATTGTTTCAATTCTGAAGAGAATCTGATTGGATAAAAATCGGTGTGGTGCAGGATGAGTCATCAATATTTTTGGCTTGTTTTCAGAAGAGAAAACTACATTTTAAAAGTGTCAATTTGTTTTTAATGTTTTTTAAGTCTCTTATGCTCACCAAGTCTGTATTTATTTGATTAAAACATTTATTTGAGTAAACAGAGTGAAATACAAAACAAAAATTTCATATTAATATATTTTTAAATGTAATTTATTCCTACATTTACGCATTTAGCAGACACTTATATCCAAAGAGACTTACAAGAGAGGAACAAAAGCAACTTGTCAAGAAGCTAAAGAAATTTCTGACGGCAAAGCTGAATTTTCAGCATCATTACTCCAGGCTTCAGTCACATGATCCTCCAGAAATCATTTTAATATGCTGATTTGGTGCTCAAGAAACACGTTGAAAACAGTTGTGCTGCTTAATATAGTTTATTTATTGTTTTCTTAATATTGTCATTATATATGTCTTTACGATTATTTTTAAAATCACTTTTGATTAATTTAATGTGTCCTTGCGCAAGTGAATTTCTTTTAAAAAAAAATTATATATTACTGACCCCAAACTTCTGAAAGGTAGATGGGCTCATAAAAGTTAATAATCTCTCATTTTAATTTCATGGCATTATTAATACTCAATGTAATGCGTTTGTTTAACCCCTAACCTTACAATATTAATAATAAGGCTTGCAAGCAGTTGCACTGAGTATCCAAGACACATCGTCTTTTCTCTCAGTCTGACTGCTAAATCAATATACCATCATGGCAGCGTACCATACATCCACATACACTGCAATCTGTAATGAAAATCAATGTGATTTAACTTGAACATGCACAGAGGGAGCTTGGTTGTGGGTACCATGGAGATGAAGAGAGGAAGCCACGCCCCCTTTGAGTGCTACTCTGTGTTTAGCTTTACGCATCACTTGGCTGCGTGCACATGAACGACAAACCATGAGCAAATCAAATGGATCATTTATTTAGAGGGAAAATAACATTGATTTTGATGTGACAGATATTTATGGAGTGCTGTCGGAAGGAACAGTGAAAAATGGCAATGTTGGCAGTCACTTTGCTTGATGGGCTCCTTTGCAAAAGTGTGTGCTTGTATTTTTAGTAAAATAAAATGCTGGATGATGCACAAAGTCCACTGGCTCAGCTAAAAGACTGATATCTTTTCCAAAAGTAATGTTTGCACACCTATGCCTGGTGTCACACTATGCTTAAGCATAGTCCCAGACTAAAATGCATGTTTGAGCTGTCTTAACTGAAAGCAACTTCGTGCTATTGTTTTGTCTCAAGATGCACACCAGTAATGTTTTTTTTTTTTTTTTTAAGGCATGTTTAAAAAAAGCTACTTAAATGTCCTAATTGAACTAAGGCCTAAATCCTGGCTTAATCAAAGCCCTGTTTTTAAAAAAACGGGCCCTAACATAAATGCATTTTTGTGTAGGCTATTGTCAAGTTTACTAAGAAGTACTCATCATAACATATTCGTATGCAGATATGCATGAATAGCTTCAGGCACTTTTGCTAGTAACCAGATTAAACCCTGCCAATCACTATAAGAATAAGATCTATACACTGTTGTGACGTCATGTTTTTCTTTTTTTGTTCTGCTCATTTGTGACAAAACAAAAGTTCATATGATTAACCTAATTAAATCTGAGTCGACAGTTGATTTGCACTCTACAATAAACTCAACAGAAGAAATTAATGCGTAGAATATGATTGTTTTAATCCACACCGAGAAGTCTCGCTGCCAGCTTCACCAAGCTCCAGAAATTATTCTTGTTAGTCTTTTGGCATCTACTCCTATGACTCTTTAATAAACAGAAACAAACATAGCTCAAATCAAATCACCCAGTATTTGTTTGTAAGGAGCCTCGGCCCAATTCTGTTGGCAGACGCTTTCTATTGCTTTGCTTTGATTCAGCCCAACTCTATCCAGAGAGAGTTTTACATGGATCTCCACACTCAAAGTACTTATGAAAGTGTTTCCATTCACTGAGCCCATGATCTAGCTCTACAATCTGATGGATAAAAGACAGATGGAGCCAGGGACCAGTTGTTAACGCACTTCAGCTTATGTGGGTGATAGAATTCCAGCTAATGTTTTCATATCCTTTCCTGTCCTTCTGTCTCTACTATTCACAATCAAGAGAATGTGTAGTACGGATTACAATAATTGTGTAAATGCATAAAGAAACACACCATAGTCTATATAAAATATACACTCACCTAAAGGATTATTAGGAACACCTGTTCAATTTCTCATTAATGCAATTATCTAATCAACCAATCACATGGCAGTTGCTTCAATGCATTTAGGGGTGTGGTCCTGGTCAAGACAATCTCCTGAACTCCAAACTGAATGTCAGAATGGGAAAGAAAGGTGATTTAAGCAATTTTGAGCGTGGCATGGTTGCTGGTGCCAGACGGGCCGGTCGGAGTATTTCACAATCTGCTCAGTTACTGGGATTTTCACACATAACCATTTCTAGGGTTTACAAAGAATGGTGTGAAAAGGGAAAAACATCCAGTATGCGGCAGTCCTGTGGGCGAAAATGCCTTGTTGGTGCTAGAGGTCAGAGAAGAATGGGCCAACTGATTCAAGCTGATAGAAGAGCAACTTTGACTGAAATAACCACTCGTTACAACCTAGGTATGCAGCAAAGCATTTGTGAAGCCACAACACGCACAACCTTGAGGCGGATGGGCTACAACAGCAGAAGACCCCACCGGGTACCACTCATCTCCACTACAAATAGGAAAAAGAGGCTACAATTTGCACGAGCTCACCCAAATTGGACAGTTGAAGACTGGAAAAATGTAACCTGGTCTGATGAGTCTCGATTTCTGTTGAGACATTCAGATGGTAGAGTCAGAATTTGGCGTAAATGAATGAGAACATGGATCCATCATGCCTTGTTACCACTGTGCAGGCTGGTGGTGGTGGTGTAATGGTGTGGGGGATGTTTTCTTGGCACACTTTAGGCCCCTTAGTGCCAACTGGACATCGTTTAAATGCCGTTTAACCCTACCTGAGCATTGTTTCTGACCATGTCCATCCCTTTATGACCACCATGTACCCATTCTCTGATGGCTACTTCCAGCAGGATAATGCACCATGTCACAAAGCTTGAATCATTTCAAATTGGTTTCTTGAACATGACAATGAGTTCACTGTACTAAAATGGCCCCCACAGTCACCAGATCTCAACCCAATAGAACATCTTTGGGATGTGGTGGAACGGGAGCTTTGTGCCCTGGATGTGCATCCCACAAATCTCCATCAACTGCAAGATGCTATCCTATCAATATGGGCCAACATTTCTAAAGGAATGGCCTCTGTGGCCATCTGAGATTCATCGGAACGGCGAGTTGAACAATGGCCAGACGAGTCGACGGCGAAGAATCAAGAAACACCGCGGGAAACATGCTGGGATCCGCAACAGACTGAGAAAAAGGGCATTCAGCCCACCTCTCCCGAGCATTCTGCTCGCAAATGTCCAATCCTTGGAGAATAAGATGGACGATCTTAGAGCCAGGATAAGTTTTCAACGGGACATGAGAGACTGTAACATCTATTGTTTGTCTGAAACATGGCTCACGCCCGTGGTCCCGGACACAGCTGTGACGCCGTCTGAGAACTTCTCTGTTTTTCGGATGGACAGAACAGCCGAGGCCGGTAAATCCAAAGGCGGTGGACTGTGTTTCATGATCAACAAGAAATGGTGCGACCCCAGGAACATCACCATTCTTTTGGGATCCTGCCCGCCTCATCTGGAACATTTAACAATCATTTGCCGCCCATTCTATCTGCCGAGGGAGTTTTCCTCGGTCATCGCCACTGCCGTTTACATTCCACCACAGGCAGAAACAGGGCTGGCTTTATTTGGCCTTCATGATGTTACCAGCGGCTTCATAAACAAACACCCCAATGCTGCTTTCATCGTCGCAGGCGATTTTAACAAAGCAAACCTAAAGAAAGTCTTGCCAAACTTTCACCAGCACGTCTCCTGTCCTACACGAGGAGCAAACACACTGGATCATTACTACTCTCTGTTTAAGAACGCCTATAAAGCTCGGTCACTACCAGCTTTTGGCAAATCTGATCATGCCACCATTTTCCTCACACCTGAATGCAGACAAAGGCTCGTTCAGGAACCCCCGGTGAGGCGGGAAGTTAAACGCTGGTCACCCCATTCAGAGACCGCGCTACAGGCAGCTCTTGATGACGTCGACTGGGACATGTTCCGGGCGAGTTCATCTGACGTCAGCGAGTTCACGGATGTGGCGCTTTGCTTCATCAACACGCTTACAGAGCAAGCCACACAAACAATAACAATAACGTCCTTCTCAAATCAGAAACCGTGGGTGGACAATTCAATCCGCGCTGCAGTGAACACACGCACTGCCGCATACAACGCCGGTCTCCTATCGGGGAATATGAATGACTACAAATCATCCTGCTATGGTCTCCGACGTGCAGTTAAAGCTGCAAAGCTCTGTTATAAGGATCGAGTGGAGTCTCATTTCCAACTCAAAGACTCCCGGTGCATGTGGCAGGGACTGAGGACCATCTGTTCTTTTGGATCTAAATCCTCTGCAGAGGTGAGAGCTGATCCGTTGCTTGTGAACGAGTTAAACTCTTTCTACACTCGCTTTGATTGTAATCGCGGCAGCGTGACTCCGCCAAGTGACGCGTCAGAGGGAATCACTCAGAGCAGCAACAACCACGTGATCTCTGTTTCGGAGGATGAAGTTCGGAGGGCACTCAAGCATGTGGACGTCAGGAAAGCTGCTGGGCCGGATGGTATTTCAGGTCGTGTTCTGCGGTCCCGTGCTGATCAGCTCGCCGGGTTGTTTACATCCATCTTTAATGAGTCCCTCGCTACATCTGTGGTCCCCACCTCCTTCAAAAAATCCACCATCATTCCTGTCAAGAACTGGTTCAAGAAACCAATTTGAAATGATTCGAGCTTTGTGACATGGTGCATTATCCTGCTGGAAGTAGCCATCAGAGAATGGGTACATGGTGGTCATAAAGGGATGGACATGGTCAGAAACAATGCTGAGGTAGGCTGTGGCATTTAAACGATGCCCAATTGGCACTAAGGGGCCTAAAGTGTGCCAAGAAAACATCCTCCACACCATTACACCACCACCACCAGCCTGCACAGTGGTAACAAGGCATGATGGATCCATGTTCTCATTCTGTTTACACCAAATTCTGACTCTACCATCTGAATGTCTCAACAGAAATCGAGACTCATCAGACCAGGCAACATTTCTAATTTTGGTGAGCTCATGCAAATTGTAGCCTCTTTTTCCTATTTGTAGTGAAGATGAGTGGTACCCGGTGGGGTCTTTTGCTGTTGTAGCCCATCCGCCTCAAGGTTGTGCGTGTTGTGGCTTCACAAATGCTTTGCTGCATACCTTGGTTGTAACGAGTGGTTATTTCAGTCAAAGTTGCTCTTCTATCAGCTTGAATCAGTCGGCCCATTCTCCTCTGACCTCTAGCATCAACAAGGCATTTTCGCCCACAGGACTGCCGCATACTGGATGTTTTTCCCTTTTCACACCCTTCTTTGTAAACCCTAGAAATGGTTGTGCGTGAAAATCCCAGTAACTGAGCAGATTGTGAAATACTTAGACTGGCCCGTCTGGCACCAACAACCATGCCACGCTCAAAATTGCTTAAATCACCTTTCTTTCCCATTCTGACATTCAGTTTGGAGTTCAGGAGATTGTCTTGACCAGGACCACACCCCTAAATGCATTGAAGCAACTGCCATGTGATTGGTTGATTAGATAATTGCATTAATGAGAAATTGAACAGGTGTTCCTAATAATCCTTTAGGTGAGTGTATATGAACGTGAATGTAATGGTAAATAAAAGTAAATGTAATGGCACCCTTGCGACATTTGGTATTATCTTGATTAAAAAATTCCGGTCCCACTTTATATTAGGCGGCCTTAACTACTACGTACTTACATCAAATTGTAAGTACAGTGTACCTATTGTGTTCATATTGTATTGCAACACACTTTTGCTGATGTTGAGGTGGGATACGGGTAAAGTTAGGGACAGGTGTGGTGGTATGGGTAAGTTTAAGGGTAGGGTTAGGTGTAAGGCAACTGTCAACAGTGTCATTATAAATGTAACTACAGAAATTCATTACAGATGTAATTACATGCAGGTATTTTAAAAATTTAAGTACACCCTTACGGAAAAAAATAACCATGGTTTTATTGTAGTAAAAGTGTAGTAACCATGGTTTTTGGCTAATTGATTACCATTTATATAACCACAGTTTTACCACAAATACCATGGTTAAACTATGGTTAGAGTAGCAAAACCATGGTTAATTTGTGGTTATCATGGTTTAACTACAATAACCATGGTTTTTTGGTTTTATTTGTAGTAAAACCATAGTTCATTTTCGTAAGGGAATGTAAAAACATGTATGTACACAATAAGTGCATTGTAACAAATGATTAATTTAAATGTTAGTACATAGTAGTTAAGGCCACCTAATATAAAGTGGGTCCAAAATTCCATTATGAATGGCAGTGTGTGTTACAAGACTGAAAGCATAAATAAAAATAAGCCAAACATTTGTAAAAAAATAAAATAAAAATAAAAACAAATATAGAAAGAAAGAAAATCATAAATATAAACTAATGTAACAGTAGTTACAAGAATGGCCGTAGCCAGCTTTGACGATTAGTCCGTTTAAAGGATTAAGGATTACTTCAAAATAAACATTTCCTTATAATTTACTCACCCCCCCATCTCATCCAAGATGTTCATGTCTTTCTTTCTTCAGTCGAAAAGAAAACATTACATACTTTTTAACCTCAAATGCGTGACTTCTGTGTTCTTCTTCACAGCGTAAGACGTCATCATGTCGGAAAGGTTACGTCCATGGCATAGGTGGAAGCACAGACCCATTGCCAAAAAACTCAATCTCATGTTCTCCTCCAACTTTAAAATTGTCTGACATTGTTGTTTCACCTTTATTTTTGTAAAGGGTGTTTGATTGAGATTTTAAGCATTTTAACACTGGGTCGGTACTTCCACGCACGTCCTGAGCGTGACCTTTCCGACGTGATGCCATCATTGTGCATTTAAGGTTAAAAAGTATATTAATGTTTATGCTAGATAAGACCCTATTCCTCAGCTGGGATCGTGCAGAGCCCTCTGAAGCCCTTTGAAACTGCATTGATTTGGACCTTCAACCCGTTGGTTGCCATTGAAAACCAATTGGGTTTTTCTCTATTATGTGGAGAAAAATGTAATTTTTTCCACATAATGTTTTCCTCAAAAATGTAATTTATTTTTGACTGAAGAAAGAAAGACATGAATATCTTGGATGAGATGGGGGTGAGTAAATTATCAGGAAATGTTCATTTTGAAGTGAACTAATCATTTAAACTGACAGTAATCAAAAAAGGCCCATAGACAGTGCAGGCAGGTTATTTCTGACAGGATAGCACATTTGGTAAGACAAATGCAATGATCATCATAATATTATCTGTAAGAAATGGTATCAACATCAACGCTAAAATAACACATGTACGCAGATTTGTAGAACAAGTAGGTTACAGAATGAAATATGTCAAATATGCAAACACTGGCCATGAAGAAGGCGATGCTATTTTATTCAGTTTAATAGTTAACCTTTCACAACGTCAAGCTAAAAGCATAAGACAGTTCTTATCATCCATATAGTAATGCGTATTAATGGAAACTATTATAGTATATGTATTGTTGCATGAATAATAAACAAATAACATTACCTAAGGTATAGTAAAGTGTTAACAAATGCAATGCAATAAATGTGATGTGATGCAATAAATAAGGTCTAATTTAACAATGACTACATTTACATGTGCACCAATAATGCAATTATTTCCAGTAATCAAAGTAAGGACTTAATTGTGCAGTAAGATGTTTAAATGACACAAGCAAAGCAATTTTTATTATTCTGATTATTCACTATGAAGTGTGGTTATTTTTACTGCCATCATACAAATGATGAATTCAGATACAGTACATTACTGGCCACTGTTTTAATCTACTTACAGCAAATGCAATACACATTTGACATATTGGAAGGTTATTCAGTGCCATGATGAACATCACAATGCCTCTGTCACTGGGTTTGCCTATGCTGCATCACTTTCTTTGTGCTGTCTTTGAAGACAGAGACCTTTTAAAGTTTATATGTAGTGTGTATAATAAGCTGTATTTGTAGGTGTTATTATAGCACAATTCTTAAAGGGGTCCTATTATGCCCCTTTTTACAAGATGTAAAATAAGTCTCTGATGTCCCCAGAGTGTGTATGTGACGTTTTAGCTCAAAATACCCCACAGATATCTTTTTATAGCAAGTTAAAATTGTCACTTTTTTGAGGGTGAGAAAAAATGTGCTTTTTTTGTGTGTCGGCCCCCTTTCAATAAGTGGGCAGAGCTTCAAGACCTCATGTTAAAAGCTCTGATTACCTCAGTAAATGTCAGAAACCGTTCAGCCTTTTATGTTCAAACCGTAGTCAGACAATGATGGAGAGACTAAGAAGTAACATGTAGAATGCAACAGGACGTTTCTGAATGGTTACTTGATGAATTTATGTAGCTGATATGAGTTAACTATCTTCAAGTCATTGATTAGCATATTCTGCCATGCTAATCTATAAAACGCTGTGTGGGAACTGTTGTAAGATGCCTTCAGAGCCAGAGAATATATGCTGCATGAAGACAGAACAGGTATAGTTTAGTTTAATTACATTTATAACTTATGTTCATCTTGCGTTTATGACACTGCACTTGTGTTACGTACTGTATTGCAATACATGTGAAAAGACGGATGCGACAGCTTGAGCAAACTCCTCTACTATAACAACTCTTCCTCTTCCCTAAAGCAGCCCAACATGGCCTCACCCCCTTTGTTGCTTGTTCCCGGAGGCAGGGTTTATGTCAATTTTAAGGTTTGTGATGTCACCAACCGAGGAAGAAGCTTGTTGTAGTCCCTACCAGCCGTTTGTTGTAGTCCTTAAAAAACAATTTCTATAAAAGAAAATATCTCCATTTGCATTGAACTTTGAGCGTCGTAAAAATTACAGTTGTTTTAATTAAAATAAAATAAAAAAATGTAATCATAATGAAGGACCCCTTTAACGCCCTACCCCAGACCTCACTAATTTTCAAACCCTGGTTACGGCCATGGTTACAAGTAAAGCTCTCAAATCTAATTTGGGTTCAGACTGCATCTTGCCAAGTTGATGTCACTGATGCCAAAACAGCATTGGCTCAAGTCTGTTTCTCTTTTCTTCTGGAGCTTGACAGTAATGACTGTGACTAACAAACAGTATTAAATTGGATCCGTCACATTCAGCCAATGCTCAATCCATTTTAAAAGGTCAGTATGGGTGCCAACTCCAATCCAGGTATTGGATCGGTGCATCCCTACAATAAAAAAAGTTTTGAAAAAAAGCCCAAAAATGTCAAACATCCGTTTTGAGGAAGGCAGCCGGAAAAAGTCACAATATTTGATAAATCTGAGAGGTGAGATGGAAAATATGTGCTGAGAGGCTGAGAAATGCAGAGTAAGGTCACGGTCGAGCTGCTGACCGACAGTCCTGTTCTCGGACAATCAGACGACAGGCTGCCTGTGGATGATTGACAGCAAGGGAGACAGGTTGGCACAGAGGGGAGGCAGAGTCAAACTCCTGCAAACTACCCCAGGGCAGACCAGCTCTTACTCAAACACACACACTTTTCTTGGAAATAGACTGAAAATCCACGGCCTACTGAGACTCTGAGGCCCCTCACATTGTGTAGTGGTTCACATCTGTCTCCCAGCATCCATTACCCCTTCTGCTCTCCTTCTATCTCACTGCCTGACACTCAGCGTCGTTCACACTCAGCCTAATGTCGCTGTTTGATACAAGCATAAAGGCAGCCTTTTCAGGAACTATAATCCTACTCAGATCCAGCATTGTGAAAAAAAAAAGCAAAAGAAAGGGAAGGAAATAAAAAAGGTCGCTTTTTCTGTTTGGCTGCTTACATTAGCAGCAGGCTCTGACAGAGGGATTTCCATAGGATTAATGGAGAACAGGAGAAGGTTAAATGGGCCGAGCTTTGAGAAATCCTTCAAACTTGAAAAAATCCTTAATTTTTATCCAATTTTTCAGCACTTTTATTTGGATTGTTGGAGCGTTCTACAATCAAGCACATTTAACGGTTTGAAATTATAGGATCTTTAGCACAGCTGATAAAAAGCTGTGGCTTTAGCAAACAGAGAGCAATGGTGAATTCAATTTGTAAAGGCTTCACACAGTAAACATTCTGCTTATGGATATCTAGTTTGCTACTGTGTAACTAAAAAGAAGCATTTGAAATCACTAACTAGACAGACTTGGTCAAATCCAGTGATTATTTCACCCTCAAGAGGACTCATTGTGTCAACTAAATGCTTTGTAAACACAACTTTGATTCCCGCCGGAAGTCAACCAATCAGATTAGAGTTTGCCAGATCAAGTTTTGTGTGTAACATGCTGTAAGCGGCCCATTGGCAATGGCTGTGCCATCAGAGGCTGAGGCTATTAAATGGGTAAAAATGTCAGTTTGCTAGAATCCATACATCCTATAACAGTTATACTGACATGATCTCAAACATCTTATTGATAACTTCATGTGGCGTTATTGTAATATGATTAAAACAAGTTTTTTATTTCCCATATACACCATCGTATACATCAGGTATGGAAGTATTAAAAAAAGGTCAGCCTAAAAATCTGAAGCTGATCTAAACATACCTTACCTTCAGTAGTTAATAATAACAAAATAGCCACAAAATGGCCAAACAGGAACCTCAAATAGCCAAAATCTCACCACTTAACCAATTAACCTTCAATCTGCAGATGGTCATCTTAATGCTTTTGTTTACTGGCACTTCCCTTGCTGCCATTAACCTTTCTTTTTCTTTATTAACCATCTGTCTGCACATCACATCTAATTTAATCAGCTGCACACTTGCAGTCTTCAGACCCAAAGTTTTAAACCCGAAGACTGCGTGATACTTGAACGACACAAGGAGAGTGCAATGATAGCTTCCATTAGAGGACAGCACAACGTGGAGAAAAGACTGTCTAATTACTGTTATGCACTTATGCAAGAGCCGCCTTCTGAATTCTTAATGCATCCTGCATGTTCATTGATATTCAATACTCAGGCAACCCAAGTCCAATAGGAAGTTCAGAGCGTGTGAGCACTGAAGGGTAGGAAAAACCACTGACGTCAAGCTCGTTTTCAGCTTGAAAAACATTCCAGCAAATGCTGGTATTCACTCGTTCAAGCTACGTCCTTGTTTGCTCATAAGAATACGGACACATCTCCGGGGTGAGTTCTCAGCTTTGGCGCTCACTGCATCAGCCACAAGGTGCTCCTGTCTGATCGATATAATCACAAGGCAATAGTGAATCACACAGGGAATATTTACGGAGTGCAAAACCCGTCTCTGAGCAAACAAACAAGATTTGTACCATGCGAGCATAACATCAGTGATCCGTTTACAGAGATGTCTTTATGCAGCTCTTTTTGCAAGCATATTAATGTAGTGAAATCATGTGTGGGATCAGTAAAGGTCAAGATGGCGAGGGACTGGTGCTGTATATCTCCATTAGAGTAAAGGAAGAGCATGTAGCTAATTACTCCATTTGATTTCTTCCCAGGGTCGACACAAAGGCTGATGCCTACAGAGGTGAGACTGCTGCATCATTTAATGAATTAAAGGTTCCTAATTATTAACGTTTAAATCACCATATGCCGCCATAAACGTGGCTTGGCTCTGATCCTGCTTTCCTGCATGCAGGTGCGTTTCTGTTGCTTTCTAGCAAACCTTAGGCAATTTGTATGCACATACGTCCTTGTGGGATCTGATAAGCCTGCATTTGAAAGGGTAAAATAAAAGGGGATTAAAAGAACACATACTGGCCTGGGCTGTGAGAAAGCTGAGAATACTCCACTGGCCCAGAACCAAACACATGAGTCAGAGTCATTAGAGCTTATCCCTGGAAATCACAAGACCCTTTCCTGTATCAATATTAGCACAGATTGGGACAGCACAGTGCCCAGAGGAATTGGCCGGAATGGGAATCATTAGGAAGTTTGAGACTGGATTCATTTTACTGTGTATAATTAGAGCGCATGCAAGGCACTTCCTCTTGATTACCATTGACTCGCACTAATAGAATCATTGGATGTCTGAGCCATAGCCTTGAAGGCAGCGCGCTGACATATGCCGCAGTTGTGCTTCGGGTTACAAGAATTTGAGGTACTTTACAGATCCTGTTCACTTTTGGTTCCTTTACATATAAAGAATTGTATATCCAACAGGCATGGATATTATATATCATACTAATATTTGCATACTGGATTGAGATTGTGAAAATCTACTGACCTCACTCTACCTTCTCTCTCTCTTTGGGTTTATGACTTTTTTTTACCATCATTTTGCCTACTTAAAATAATTAATAATTTTACTAATAATTATAATTAATAAAAACAATTTTAGACTCATTAAGCAAAATAAACAGATCTTTTTTCACGTCATTTCATTCATTTCAGCAGAACATAATTAAAATGTTACATGTTAATATCCAAATTCCCCAACACACTTACGCCAACGTTGATCACATTTAGAATAATAATTAAAAAATATATATTATGCAACCAAAGCCAAATTATGAGAAACAGAAATGATTAATTCATTGCTTAGCCGGGTCTTCAGGCTATGCAGTCTGTTAGTTTACCTCACCTCACCTCACCTCACCTCATATTCCAATATGTTCGTTCTTTTGCAATGAAAAATGCTAGTGATATTCAAGGACTTGCAAAAAAAAAAGTTTGGTATGTTCCTTACACAAACTGGTTGTATGACAACAGAAGCCTTAAAATACAGTGCATGAGTTGTATGGATGACATGAATAGCGATTTTTGGTCCTTTTTGGAGCTTGACAGTCAAATTCTTTCTTTGTACAGGATGCGCTTTCTGCTGTCTCAAGCCCAAAGTATACTTAGGCCGTCCACATTCACGCACCGTCCGCGTGATATAATTTCCGTCATCAGGAGGTTTCATGGATGTCCACACACCCCATTCACGTGCAGCCCAATTTTTGAGACCGCGCAGATGGTGCGCATACAATCAGTGATTTGAAAATTGAAAATCACTAGATAGTGCACACATGCCAAACGCGTCTTTCTGCGCTTACTGCCAAAGGAGTATACTTTGAAAGGCTTGCGAAACTGAGTGGAACGCAAAAAAAGCAGTACACCCAGGCCTTCAGTCACCCTGAACTGCAGCGTGTCACATAAATGAACCAAAACTCAGCATATACTAGCCCCATAGGCATGAGAAATATATATCTATAAAAGTTTAAAATGTCTACTTTTAAATGAACCAATTCAAATCAAAAACAAATTCTCTCTGATTATGTAATCCGTATGAAAGTTGCATTTCTTTTTAAAGGTGCACCCACTGTACTGTTGAGATGATGAGTCAGCATCGTCAACTTTATCTTTGCAGCCGACACAGACTCAGAAAACACTATTAAAACACACAATTAAAATGTCTCCTTGCTATTTTTTCCGACACATTCATAATCATTAAGTGCTTTGCGGCAAGCTTTATGCATGCGCTTCATATTTGAGGTCGCGGATTAGGCATATCCACCCCCCAGTAATTAAATTAATATAAACGTGCGATTAGTCAAATAATGGCTTAAATAAACGACTACTAGTCGACTAGAAAAATCTTTAGTCAGGGGCAGCCCTACTAACAAATATACTCAATTGCATCTACTTTATGCAACCGTGAAAACGATTTTTGCAGACCAGGCACTAGGGGATGAAGACATGAGGAAAATGTATCTACCATTTTTTTTGCTCTTTATGTCGACTTAATGTTACTCTGTCTGAATGGACCACCATGACTCACCAAGTCTTCGCTAATTGCAGCCATTCATTAGTGTAGTGCTTGGACAGTCAGACATAATGGCCTGGTTTTATCAATTTTGCCATGATGGCACAATTAAGCTCTTATTTGACATTAAACATGAAAGGCAGTAAGGGACAGACTGGCCACAGACATGCTCACACCGAGGAAATGTCAGTGTGTCTGGGAAGGGGACCGACTCACTGAGGAACAGAGGTTTGGACAACACAACTGAGAGAAAGCTGGTATTCCGCCAGCCCGCTGCCACGGACATCGAAACCCAGCAGGGAAATGCTCCTCTGTCCCGCATTAGTGCTGACATTCTGCATTCAGTAGATGCCACAGCCCAGCGTGGGCAGCCGTGGCGGGCGGACGTGCCATAAAGCTGCTGTGACAGCCCACCTGGAGCTGGGGATGGTGTGGATAATCCTGCCGTAGTTTGATTATGGGAGACCGGGCCCAAAGGAGGATGCAGGTGACAAATCAGATCCGACAACAGACACAACAGCATCTGACACTTGGGAGGGGGCACCACCTGTAATAGCCAGCATGGAGTAGCAAGCACACCTGACCCCAAAGTGAGAATAATGAGCTTCTGGCTGGAACGAACCAGCGCGGGGCCCTTCAAATCGTAATGCGGATCGTACGCCAGAACATCATTTCACAGCAGCGGTTAGCCAGACAAATGGAGAAAAATGGCACTCTGGTTTGGCTGATCTGCCCCCCAGTGTTGGGTCAGGGGGTCAACCACAGCAGGACACCTTGCATTTCACTTCTGCACCGTTCAAAACGAGAGCCCTTAGTCCCATCTCTCAACAGGATTTTCCAATTCAAATACATAAAGGAAATATGAGCAGTTTTCTTGGTAACAGAAATGGGATATCTAATTTAAGAAGCCAATTTACTGCTATTATAATCCATTAAAATCTTTACCATTTTATTGCATGGGTTGTTTCACTTTATTTCAACACTATGGGAATAAAAAATAATCACTAGCAGAGGCTGCGCTCATCACCCCACAAAACCTAACAAAAATTAGCCAGGGATCCGTGGGTATTCAAGTCAATCAGTATGTAATGAGAAACAAAGAAAATAAATGATACTGACCAAAAAAAGAGGCAAAAAGCCACACAAATTCGTGCTGGAGCACCGCTGTGTTTTTTATTAGTTCTGCCTCAGTACATTTCACTCTAAAACAAATATCCACTTGAACTCTAAGAACAGAGTAAGACTCCATAATTGATATCACTATGAGTAACTAGACTAACTGTTCATTAGCAAATCGACTACAATTATTTTCCCTGTTTGAGTCCTGACTCCTGACCAGTTTGGTGGCAATTTTAATACATATTTTCCATTATAGCTCAGCTCCATTATATCTTTTATCGAACAAACACAACAATGAAATAAATGCGGTCAGATTAATGTATATGAAGTAGTTTGAGCAAACACAAGATTCTGTTACTTTGATAAAATATCGATCTGAGTGGAACCTCTTGAATAAAGAAAAAACCCACAAATTACATCTTTAATAAGTCCACTGCTATGTAAATGGAAAGCAAATGGCGACTTTTGATTAAGCTTTCACCTCCTAAGATTTTGCTCCTCAGAAGACTCTCACACATATATTTTATATATAACCCCTATAAAATCATTTTATATTTAAAAATTAAATAGTATTTCCCTTTTACAGGAACAAAGTTTTAGAGACCTAATCAAATAATCTAAAGCATTCTTTTTTTGTCTAGGATAAGGATTTTTTCATGTTTTTCAAAAATCTCACCAATATGGTCACCAATAAGGCTAAATACATTAAAAATACAGGAAAACAGTAATATTGTGAAATATTATTACAGTTTAAAAGAATTGTTTTCTATGTATATATATTAATTTATTCCTGTGATGCAATGCAGAATATTCAGCATCAGTACTCTAGTCTTCAGTGCCACGTGATCCTTCAGAAAACATTCTAATATGCGTTCTCAAGAAACATTTCTTATTATTAATGTTAAAAAGGTTAATGTTAAAAAGGATTCTTTGATGAACAGAAAGTGACAAAAACAGCTTTTAATTGATTTAATATCAATTTAATATTTGTGATCAATTTAATGCATCCTGGCTGAATAAAAGTTTTTTTTTTTTTTTAAATAAAAATCTTACTGACCCCAAACTTTTGAACATTAGTGTATAAATAATAGTTTTTATACCTGTATTATATTAGTGAGACATTTCAGCAGTGTAACACAATGTCTGATTTGCCGAGGTACCATACTCTGCAAATAAAAGACAGATCTCAGTCCCAACTTTGACCATCAAATCTACCAAAACCAAATAATTTGGCCTATGCTGATATGCTGTATGAAATTTGAAAAGAATCAACTGAAACAAAGTTGATCCATAAGAGACAAAACCGATAACTCCAATGAAAAAGCAACCTATGAGCACTAAAAAGAAAAATTCCACTAATGTTTACCAAGAATGGTGGGCTTTTTTTTTTTTTTTGGTCAATGCCTTGATCAAAGAGGGAAGGTTTTATCCCTGAGAATCTCGCAATAATCCACATTTTCCACAACGCATGGTTGTCTTCCATGTCAACAATGGAGAGCTTGAGAAACCATCCTATTTCAAACAAGATATTAAACCATAAGCCAGAGACAAATACCAGTGGCTTATTGTGACCTAGTGTGATAGCTAATACTTAAATTGTCTTGACATCCCACACAAACTGTAGTTGGAGAAACTAAAGGATTTATGTGTGACAGAGAAGGAGAAAAAAGGACATCCATTCTTCCCAGAGCGCTCTGTCTTCATTACTCTGTGTTTTAATGTCCATTGCTATAGCCATCTCTGAGGCTCAGCATGAATCTCAAAGGAGCATTCCAGAAAATGAACCTCAGATGTGATTCATTCCACAGTGCTAAATTATCCCAGCTCTGCTACAGGAAATTAAATGCCTTTCTTAACCCCACAGGACTCACAAGGCACTGTGCTTTTAAGAGAAATAACAGAAAACTCCTTGTAGCATTGAGAGTGATAAAAACCTGAACATGTGTGGCTCACAAGTTTAACAATGCAAGCCATCTGAGAGAACACAAAAATGGAACAAAATAGAACAAAGGATAAAAAATCCCTAATTCTAGAGCAAATTTAAACCACACCAGACAGAAAGTTTTTGTTTCTTGTTAGCCCACTAGTGCTGGCTTAACCCCCCCATTCTGGTGCGCAGGTTCAAAAAACAACAGATGTTGATGCTCAGCCTTGATGAAACCCTACAAACATGATAGAGCCAGACAACATTTTCAACTAATTTTAAAACCAAGTTTGTTCACATGCCTGAACATGAACATATGGAGCTCATTTGTCCTAAAACAAATATGTATCCTTCCTTGAAAATAACTATATATTTACATTTGATGAAAGAAAAGATAAGCATGCTTCCCATAGACTGTACAAAAAATATGTACGTATAGTGTCCGTGACATCACCCATAGGATTCTGAAGAGCAGTTTTGAAGCGTAAAGTAGGATCGAGCTGGCCGTTGCAATCTTGGCAGTGCGTCATCGCACGTCACTCCTGGATAACAGAAAATGGGCAAAGAGGCGGGACGTGATGACTAACAGACAGCAGACAAACAGCAATCCACCTGCCACTCAAAGTGTTATACAGAACTTTAAGGCTTTATATAATGTAAATGAATGAGTTATAAAAAAATTCACCCCCCTCACAGTTGTCATGAAGGGTAAAATTAGCCGTATAGACCAAAACCACAATTTGTACCAGGCTGTAAAAGTTTTTTTCTGCTGTAAAGTTGGCTCAATGAGATTCTGCTCCTTTTTGGAGCCTGTCTCTAGTGGCGGGTCGATGAATTGCAGTTTAAGTCACTTCCGTATTGGCTTCAAGAGAAACTGGGGGAGGTTGCCGCTTGGTGCTTCCCCAGGAAAAACCTGCTAGGTGATTGTCAAAGTGTTGCTGTGTGCTTGCTAAGGTGTTCTGAGTGAATGTTGGCAGTATAATCAATAATGAAAACTAAATGAACTGCGTCATCTGAAATCGAAATAATTGAAAAGTAAGCTAAAATACATTATCATGACTTGGCATTAAGACAAATTTAAAAACATTTTTCACAAAACAGTCTATAACTACATTAACTGAACCTGATTTAAAAAAACTTTTCAAGGGATCCAGAAACAAATTTCTCAGTTGAAATTTTGCAATTCAATAAAATACGACTATAAGCTCTAAAAAGTAAACAACCACAAATTAATTTCAGTTTTTGATTCACAAATTATAAAAATTTAAACAACATGCCTTCATTAAACCAACCTGATAAAACCACTAGACAGTGATAACGGTTAAACTAATTTGAAAGGCCAAAATCATTGATATGCAGTTACTAGGGTGTTCTTAAACCAGTCCGCCCTTAAGTTTTAAGCTGAGGTGTTTTCCTTCAATGTAAATCTATGAGATTGTTTTATTCATCTATACAAAACAAAAAAAAACATCAATGTTTTTAATATTTTTGAAAGAGGTCTGTTCTGCTCATCAAGCCTGCACTCATTTGATAAAAAAATCCAGAAAAAAATAATATTGTGAAATATTATTACAATTTATAATAACGGTTTTCATTACATTACATTACAAAAGATTTCTATTTTAAATAAATGCTGTTCTTTTTAACTTTTTATTCATCAAAGAATCCTGAAAAAAGTATCGCAGGTTATAAAAAAATATTAAGCAACACAACTGTTTCCAGCATTGATAATAAATCAGCATATTCAAATGATTTCTGAAGGATCATGTGATGGTGTAGTAATGGTGCTAGAAATTCAGCTTTGCATCACAGGAATAAGTTATATTTTAAAGTATGTTAAAATAGAAAACCATTATTTTAAATTGTACACTGTAAAAACTAATCCTTAAAATAACATAAAAGTACTGGCACATGACCTGGACATTATCCAGTAATTTGATGGACATTACGGACATTTTATGGAAATTCAAAATACAGGTAAAACCCCAGTAAATACGGAAAATTCTGTTAAATTAATATAGTACATTGTGCCTGAATTTCAAGAGTGTAAAAATATTTCACAATATTACTGTTTTTCTGTATTTTTGATCAAATAACTGCAGCCTTGATGAGCAGAAGATACTTCTTTCAAAAACATTAAAAATAGCAATGTTTCCAAATTTTAACCAGTACTGTATATAATAATTATCTGACTGCTTAGAAATGTAGAAGCACACCGCACAACAAGCAGCAAGATTTGAGCTATCATTCACATCCATGGCAAAATTAGACCAAGGCTATAGTTACACAGAAGTATGAGCACCAGTGCTTCAGCAAACAGCAGTAATTAGAAATGTGGGTACATCAAAGAACAGAAGAGTAAAGAAAGGTTCAAAAAGTGTAATTTGGAGGAGTGGCTGTGACTGACTATTGGATGTGTCAGCCTGCAGGTGGAGGTCAGTGCTGGAGAACGATGGCTTTAGAACAGACCGAGGCTGAGTAATCACTGCGCTGACATCACAAGTCCTAAATCAATACTGGACAGAAGATCACACCCAGTGCCTCCCTTCCTGCAGATTAAGCCGTTTAAAGGAATGAGCATAATTGCTTACAAAAAGCGCCATTTCCATTTCCTGTCCTTACATTCTGTTTTGGGGTTTAATTAGCAGAGCAATGACACGCTAATAGGAGCAAGACAGCCTTCCCGTAGGAGGGGTGGGGAGAAGATTGCTAGCTTTCTTTAGCCTGTGTTGACTTTCCCAGGATGATGAAAGCGAGATCTGAGAGTGTGTCCTCCTGACCTCATAAGATGAGCAGAGTGTGATGTGTGCAGCCCCAGCAATTTCTGCTTCGTGCCTGTGGGCCTGATTATGATGGAGATGAGGCTGGAACATGGAGTCGCCATACAGTAGCGCAGGCCACCCACACCCGCCTTCCACCACACAGTCAGCTGTGCCTCTCTGACTCACGGCTCGCTGGCCAAATTTCAACAGTAAATCTGACATCACGAGAATGATAACGACACAGGTTCAGCCAAGGATCCAAAAAAAGACTGGTGATCTTCGCCTCTTGATTCTTGAGTGCTCCTCCCAAATGAATGAATCAATCTTGATTTAACACAGTGCCCTTCAGTAAGACTTGCCTTCCAGTGCTACAGATAGTAAAATGCTGGGGTATGAGTAATTTTATATCATCATAACTGTAGGTTTTATATCACGTAGTTATTTTTGTTGGAAAAATTTTATATTATGATACTGTATCAAATGATGATACATCCGATATCAGTCCAAGCTTCACAGCTACATAGTATAAAAATGAGTGGTGTCAACATTAATGTGTTAACGCATGCAATTAATTTTTTTCAGTTTAACGCATTAACAAAATTTACAGCTGCAGTCCGCAATTTTTTTTTTTGGTTAAAAATGTTCCAAAATCAATTTTTTAGCAAGTACATAACCAGCCAGTGTTCAAAACGATCTCCTTACTTTAGCCCGATTCACAACGATAAACTTGTAATAATATGTTATAATTTGAGTAGTACTGGTGGATTTCCACAGGAAATTCGAGCATGGCGCCGTCCATCTATGCATCATTAAGTCACATCTGTATACATAGAGAAGGAGTCCAGCTAGTAGTACTTCCAAGGAGTACAGAAGTACAGTATCCACACCTGACAGCCAGTTGCACATACTCCTCAAAACATTAGATTAATCCACGCAGAGGAGCCGTGCTGATGCACAAACCACGTAAAGATGACAATTCAGCAAATAACTACAATTGCAGGTTTCAAACAGAGATGGCGACAAAGAGGCAAAACTTACGGACTGCAGCTTTAATGCAAGTAACACAGCATCTTTTTTTTCTGTCATCCTTTGGCTAGCGTAACATTATATGATCACGCTCTAATTCATGCAAAAGCTGTTAAACCATTCAAGCAAAAGAGAAAGCGCTGTCTATGAATGTCCTGTCTGTGACACACACACATGATGCACAGAAAGACTCGCACCAGTATCGTGCGCACAGAGGCCCAGAATCGAGTTCTCTTTCACACTTGAACGCACAATAACACACACAATTATGCCAAAATGTCCATTTTGCGAGTGTCCTCATAAGAGCAGTCTTAAATTAGTTAAATAAAGTTTTAATGAACATAAAGACAAAATGAGACGCATATAAGATTCGTGTCATGACAGCAGCCACTAATACTGTCTATCATTAATGTTAATCAAAGAACAAAGGTAACAGAGAAAATTACTCCCTGCTCTTGAATAAAGAAATTTTGTAGCTTTAATATGGATTAATAAGGATTCATCTAAATAATTTAATTTATAATTTATACAGTGCAGACTGTTTGATAACTTCATTCAATTTCTGTATATTCCCTACCTGTTAGGCAGAAAAAAAAAAAGTGTGATTAATCTAGTTCATTTTTTTAAATCAATTGACTACTAATTGAGCACTAATGAAAATACTTAAAGTGCATCAGGAAAGTATTCACAGCGCTTCACTTTTTCCACATTTTGTTATGTTATGTTACAGCCTTATTCCAAAATAGATTAAATTCATTATTTTTTCCTCATTTCTACAAACAATACCCCATAATGACAACATCAAAGAAGTTGATCATCCTTGAGATGTTTCTACAACTTGTTTGGAGTCCACCTGTGGTAAATTCAGTTGATTGGACATGATTTGGAAAGGCACCCACCTGTCTATATAAGGTCCCACAGTTAACAGTGCATGTCAGAGCACAAACCAAACCATAAAGTCCAAGGAATTGTCTTGTAGATCTCCGAGACAGGATACGCACAGATCTGGGGGAAGGGTACAGAAAAATTTCTGCAGCAATTGATGGTCCTACGAGCACAGTGGCCTCCATCATCTGTAAATGGAAGAAGTTTGGAACCACCAGGACTCTTCTTAGAGCTGGCCACCCTACCAAACTGAGTGATCGGGGATGAAGGGCCTTAGTCAGCGAGGTGACCAAGAACCCGATAGTCACACTCTGACAGAGCTCCAGCGTTTCTCTGTGGAGAGAGGAGAACCTTCCAGAAGAACAACCATCTCTGCAGCACTCCACCAATCAGACCTGTATGGTAGAGTGGCCAGACAGCACACATGACAGCCCGCCTGGAGTTTGCCATAAGGGCACCTGAAGGACTCTCAGACCAAGAGAAACAAAATTCTCTGGTCTGATGATACAAAGATTGAACTCTTTGGTCTGAATGGCAAGCATCATGTCTGGAGGAAACCAGGCACCGCTCATCACCTGGCCAATACCACCAGTGAAGCATGGTGGTGGCAGAATCATGCTGTGGGGATGTTTTTCAGCGGCAGGAACTGGGAGACTAGTCAGGATTGAGAGAAAGATGAATCCAACAGAACGATGACCCTAAGCACACAGCCAAGATAACAAAGGAGTGGCTACGGGACAACTCTGTGAATGTCCTAAAGTGGCCCAGCCAGAGCCCAGACTTGAACCCAATTGAACATCTTTGGAGAGATCTGAAAATGGCTGTGCAACGAAGCTCCCCATCCACCCTGATGGAAACTGCCCACAAATAGGTGTGTGTATATATATATATACACACACACACACACACACACACACAATACATACATATAATACTTTAATAGTATACCTTTTATTATAATATTTCGGACAAACAGACAGACAGATGTAGTATGGTGGTATGGTGGGGTTTAGTGAGGCAAGTGCAAAAGAAACTGGGGGAACAGAGAAAGAAACAGAGTTGGACTGTAAAGAGACAGTGTACCGAGTAAAACAGAGAGAGAGAAAGAATCGCCTGAAGCATCCCACTTATCTCACCCCTCACTGTTTGTCGATGATAACAGCCTATGCTCTCTTACACACACTACCGTCTGCAGTCCAAAAAAGCACAGAAATAACTCACTACGCACACAGATACAGCTCTCGTGACAAATAACGGGGCTGCGAGCAGCCTATTCGGACTACTAGTGTTTGGAAAATTAGGAAATTCCATTCAAGCATAGAAGATCAATCAAGCCTGTATGCCAGCATGCTCCTGTAAAGCTATCTGACAGAGAAAGAGTAGATGAAAAGATGTAGAAGACTCATCAGGGTAGGTGCTACCTGCATTCCTCCTCCATTACTTAACATAAATCCCTACACGTCTAGACAATTCATTAATTTGACAGATATACCAGTGGAGTGTGTATGCTATGGACACTGAAATACCATTAGGAGCTGCCGTATCCTGCCATCTTGAAACTAAAGGCAATTACAGAGTGACAGTTCTCATACAGAGGCTGCCACTTATGTGCATTCTCACCTGTTAATTACTTGTTCATTCCAGAGCCGATAAATTTATGCGGCATAAATCACACACAGAGAATTAATGCATATTACAAGTACAGATAAAGAGTGAGAAATCTCATTGCTGCAGAAGCTTTTGTGATCAAGAAAACTTGATGTTCAAGGTAAAGATTTCCTGAATTCATATTTTAATTAAAATTGACATGAAATGAGAACTCACTTATTGATCTTATTTTAAACAAATCTTTTTATTCTTTTCCTTTTCTTTTTTTATTATCAAATTTCGATCTTCTGCCCCATCTCAAAATCCAATCAACAACAGATGGACAGAACCAAGTCCCACCCTACATTTTATTTTATTTTTCGATAATCCGTTTCACTTGAATGTATCATAATACTGAAAAAGATGTTGCTATTTCTGTTTCATAGCAACTTTAACCAAATGTATGTACAACATATCAGAACCTTATAGTTTGTCTGCCAATATTTATTTTCATTTTTATATTAATTTATAAAGGTAATCTAAACATAAAAAGGAAGTATACACAATACATATCCAATATCCATCACTTGATTTTGGATATTTAATATTTAAAGCTAATTTCCTTTGTTACCTTGGCCGCATTCTAACACTCGCTTAATTTTAAAGAACACTAATTTAATGACACTGTTAAATGCAAGTCTCAAAACTGAACAACTTTCACTTTTTCATTGCTCATTATAATGTTGTGAAGCTTAAATTCACATGTAGCATTAAAAACAACAGACTTTTTTTATTATCTGAGGAAAATTCAATAGGTGCTTGCCAATACAAATGCCACCTCCATGATGTTAGGATGTTGTGGATGGTTGCAAGGAGTCGTAATCATATATCTGATCACAAAACCTATCAACAGCAAGTCACAAGGCCTTATTCCGGGCCATAGCACAACTGCATGATGGGACACAGCAAAAACTGGAACAATAGTAACAGTGATGCTCACCTTAGCAAACTTATTCAGTACAGAAACTACTGCTGTAAATAATGCTTTGAAGATGATCATGCGCACCAACATCTCAAAACTGTTTTTAGCCAGTCACATTACATCATGTGTAAATGGTTGTTCAATGCACAAACGCATTTGATTAAATGGCTGGATGAGATTCCTGATTAGGCTCATTCCTCTGTGATCAGCATGTCTTAGAAGATATTATGGTTGCCACACAGTAATTACATGGCTTATTTGTGCCTTTAAACCTTTGCAAGGTCCACGGTGACACATAAGCAACATAATAAGCCAGCAATATTCGATACTAATCCACAAACACTATAAGCCAACCTACACTCTTAAAAATAAAAGGTTATTTGTTGGCATCAATGCTTCCATGAAGAACCTTTAACATTCATGGAATGTTTTCATTGTACAAAAGATTGTTTTATAGTGGTAAAAGGTTCACCAGATTATTAAAGAGGACTTATTATGCTATTTACGTTTTCAATTTTCTTTAGTGTGTTATGTTGCTGTTTGAAAAAGGTCTGCAAAGTTACAAAGCACAAAGTCCACTCCATAGGGAGTTATTGTCCACATCAGTGCGCACTTTGCAGTTTCTGTGCGTTTCTGAACTCCCTGAAACACCTTGATTATAGTCGTGAGTTTTCTTCAGGGTACGCACAGGTCAGATATTCCTCATTTAAATAATACCTACCCAAGACATGCAAAAAAAAGGGGTGAGGCCTGGTTGAGTTGCGTAAGTTGTATGTTGAAACTCGCTGTTATAGTAAGGGGCATGACATTTCCTAAATGCGCTTTAAGCAGTTGACCAATCACAACACACTGGTCCAGCCGGCCAATCAGAACACATTGCACTTTCTCGGGAAGGAGGGGCTTCATAGAGACAGGAACTAGACAGGGGTGCATTTCCCAAAAGCATCGTTAGCCAACTATGTTCGCAAGTTCTGTCGTTACCAACATAATTGAATAAGTCATGTTTCCTGCAACCAAAGTTCCAACGAACATTCACAAACAGTGTTGCAAAGTTGCATGGTTGGAATGACAGCTCTCGATCTGTGGCTAGAAGCATAGTTTCTTGTTTGCATCACATGTGGACTTAATAAATCCTTATCTTGAACAAAATAAGCAAGCTGGCATTCAGTACAATCTATATATTTTATTTTGAATACATAGAAATGTCATTTATGTCTTTTAGTTAGTCAAGAGATTTAAAGTGCCATTTTTAAAAAGTATGCATGTGTCTGGTATCGTGTCTCTGGACCGGAGTAGACTGTGTACGCGCTGCGGAGGTTCGCATGACATTGACGCGAAACCAGACTTCATTCACCCCAATGGAAAGGATATTTACACTGTGATTCGTTCCCTATCCCAGTGCACTATGTGCCATTCACCATGTAGAAACAGTAAATGAGTGAACAAGTGACCGATTTCAGCTGCAGCTTCAGCTTCTATTTACAATGTAGGGGGCCGGACGCTTTAGATTCTAGAGAGTATTTGATTGGACAGAAAATCTGATGAGAAGCTGAAGTGTCATCAAAATCATTGATCCATATTGGCAGAAGTGAGAGACTATAAGTTTTGAATGCTTATATCTTCTAAATACAATTTTTTTCATTGTTTTGGAGCACACTAGCTTATAGATAACAGTAAGACTAACATATTCATACCAAAAGCATACATAATTTTATGGCGACTTTAATTCATACTCTTGAGATCTTACGAACTTTAGGTCCATTTTGGTAGATTCACAAACTGAGGAACATATAGGTCTAATGCTTATGGTCAGGTCGGAAGTCCAACGATTCCTGCAGTGAGTCCACAGTGCTATGATTGAAAGCCATAATGTTTATACAACACACACAGGGCTATATATCAGAGTGGAGAGCTGTTCACCAGGAAAGGGTAATTACCCCAGTCTGCGAACCGTTCCTCTGCTCTAACAGCCAGACTTCATTCACTGCTCTGACCTGAAATCCACGTTGATACATAGCGGGAACCCAACAGAGATGGAGCTTTTCTCTCCATTCTGTGAAGTACCCAACTTGCCCTGATCCACTTGAGTGGTAAATGTGTCATTATCCCAAGAGGGGACACCCATCTAAGCTGTCATCGTGCAGCTGGGGTTAAGTGGACAAAGTCAAATGTTGTCGACCCAGTGTCACGTTCACTTCAGGAACGGAGGGCAATGAACGAGTGAATGAGCAAGCAAGCGATGACAGGGTGAGTGGCATTGAATGCGACTCTTCTTTAAACATTCGGTTTAAAAGAGAGGCTCCGTTCTGGTTCTCCAGTTGATTAAAGATGAGATCTGCGATGAGGCCCAGCATCTGGTAACACAAATGAACTTTCTGGAAAGCAGTGAATAATGAGCTGCCTTCTCCCCCTCTGTCTGACTCCCATATTGCACTATCCCATGCCATTATGCATGCATGACAAAGAATGAATCAAAGTTGGGTTTTTAATACACATCTAAGTTCTGAACAATAACAAGTGTAGTTTTGGCAGGCTAAACTGCAGCTCTGAGTTTGGACAACCTAATACACAGATGAAGAAGAATATTATTAGCAATTGGCAATAAAAGTTTCTCCAAAGTACTAAAGAATTCAAGATTATAGTAAGTGTTATTTTAGTATTTGTTCATTTGAATATTAGTTGAATTTTATTTTATATTTTCATTTTCATTTTTTTAAGTTTAAGTTTTTCATCTAATGTTTATATTTAATTTTCTTTCAATTAATGAAAACAATTATATTTTTAATACGTATTCCAGGGCTTAATGTAGTGATAAATAATACATCATTTTCTTTTCAGCTAGCATCATTTAGCTATGCTGTGCAAATAAAATGTCAAATTTCAGAAGTAAATATTTCAAATGCCATTTTAAGTCTAACTGCTGAAAGTGTTTTGAAGGACAACTTTTCCTAGCCAGTTTTCAGTCTGTGGTTTGATGTCACTTCCACTTCCTGTTAATTAAATCAACTGTGCCCACTTGCAGCATCCGAATCCTTCAATATGGTTTTGTATTGATGTTTTTGTTGCACTTTAATAGTAACTTCACTGCAAAAATCTTTGTTTTTACAGATGTCCTTGAGATTCACAATGATCTCTTAACTGTAGTAGCTACTGTAATGAATCGCAGATAAAAGCAAACTGTTGGCTAACTGTTTAATCCTTTTGTCAATTGTTGTTAAATTTGTTTAATTATACAGTTGTAACAAATGTAGCAAAACTGGTGGTTTACCAAGCACATTGTGACAAGACAGACCAGTATCTCAGTGGCACTAATTTGATGTCTTTGTCTCCTCATGGTCATTACCATCCTTGGGCTGTCCAAAGATCCACATTTTTTACAGGTCCTCGAAGATAATAATCCTGTCACAAGCCAGACATGAACTGGCACTGGTGTTAATCCAAAACAAAAACCTGGGAACTTAGAAAAGTTCCAATGAAATGGACAGAGCAGCGTTTTGGGGGTAATACAGGGACACTAAATTCTTAAGACTCTACAACTATGGTTTTTAAATGGGGGTCAGAGCAAAGCCACATTAGAATCTAACCACATTTAGGGAAATATACACACTACCCTAGTATCCCTTCAAAAGAATTTCTATACTTTTATTACACAAGGACACATTAAATTGATCAAAAGTTACAGAACATTTATAATATTGCCTTATTTTGAATAAAGAACTTACTATTTATCAAAGAATCCTAAAAAAAAATTATACAACTGTATTTTGAGCAGCAAATCAGCATATTAGAATGATTTCAGAAGGATCATGTGACACTGAAGACTGGAGTAATGATGCTGAAAATTAAGCTTTGCCATCACTAAATTATAATTTAAAATATATTCAAACAGAAAAAAAAAACTTTTAAACTGTAATAATTTTTTCACAATATTTTTACTGTACTTTTAATACAGTAGCCTTAAGGTGCAAAAGAGGCTTCTTTTTAAAAACATTATCTTACTGACCCCAAACTGTTGAATGGTAGTGCATAAAAATGACATCAGACTGACTGGTAAACGATGTGGTAAATCCACAAGTTTGGCTGCACATCATTACTCTACAAAAACAATGTGATCTGCATACAATTAATGTGATCTTCATTCTAAATATGGAAAAGAGGGCTAGGCTCAAGCCTTCTGCTGTAACCTTCTGCTCCTCCTTACTGAATACTGATTCAGTCATCCCTTCCACATGTTGAGTAAATCCCACAGTCACGGCGCAAGGCCGTCCTCCTTGAACTCTAATCTCAGAACATCTCTTATCGACAATGCTGAACGACATGATTAAAAAGGAGCCAGGACAATCCAGCCTTCCGCTTGGGATCTCCTTTTCTCCACGGCCTCTGTCAATCACCCAGGTAGCTTTCATATGGCTTTGCCTGGGCGGCCAATTAGACAGCTTCAGTAGTCACCTCTGTGGTGCGTTAAGTGCCCTGTGGGCATTAGAGATTCTATCTGTAGAGCCTGTGTATGGTAATGAGGAGAGGTAAAGAGAAAGTCTTCTGGAAGCCCAGTCTGTGAGGAACTCACTTGGTGCTGAGGTTTTTTTTTTTTTGTAAAGCTGTTAAGAGATGCTGGCTGTTCTCTCTCAGACTGCCACTCCAAAAAGCAAATGGCCTGGGGCCCCAGCACTTCAGCCCCCATTAGCAATGAAACAAATCACAGTCGTTGCAAAGGCCTACCTGTGAAATGTGCACCATTTGTCTCCAATGAACTTCTCTCTGAGCCGGAAAGCTTATTTGCAGAGGTGGAATCCTTCAAAAGTGTACAGACATCTCCACGTATCGACTTAAGACCAGCAAAGAGGAAGAGAACTGCTGTTGAACTGATGAAGTGAGTGATCATTGCGACTATCTGCCTGACAGCCTGGTATCAAAATATAAATAATTCAAACTATATTGATGTGCCAAAAAAAATGCTAACTCGTATTTCAATGTAATCTTCAAGGCTTTGAGGGCTCATGAACACACAGGCGTTTAAATCTTGGGGTAGTTTGTGGGAATTGATGTCGACAATGCTAATTTTCAGGTCTGGCAAACTGAAGGAATCAGTGAAACAGAAAATGGAAAAAATGAAAGCCAAGCTCCTGCTCACAGAGCCTCCTCCATCATGCAGCCATATCTAAAAACAACAGCTAGCAATTTCACACCATAATTGGCAAACATTTTGCCAAAATTAGAAACAAGGAAACAATCTTCTGTACAGCTGTTTTTTTTTCTTTTTTCTGGCTGACCATGTTGGGGAAATATGACACAAAAAAGGGTAGGATGATTAGACAACATTTAAAAAAAAAGCAGTTGAAAAGCAAGGCCCTTTTGAGATGTGAAAGGAAAAATTAGATGTTACTAAGATTGATGAAAAAAGTCCTCGGGCATTAAATAACACCAGCCTCTGGGTTGTTTTAAGTAAAACATCAGAAGGTCGTTCTAAAAACAAATTTCTTTAATTCATCAGTCAATTAAAAGATGCCACATCCTTTAAGTCACAACAATCTTTTATGTTCTTTGTTAAGTGAACGCAGAAGTGTTTTGTTCAAGCAAAAGCATTAGATCAAGTACGCTACTTCAGTCACTCACCAGTTATAAATCTCCTATAAGGAATCCGCTGATTTAGAAAAGATCCTTGGTCCATTTTTTCCGCTGTCGACAGATGCATATATGATCATTCTGAGATATTAGACTAGTTAAAACTCAACTATGTCTTATAGGATATATGCTCGTCATTCGCTCTCATCACTAGAGTGACATGAAGTGGTGCTGTCATGCTGCTGTCATGGCAACGACTAGGCATGAACTTGATGAGATGCGCTACAAAGGTGCTGCACAAAGTTGATAAAAAAAAGTGACTTATATCCTGCAGAAAAAGTAGCTTGTGTGACCTCGAATAGCCTTGAAAGGAAACTCAGCTGGAGACACATCTGACAGCTGACACTTCCAGGGCAACATGAAAGAGACATTTTCGGAGGGTAGGTGACATTCAGAATGTGCTCAACAGCCAAAACACTGAAATCAAATGTCTGTAAATAACATCTTACTACATTTAAAGTCTACTATTATGATATTTCACAAGCCAAGGGGGCAACTCTGTGCTATAGAGTTATATAGAGTTATATTTCACGATAATAATATATATATATATATATATATATATATATATATATATATATATATATATATATATATATATATATATATATATATATATCACAATATAGTTATTTTGAGTTATTTTATTTCATTTCTGTTATTAAAAATAAAAAAGAAGCAAATTACAAACAATAGGACAAATACAATAAAACAAAAATATTAATTAAATTAAGTTTTTCAGGTAAATAGGTTTATTTAACTTGTAGTTAATTAATACAGAAATATAATATATCAAATGTACATGTAATGTAATATATCAAATAAAATATTGCTTAGGCTTCACTGTATGAATTAAATATAAATGTGTTCTTATTAAAGCTAAAAAAATTATAAAAAAACTTATTCAGTCAAGAGCAGCAAGTTATTTTCTTTTATTTGATTCACATTAATGACACAGAGCAGCAGGTAGGTTTATTAGGCCACTGTCACTTTAAGACCAAACGCACTGATTTATTATACTATATCAAGTACGTCCCACTCTTTATATTCTCATTCATGCATTTCATCACTCTGAAGTGTCAATAGTGCTATATATTTACATACCACAACATAAACAATATAGCAAAAGCTCTACCGATAGACATGATTTTATACCGTGGTAACAATCTACACCGATCAGGTGTATTGAATAACACAGATTTTCTCTTCATCACGGCACCTGTTAGTGGGTGGGATATATTAGGCAGCAAGTGAACATTTTGTCCTCAAGATTGATGTGTTAGAAGCAGGAAAAATGGGCACGTGTAAGGATGAGCGAGTTTGACAAGGGCCAAATTGTGATGGCTAGATGTCTGGGTCAGAGCATCTCCAAAACTGCAGTTCTTGTGGGGTGTTCCCGGTCTGCAGTGGTCAGTCTCTATCAAAAGTGGTCCAAGGAAGGACCAGTGGTGAACCGTTGACAGGGTCATGGGCGGCCAACACTCATTGATGCACGTGGGGAGCGAAGGCTGGCCTGCTTTCAGCAGGATAATGCGTCCTGCCACAAAGCAAAAATGGTTCAGGAATGGTTTGAGGAGCACAACGGGTTTGAGGTGTTGACTTGGCCTCCAAATTCCCCAGATCTCAATCTAATCGAGCATCTGTGGAATGTGCTGAACAAACATGTCCGATCCATGGAGGCCCCACCTCGCTTACAGGACTTAAAGGATCTGCTGCTAATATCTTGGTGCCAGATACCACAGCACACCTTCAGGGGTCTAGTGGAGTCCATGCCTCGATGGGTCAGGGCTGTTTTGGCATCAAAGTGGGGACCAACACAATTTTAGGAAGGTTGTCATAAAGTTATGCCTGATCGGTGTATATCATCATAGCGCCCAGGCCCTGGCGGCATAATAATAATAAAGCTAAATAAACCGCAAAGGATTATATTTTGTGCAAGCTTCAAGGAAAATAACATAGCAGCTGCCATTTTCAGCCATTCACCTGGGCTAAACTGATTTGCGCCAGTAATTATTAACTATAAAATACTGGCTGCGCTGGGCTGGGCTGCTTTGAAGGAGAGGCTTGGAAAATTCACTTAAACACTACTGACCACAGAATCAATACTAGACACAGGGGAGAGATATGGATATGTCATGCTCTGTGACATTATATTCTGCTCATTGACTGACATATGGATTCTGAAACGGCCTTAGCTGCTGGAGGCTCCAAGAGCATAACCAATCCTGCATGGATTTATCATTTCATGATTTTGAGTGCTTGCTTTTGTGTTTTTATTGTTAGTCCACCACTATACAAGTGTTAGTGAAAGGCCTATAATTCTTCAGGACTGCACCATTTCAAACATCAACCTGTATAAAACCAATAAGATACTGGTCTGGTATATTGTGCATCCCTACTGAAAATACTCCAGAAATCACAGAAGCATGTTTGTTAGCGTCACTGCTGTTCTTCAATCAATTATTGTACAAAAAGGTTTTTCATTAGTTAGGAAAATGGACTGAGTTTTGAGTTTGTGAACGGCTGGTCTCATGGGTGTTGCTCAGATTGGCAAATGTCCTGTGAGTGGCCCTCAACACAGAAAGTGCTGAATGATGCCCTTGTCTCAATTCTGTGGAGACCGCTCTCATGGATACTGACAAATCGTCACACCATGTTGGTTAACCTTCACTACAACAGAGAGTTGTGCTTCTCCATGACCTATCCATCAACTGATCAGGCATCCAATGAGATCATGCATCTTACTCTGTTTTCTGTCAGGTGCATATACATATGCGCTACCAGCAGCCAGGCACTCAGGCTCCAAACTTGTGCGGACCTTTGTATGCTCTTTGAATCGTGTTTGTTCAGTTGCTGTGCACATCTTGTCTATAGGGACAGGCTTTCTATGAAAACAAATGTAAATCAGCTGTACCAGTCCAAGCAGCACTTGCTTCAGCCACTTTTAGCCATAATCACATGCTTGTGTGATATCACTGAACTACAGCAAACCCACTGCCAGTGCCAAAACATACCATAATGTACATTAGCAGCACCAAACAGAACTGCAAAAATTATAACGTTCAAATCCACTGTTCAGACAAACATGCACTCCTGACCCAAACTTATGCCACAAATACAGACGGACAGAAAAACAGGATGGAAAAAGTATTTTATGCTGATCATCCAGTGCTGATTTTTTTATTTTTTTATTAAGACATACAAGCAATTCCACAACAAGACGATAAAAGAAACCTTCTGGAAAGCCATCCAAGCATGCTCATGCCGGCAGCAAACTTTACTTAGCCGATTTTATTACATGCAACATAAATATGCCAGTAAATAATACATGAGATAAAGTGAATGTCTTTGTTCCCCTGAAATACAGCAGAACACTGCATACGGAACATTTCAGATTATGCCGGATATCAAGAATTATTTCCTACAAGTGTTATATTACCAGTCTATAAAATTTGGTTGTTTGACCATGTTGATATATAATGCCATTACAGCTCATATATTTTAAGCTTGGTTTGCAAAGGTGGGAAATCAAAAGTATCACTATTGCATGCATTCTGTCAAAATAATGAAAATAATTATTATGCTTCCAACATAGTTACATGTCACCACATGTACTTACTATAGTCATACCAGTAAACTATGCATGATTACCCTAAACCAAACCCTAACTGCCATAATATTTTTAAAAGAATTATCAAAATAATGTTTCAAGTTTGACAAATAACTTTTTCAAAGCAATCAAATTTGTCTAATTTTTTACACCTTTTTAAGTAATCATGCCCACTCCCATGAAGCACTGCAAATTATGTAACAGTTTTTATATACATATTCAATTGATTTAAATTAGTAGTTTTGCTTTTATTTTTATTATGTCATTCACAACGTTTCATGGGATTGAAGTTCTTTCCTCATTAAAACCAGTGCTGACAAGTCTTGCACCTTTATTTTTTTTATCCATTTCTAAATACTTTTTCACATCAAATCAAAGTTTGTACTGTTTTTTATTGGTTCATGGTTTATAACTATTTAACAAAAACTTTTTGTAAATCCATGGGTGCGTCATGCATCAGAAGGCTGCATCCTAGTAAGGCTGCATATCTCGGCTGCCAAGCTCCAAGCTCCGTTAAAGGATGTCTCAATTTAAAGGATCATTTGAGGGCTGCCTTCGTTTTGCGTCTTTCATTCGGCCTGTTTTGAAGGATGCATCAAGTGTATCCTTCACATGCTCCTATCACCCACAATCCTTTGCACACATTTCAATTCACAATAAAGAATTGGCAGAACACTGAGCTTGTCCAATTTCACTACATAACGCAAGACAAAGAATTATCTTGGAGACAAAGGCATATTTTCTTTTGTTTTACTGTAAATTAATCACATAATGCTAAACTGCACATAATGTAAACCAATGGGAGACCACAGATGGTTATTATTACCTGTATTGCATTAATGGAAAGGCAGCTAATATGGATATCTTTAATATAAAGTGTTTTTTGAATTATAATGTTAATAGTATTTTCGCGTTGTGACCACGAGGGTGGAAACATTTATGACGTAGCCATGCGCACTTACTAGAACTAGACTTCTCATTCTAGTGTTTAATGCTGTGGAGGACTCTATCCTACAAGGCCCTATCCCAAATGACACACTGCATGCACACTTTCAGTCTTGTGGACTTCCAATGGATGGTTTACATGAAACTATAGGATGTCCTATTTGTCATTTTAGGCTTCAGAAGTGCCCCCTTTGCGGTCGATATGCGCCCTCAATGCGCACTTTTGCCGAACCTGCACTGAGGACCTGTGTCAAATGGCAGCCTAAACACAAGGCATTTTCATGAGGTAACGCCGCTTTGTTTGTCAGGACACCCTACATAGACTTTTTATAGTCCACTGTAACTACAATTGCCATTGTAAGTCCATGAGTGCATATGAAGTTTTCCATTTGGGACAGGGCCTGAAGCGAGCTTTGCAGCAGACTTCTTCCCGACAGTCAAAGCGGCGTTACGTCACGAAAGTGTAGACTCGAAGGAAGTGCAAGTGATTAGGGTGCCATATGGAACAGGGCCCAAGCCTCGGAAGAACTGGACTAGGAAGGACACAGCCTCACTAGGATGCAGCCTTCCATTTGATAAGCACCCCCTATGGGAAAAATACTATCGGAAAAGTCTTCCAAACTAACAAGCATTTGCCATTTAGAGAGCCTGCTGTCACTCACCAACCAGACAAACAACGACTGCATTGAACACAGTAACACATTCTAACATGAAGACATTAAATGTGACCCAAAGCAGGCTGACAGGCTATTTTCAGAGCTTATAATTACCTGTTAATCAATCTATTATGATTGTTTATTGGAGTTATATGGAGCACTTTCAGATACGTTTAAGATATTTCACCATGTTTAACTTAATCTGCAGAATTCCACATATTTTCTTCATAATCAGCACAGAAAATGAAAAAGAGCAGATTCCGTATGGGCCTGTCCATAAGTGCGTCACTACCTGATGGGTGAACTGAAAAGCTGTTTTTCGGTGCTTGGAGTAGATTTGTTTGGTTTTCGTTCACATGCTGACTCATTGATCTGAAGACGCATTTACCGCATTTCCTTTCTGACTATGGCATGAGCCAATAGCTTTGGCGCGCACCCCCTAATCCTTTAAATAGGGCACTATTTGAGGGGACAGCCATTTGTAGTGGTGTCCGAAACCATAGTGGACGTTATTGAGTGCACTCATTCAATCCCACAACAATGCACCGCAATAACGATTGTACAGATGTACGCTCAACGGCCCAGAATGTGAGAATACCCACAATGCATTGTGAGAGTCGCTCGCTGAATGAATTCATGCGTCTCACCAGGAGATAGCGCCCGCAGCTGAATCAATCATCCATCCATTTTCCAAACCGTGCTGGCCCAGCTTAATATCATACAGGTATAAATTCCTTTTTAAATTGATTATTAAATTAATTAATAGTGGTTTATACATGCTAGTTTCCATGGCAGAGTTCAAGATGAATATTTTCATTACTAGGCTACTGGAGCTGCCATTTTGCTACATTTCAAATAATTATAGTAAGCAGAAACTATGCAAAATGGGCAGCCCTTCCAGCGTACTCTGAATTCACTCACTCGTTTTCATTCACTCCAGTGGACTATATTAGTGGAGTAATGTACTGAATAGGGAATGAGGGTGTAGGGGGCGATTTCGAACACAGCATTTGTTAAGGAATCGGTTGAGTGAACGACTACGTGACTCGTTCAAAACACAAAAGACACTCACTTGTCGCCACCTAATGGCGTAGCAATGTAACTACAGAAAGGCCACCCGACCTTATGAGTGAAATAATCTTTTAGGGACACGAATTCCAAAGATTCTAGTTACTGAGATGAATCAAAAATCCCACAGTTCAGTTAAGGTTGTTCTCGCTTCATTGAATTTAGTGAAGGAGGGATTTTCTCATTGTTATAAAAGATGCGTTGTGTTGACATATACACTATTCACCCATTACCCCACTATTTTTCACGAATCAGTCATAAACAAGGGCTTTACATAATTTGATCACTTTTGTAAAACATTGTGCTGCCGTTTGTAAGTTCACATTGAGAGCAAATGACTGTGGAAGAGACTCTTTTACAGCACAGACTCGCTTGCCATTATCCACCAGGGGGTGCAAAGATGACACCCATTCCACCCTCTCATCTTCAGCCAAAAGCCCTCAACACAACCTGACGAAGCTCTCAAATACATTATTTCAGGACTATCAAGGAGGATTCCAAGTCATTCAGAAAATCTCTGTCATTCTGTGTAAAAGCTGAACCATATGCTGCAAAGTTTAGGGCACACATGTTGCACAACAGGTAACACCTAATGTATTGTAACGTGTGACTTGTGCACACACAAAAAGATAACCACCTTAACCGTTTTAGTCCATATATATCTGGGGTTAAGGTCACTTAAATAGATTAAGATTCAATATCTGACTTAGAATGTTCTGTTTGGAACCACTACAGAGCACAACAATTAGGCTTTATAATTAAGTTTCTTGCGTCACAGGCGTATTCTTCATATCTTTCAATCTCTAGTATGCATGGCGATTTTTTCATGAATCTGGATGCATATGCAATAGCTACACCAGCATTTGTTACAGTAACTCACCCGTGCTCAGTGTGATTAAGCAAGCACCACTTATAGGCTATAATAAATTATTTCAAAAGAATGATCTAATTGTCATGCAAATCATGCCGTGTTCATTGACTATCAATTGTTGCTGTGACTAATACAGAACATTGGGAGGGAAATGTGGGTTCATTTACTTTGAAATTCATTTGAGACACAAGACTCCTAAAGGTTTCCAATTGCACACAATGATATTCAAGTTTAGCGGATTTATAGCCGATTTGGCATGCTGCTTCGAGGAGGCTATCTATGATTCTGCCGTGTGTCCACGGAATTAAAACGATGTAGGCTAAAACCAAACAACACATTAAAGTCTCACGATCCACAGCAATTTCCCGTGCAATCCAATCCATCACATGTTGAATAAACTAAATGCAGAATGCATTGAAGCAATGATGCGAATCGTCTTACCTGTTTTAAAGCTCGTCGTTTGTATGCCTCCGCGATTTATGTAAAACAATATCAATGGTGTTTATTCTTCTGGTAGTGTTTTATTTGGCTTGATGTGCTCTTCAGTGATCAGCTGTTGTTTTATAAGCACTGCGCGCGTGCCCTATCAATTCCCACCGTTCCCTAGTGCCCGGTGCAACGCTGGTGAACACGATTAAAGAAAAAATAAAACCTTAGCGAGCGGTACGCCGTCAAAAACTACTTTCGAAGGCCACTTCATCTTAATTGTTTTCTCCGTATACATCCGTATGAAACGAGCGATGCGGGACAAACGCACGCTGTCAAGAAAAGAAGGGGGGAAATCCGCATCCCAGTGAGAAATAAATGAAACGGATATCCTCTCTCATGTCAAATTAAGTCAAACATCGGTTGGCGGTCTTCTTTTGCTCTGTTCCCTTCACTTTCCTCCTCCCTCTTTCCAGAGACGAGCAGGTTTTAAACGCGCGTGATAGAGCCCGGCAGCTCTCGCTCTCTCGTCTCTTCTGCTTCAGGACCCGCACTGACACAGCTCGCGCTCCTGCACGCTGCTCTCTTCTACACACACGATCCCTCTGCTCAGAGCATCTCTGTAGGTTGTGTAGGATTTCTTTAGCAATGAGCGAAATGCAAGTTGGACTGTCAAATATACGGATGGGAATCGAAAAGAATCTATTGATTCTGCTTCCGATTCAAATTTTTCTTAATGAGTCATTACTTGACGATTCCATTACAAGTAGGAATATTTCCCCAAATTCTTTGGAAGTATCAGGAAAATTCTCACCGCGTTTACTGCTCTCGGCAGTCTGTTAGAAATAGTAATAAATGATATTTTAACAAATAGGCCTAAACTTCTTTCAAAACGTGTTCACAGTCTTTTTAGGAACGACATAGGCCTAATCTATTTGTTCTGAATAAAATGATTAAACGAACATAAATAGGCAGTCAAATTTAATTCATTATTCATTTAGACTATATAAAATAGTCTACTGTACTGATCAGTATGGGTGAATACTGGCAAAGTGGGACAATTCAGCTTCATGTGGAGGCATTCACTTTGCACTGGCTGTTGATGCTGTATTAACCTACCGTACAAAAAGCAGAAATTAAATTTAGCCTGTGTGGAATTAATTAGCCTTTAAGAAGATATGTTCATGAACATATCATGGTTCCTCTTTTTTAAATGTAAAATTATATGAAATAAGGTAAACTAAACCCAATGCAAAATATTGTGGGCAGGCAAGAGGGATTGAGGGGGTGAAACTGCTGTCCCTTAAAAAAAAAAGTTTAAAAAAAATTATTAAAAAAAAAAGTGATGGTTATTATTGTTATATTGTTGGTTATATTGTTATAGGGTAGGCTATTTAATTCATTAGGCCTACACTTGAATAGTAATTTAATGTGTTTGAGTTGAGTGTCCAAGTTTGCCAATAGGCTAAAGGTTTGACCCAGTAGTGCCTGGAAAAAAATGTGGTTTGTGGTCAATGTAGCCTATATGTTTGAGGAAGAGTCATCCTGTGCTAATTCTGTATAGTATAGTAGAGCTCTTAAGCTATTTAAAATAGTATCATATGAGGGGCTAAGACATTTGGATGATGATCATAATAAAAAATAAAGAAAATACGCAGAAGGAAAATTATCCGAAAATGTCCCACTTTACACCACATTATCGCTGTCATAGCCAGCAAACAACCCAACACTGCTTTAAGTCTCGCGAACCAGCCTACACAACAGTAAACAAATGTGGATTTTGAGTCAGACATGACGAAATTAACAAAACTTGCGCTTTGTTAAGTAAATTGCAGGACCGCTCCGATTGATTCAGACACTTTTTGAATCGATAAAAGGATCTGACTCATAAGAGTCTCTTGTTCGGGCTCTACTCTTGACTGCGTTCGGATTCTAAGTCGCTAAAAAATAACTGGCTCAAAAGAGTGGGGAAATGGACAACACTGGCAGTGATGTAGTTTTTTTTTTATTCATTTAGCACAACCGGCTCATAAGTTTCATTCGCTCGCGAAATAGTGCGCTGTGCTTTTGATTCACTAAAAAGAACCGACTCATATGAGTCGTTCGTTCGGGAATCAAACTACAGTGGTTGCGCTGTGTGTTTCGCTTTGAATCTTTTGTAGTGGTGTTGCGGCGTCGGTGAATAATGCAGGAAAATTGTACAGAGTTCCACCAGCATTGCGACGAACCGAACGTCATGTAGCCTAAATATATCGGCTCGTGTAATGTTAAATTGAATTCCCAGCGATGATCCAAGTAGCAAGCAGCTTCCTCACAAGACTCTCTTTCTTGCTACATCATGTTGTATATGAGCCAAGCATCCCCCGTACTTCTCATCAGGTGTAGCCTACATAAAGTGTTTTGATCATTTGCATTAGACATAAGTGCTCTCTGTTTGGTGCCAATGAGTAATTCATGAATCACATCTCCCCATACTCCACGTGGATTTTTGAACATTCTGCAAATTTTTACTCTGCACGAGAATCACCCGGGATGAATAACAGTTTACCAAAACGAAACACATGAGCGTCAGTAGAAATTCATATTTCAGGAAACAGGTTGTCAGCATCGGGAAACTCATAGACACACCAGATGAGGGTGCAGTAGATGAGAGCTGTTTGATTTAGACTGCCCAAAAAGGAAATTCACACATTAACATGAGATCAAAGGCACTCTTTCTTGTCACATCAACAGCTCTCAGAACACTAGAAATGGTTACATAGTGTGCACTACACGCAAATAAATAATAGCCTAATCTTACTCTCACGTGCGCTGCAGAAATTGTTAATCATTGTCCATAACAACAAAATCTACAGACCCTGCAATTTTTTGCAGATAATTAATGAGGCCTCTCATTCATCTCACCACCTTTAATGATGTATTTAAGATTTAATGCATTTTCTAAACCTTGAGTCAGTGAGCAGTGCAGGTGTTCAATAGCTTGTGTGTCAGCATCCCTTTAGAACTGCTTATGAATCAGCAAGGCTGTAGCTCTGCTAAGTGAGGACAAATCTCCACGGACTGAAAGCTAGATTTAGGCTAAACGGACACATAATTGTACTTAGAGATACGCATATGTAATTCTGTGCAAATAGAGACACGGCAAATTTTATGATGTAGCTTTAGAGAAGACCAAGTTCTTACAGAGCCCTTTACTATCTTAGTCAGATCTAATCCACATTTTCTTGACATGTGGTCCGGAGTCGATTTACGCTGCTGGATAATAAGAATAGATGTCAAGCTATGTGACCTTTTCCTTCAAACACACACCAATCACGCAACCTGTCATTCCAGTCGAGGTGCACACTTTGAACTCCCAGAGAGGGGTGAGGAAAGGGGCAGCGTGAGGCTCTGCTAAACTGATGACTTGAAATCTCCACAGATTTCTGGGTTCATGTCAAATAAAAGTGCCACGATAAAGATTAAAGACTATTATGCTATTTTCAAGGTTCCTAATGTTGTTTTGGAGGTTTAAGAAGGTCAAAAAACACTTTAATTTCCTCATAATATACATTGCACGTCACCTCATTTCTCAAAAAGTCTGAAAACGACTTCTCAGTCTCTCTAAGCCCTGCCTCGCCGTGAGCTACTCTGCTCTGATTGGTCAGACGGACTGGTGTTTTGTGATTGGTCTACCGCTTACAGCCCGTCAGAAACTAAACATCCATTACCATAACTGAACTTCCGCTCCGGAGGCTTCCTAAAGGTCAGCGATTGTACATACTGTAAGGACCGCAACAATAGCATCAATTTTACCACATCAATCCAAGCACGAGTCAGATGATGAAACGTTGGAAGAACTATTTATTCAACCCGAACCCCGAACCAAACAGGACGCTTCTCAGTGTCAAGTTTCTACAGTTTGTCGTACATTATGAGATTTAGCAACTGTAATTCCTCTACATCAGCATGTACATCAACAAGCCGATGTGTATATTTCTAATTTATTGCAGTGCACATGTGCTGTATCAATAACATGCGCTTTATCAATAACAACACATACGTTAGCTGAGCATGAAAGGGAATATCTGAAAACACATAATAGGGACCCTTTAAGATTAAGTTATAAAATATATTTTTCAAAGTGAAAATATATAGGCTACTTTTAATTTTTAACTATTAAAGGAACACTCCACTTTTTTTGAAAATAAGCTAATTTTCCGACTCCCCTAGAGTTAATTAGTTAAGTTTTACTGTTTTTGAATCCATTCAGCCGATCTCCGGGTCTGGCGGTAGCACTTTTAGCTTAGCTTAGCATAGATCATTGAATCTGATTAGACCATTAGCATTTCGCTCAAAAATGACCAAAGACTTTAAATATTTTTCCTATTTAAAACTTGACTCTTCTGTAGTTACATTGTGTACTAAGACCGACGGAAAAGGCTAGGAACTATACTCTCATTCCTGCTTAATAATCAAGGAACTTTGCTGCAGTACCATGGGTGCAGTGGCGCAATGATATTACGCAGCGGCTGAAAATAGTCCCCAGCTAGGTAACTTCCAACCTGACCGGCACTAAAAGGCTGAATCTGAAATCGCCCCCTATACCCTTAAATAGGGCTTTTTTTGAAGGAACTGTAGTACATTTGTAGTGGTTTTCGAAACCATAGTGGACGTTACTGAGTGCACTCATTCAGTCCCACAATGCACCGCAATAACGAGTATACAGCATATGTACACACAACGGCTGTCCGAATTCACTCACTTGTTTTCATTCACTCCTTCAAGTGAACTGTATTAATGGACTAACGTAGGGAATAGTGAATGATTTAGCCTAATTTTGTTTTGTTTTGCATTTAATAATGATTTCAACTACCAATAAAATGTTTTACTTTTATTTATATCCACTTCCATAGAATTATTCTGAGTTGGCATACTTACTCCCAGGTATCCTGTCAATGTTCTTCTCCCAGTGGGACTCTTCATGAGACTTCCTTGTATGTGAAACATCTGACATCTAGAGGGGAGAGGACTAGCAAGTGTGAAGAAATGTACAAATGCACATCCACTTTATCTGTCATAAAGACATACTCACCTTGTCAGTAAAAGAAAAGAGAGAAGAGAAATTTAATCTCTAAAGATGTAATGACACTTTTACCCTAAATCAATTGTAACTGCATGATCCAAGCCAATGATTTAACATTCACATTACGCATATCTAAGTGAGCCAAGTTTGAAATTATCATCCAGTACTTTTGTTCTAATGGAGTCTTTATTTCACATACAGCCTGTGAGGCAGCAGATTTGTTCTGTATTAAATTGAAATGAAATCTGAAATGTCATTTTCCATGTTTGTTTGTTGTACCACAAATTTCATCTTTATACACTTTACTTGTCACGCGCAATACAAACATTTGAGGCATCGTTTTGATTTGCCTGGCTCTGAACCCAAAGCAACAGAATGTGACTGTAAAATATACCAGTTAAGACTGCGTTTTCATTACAGGCTACACAAGTTTATGCCGAAAGAAATTAAGACAACCCATGTGGTGGTAAACAGATGTAGTGTGCGTCTGTTCCTGGGGTGATGAATACGATTTCCTGTGTTATCATCTATGGAGCACAGATATTTCTTGTTTTATCAAACACACTGACTTGTTACATCGAGGAGTTGGGGATCACTGTGAAATTTCATCCATCAACAATGGCGAAAGACAATCTGTTGACGGCCTTTTCTCTTCATAGCACCTAGATTTATTAACTCCGCAACGAGGGACGAGGGAGATGATTTGCCTGTAGAAAGGTTGTTACATTGAGCAAGTTCAATCTCGTCCCAGAACCAAGAGCATTTGCACTTCATTATCACAGAATAATTTCAAATAGAAACTGCAAACCAGATCGCAACAGGTGATGCGTTATTACAGACGGGATGGTGTTTGGAATGGTGCAGGCCATCAATCAAGAGCTCCATTTGAAGAAATGATGCATTGGGGCAAAATGCAGACGCACATTAGGCTGCAGAGCATTAGTCGTAAACGATCCCCGCATTTCAAACAATATTCTACCGTCAGTAGACAAGATGCAGTGCAGCACGCACAAATATGGCCGAGATGAGAAATGAATTGGACAAAACAGAGGTGACACTTCTGGTACTGAAAAGGATCTCTCGAGTTGGAAATCAGTCATGGTCGTCCTTGTCGGAGCAACCATTTTGAGACTGTATTATGATGTTTGCACTCATAAAAGCCTTTGCCAGGGCTGCTTTTGCGGCCCATCTAACATAAGAATGAGTTCTTTATCTACGTCTATACGTTTACTACTCCTATTGATGGAGGGAACTGATCTTGGCTGTGGAGCTTTTGTTCAGGGTCCTTGGTGTACCTTATGGAATGTCATATAGTTGTTGATGTTGACACCAATTCCTGGTGAAGCATATGTTCAGAGCAGAAATGAATCCAGGGTGGCGAGTCATATAGTGTTACACCTGCAAACTTTCCAACATGTGCTACAAAAACACTATAAGAACAGTTCAAGTGATTTATAACACCAATATTATGTATATATATACAGTATATATATATATTATTAATTAGTGTTTGAATCCAATTGACTACATTAGGTTAGCTAATTGTAAGGGATCAGGTAACAATACAGATCCTTACAGGAACACCAGACACTCTTTACTGTGTAGAATACTTGTATACATATGTAAAAATAACTCATCATAGCTGGGTTTTCCAAAAGATCACAAATAATTCTCTTAAGAGCTATGATTATGCCATTAGCTAAATAAAATTGATATGATATGCTAAAAAGATGGTTTTATTTGTCAAGAGAATAATTCATATGACTGACTCAATTGTAATTTGAAGTTTTAGATAAAGCAGGTATGCTATGAAGCGCACGTTTTCCCAAAACAGATTAGTTGTCGATTATGAGAATGTTATAATCGACAAGGGAATGTATCATTATAACGTTCTGTTCCAAGCCAATATCTGTGCATCTTAAAATGTATGGCCATGAACTATACGGATACACATGCTGCATAGATCATAAACCATTACTATTGTTTATTTTTTTGGAACACTTTTGTCTCTGATTAACTCACAAAAATTAGAAAAGATTTGTTTATATTGAACGTAATGGTCTAAATAAAAAGTGGTCTAAAGGGTCTTGTTAATTTACAAAGGGTTCAATTGATCATACTAATTTAACTCATTTCATAATTGACGAACTTCAGTTATTGAACGGATTTGAATATACATAAACAGATTTCAGCTGAACACCAGTGTCTTTTTAGAGCTCCGTTGGAGCATGATCACTAAATCATTATTTTCCTGTCTATCACTGTGAAGCTGCTTTGAAGTCTGTATTGTATAAAGTGCTATATATGATTGGAAACATGCTGCAGAGATTGAAATACAATTTGTTTTCAGAAACACAGCTAGTTTGTACTTTACAGTAACATGTGTACTTATAAAAGTGTTACATTTTATAATTCCAATAATAAATTGTATCATTTTAATAGAAAAACAAGTTGATTCTAAATTTCATGGCATCAACACATCTCAAAAAAGTTGGGACAAGGCCATGTTTCCCACTGTGTGGCATCCCCTCTTCTTTTTATAACAGTCTGCAAACGTCTGGGGACTGAGGAGACAAGTTGCTCAAGTTTAAGAATAGGAATGTTGTCCCATTCTTGTCTAATACAGGCTTCTAGTTGCTCAACTGTCTTAGGTCTTCTTTGTCGCATCTTCCTCTTTATGATGCGCCAAATGTTTTCTATGGGTGAAAGATCTGGACTGCAGGCTGGCCATTTCAGTACCCGGATCCTTCTTCTACACAGCAATGATGTTGTAATTGATGCAGTATGTGGTCTGGCATTGTCATGTTGGAAAATGCAAGGTCTTCCCTGAAAGAGACGACGTCTGGATGGGAGCATATGTTGTTCTAGAACTTGGATATACCTTTCAGCATTGATGGTGCCTTTCCAGATGTGTAAGCTGCCCATGCCACATGCACTCATGCAACCCCATACCATCAGAGATGCAGGCTTCTGAACTGAGCGCTGAGAACAACTTGGGTTGTCCTTGTCCTCTTTAGTCCGGATGACATGGTATTCTCTTAGAACTCCTTTCTGATATTGCTCCACTATTTTTGGCCGCAGCATTGGGGGAATTGGTGATCCTCTGCCCATCTTGACTTCTGAGAGACACTGCCACTCTGAGAGGCTCTTTTTATACCCAATCATGTTGCCAATTGACCTAATAAGTTGCAGATTGGTCCTCCAGCTGTTCCTTATATGTACATTTATCTTTTCTGGCCTCTTATTGCTACCTGTCCCAACTTTTTTGGAATGTGTAGCTCTCATGAAATCCAAAATGAGTCAATATTTGGCATGACATTTCAAAATGTCTCACTTTCAACATTTGATATGTTATCTATATTCTATTGTGAATAAAATATAAGTTTATGAGATTTGTAAATTATTGCATTCCTTTTTTATTCACAATTTGTACAGTGTCCCAACTTTTTTGGAACTGGGTTTGTAGTATACACATTGCATACTGCAACATAGTAGGAGTTGTATGGTAGTATACCATTCCAAACACAGCTTCCATACTGGGCCCTGTTTTAATGATCTGAGCACTTAGTCTGAAGCACATGGAGCAGGTGCACTTAGGGCGTGTCCGAATCCACTTTTGCTAGTTCAACAAAGGAAAACGGTCGGCGTGCCAGGTGCATTGTCCAAAAGGGTACCTAATCTCTTAATAACTCATGGGTGTGTATTGGGCGTAACATGCATTAAACCAATCAGAGATCTCCCATTCCCTTTAAAAGCCAGTTGTGCTTGCACCATGACGGAATTTGTGAGCGTAAAGACTGAACGCTTCTCCAGAGAGGAATCCTTTTATTTTTAATATTAAAAAATGTTTGCGTGCTGCTGCGCATCCCTGTGTATATAACATGCATGAGTGTACGTGCGTTGTGCACCCACATATATAGGCGCATATTACTAAAATAACCCTTCAAATAACACAAAAAATATTGCGCTATTGACTTTAGACCAGGTTTTTGTTCATCAATGGCCACAGTCGTTTTCAGCTGCTTCAAAATAGCAATTTCAGAAATAATAAGAGAAATATGATAGTATGGCATTTTTAACAGAGCCTCTGAGAACATCTGGAAGTACAGATGTCAGGTTATTTGCAGATGTCCTGACTAGTTTATTATTCCTAGACAGTTAGTTAATATATTTCATATTTCACTGACCAGGCATTTTGCACCACATGGACATTTGACAAGAGACCGTTTGCTGTGAGCAGACTTCTGTGCTTACTATTGTCGGGCTTTGTGATTTGGCAATAAGCCTTTTAGCTGCCAATTAGATTGTAGAACTCTTAGCTCAGCTTAACACAGTTTACAATATTTAAATCCATTCTGCATATTTTCCTTGCAATCAGTGAAGAAATTGTCAACAAAAAAGGTGTGTATATTTCATGTGGGGCAAACCAGAACTGGTTCAGTGGCTCCTGAAGTAACGTGCAACCTGAGCAGGCTTGGAAAATATTCATTAGTTATGAATCAGTCAATCTCCTGGGCCTGAATGCACTGCTGTGCTGTTGTGTTGTGTTTGTGGCAGCCAGAAGTATAGACTCCTCTCCTCTCTCAGACAGACAGCTGTGTAACGGCTCTGGCATTCTCCCAAAATCCACCACAGAAAACCTAGTGTTCTGTCATAAAGCTAAAACCCATGTTAATTTAACAAATCTGCCATTCACTCTATTATGCAATCAGATGACAATAAACTGATTTTAAAATAATAGTTTATCCACATTTTTTTAATTTTGTCATCGGTGTGTTCAGCTTCTTTATATATAGAACAGGAATTAAAAACAGATGTATAATATAATACATTAATAAATAAACATAGCAGTTAATGAATTGCTTTATTAAATTAAGATGCATAAAGTGACTAAGCATAAATAGGCCTGAAATATGATTCTGTTCAATGACAATGTCCTCACATGAACCTATCTGGCCTTTGATAGCAAAGACACCCTTCTTTAAACAGCAGAAAAACAGTTCAGACTCTAAAATGTTAATATTGTATGAGCAGACCATATCTGTTTACACATGCCAAGCTCTACTGACAATAACTGAACCTCATGGGTGATATGTTGAAGAAAACAAAATGAGCATAACCAAAAACCCATCCATCTGTCCACATATCTAAAACTACAGTTTGCATCTCAAGAGCCATATTCTTGATGCATTTTTAGAGCTGTCAATTGAACTTGATTTAATACAATAAATTAATTATATCTAAAAAAAAACATTTAACATTCACATTTAATCATGACTCACCTCACCAAACCAGTGGCAGCGTGTGGTTAATTTAATTACTGAATCACCATATGGTGTAAGTCATTTGATTAAAATCTTTATTTGATCGACAACCCTCATTTTAGGATTATTTTCACTCATTGGAACCAATGAAACAGTGGAACTGGTTTTCCGTTCATCGTGTATTGCGATTTACTCAAGGTCTACAAGATTAGCTTTAGGTGTCAGTCAAAAGCTTAGACTTTATTAAAGGGCTAACCAGAGTAAACAGGCACTTTTTTTCTCTCAAGAGGATTGAATTTACTTTGAGAGCATTTGTAATGAGACACTTTGAATGGGGTAGCCATCAATTTATCCCTTGTTAAACTAGCAGAGTTAAAAATAAAACTACATCCTCCATTACCAAAATGGGACCTTATACGTGTTGAACTTCAGTGTCATTTGTCTACAGTGCATAGAGGAACAAATGAACCTGTTCATTTTTCACTAAGCCTGTGTTTTTGTGTGTCTTAACCCTTTTATAATTGTACGTGAAAACCACAATGAACTTTTCCGTTGGAAGAACGGCATTTCTGGCGAACAGGTGCCCTTTTCCTCAAGAAGCCAAGGGGCTATCAGATACATAGCAGGATGTCTGAATGCCTCTTTAGAAGGGCTCTGTATTGAGTTTGACCTGCGAAGGTAACGGACAACAGCACAAAAGTCATTTGAATTCCAGTCAGGCTTTTGTTATTCACCTGCTACTTGTAGTGAGGACTGTCTCCTCACGCTGACATTAGCATGGGAGCGTATTGATCAGAATGCTGTGACAGTGTTTCAGATAGATTAAATCACCTGACCTTTTTTGTCACCTACAAACAAATCAACGCTCCCAAACAGGCATTCCAACTGCTCTTATCTCACTGCTGAGCACGCTTTTCAAATGTATAAAGAGTGGCAGGAACACATGTATCATTTGTTAGCAAGCCAGTTATATCAAAAACCTCACCTTTTGGCCAGGCTATATGAATAAGATTCACATTCATGATAACACTAATGCTCGCACATATGGCATATAGTTTGGTCGACACTGCAGATTATTCTGCTCACTACAGACTGTCTAAATGACATGGAAAATAACCAATCGTAATTTGCTTTGCTTTTATGAGCCATTTAAAATACAAAAACCTGAAATCTTTTTTTTTCAGCTACTTGCCAAGTCAATATTTCTCATTTCAATAATCTCTCACTAGAACAATGTTATACATTTTGTTGACCTGTGTACTTACATCATCCCAAACGTTTCCAAAAATGATTCAATCCAAATAAATTCTAAGCTATTTTAATCAGTGTTACGGACCGTGTACTTGTGTCGTCTGTCAATGACGTCATATCCGTGCTACCTTTGATTTCCGTAGAAACCATGGAAACACCAAAGATTCTTTAATATAGTATGCATTTCATTAGACAGCTCAGCAACTGTTTGGATGTACATTTATCAACAGAAAACAAATCATTGTTATATAGTGCAACGGTTAGTCTTATTGTTTGAATATTTTATTCATTTATTCATTATTCATGTTTTATTGTTTGTTTTCTTGATTTACCACATACCAGGTTTTTAACATGCCTCAGAGACAACACTATTTTGTCAATTGGCTAACATAGCATAATCAGAGCAAGCTTTCTCCATCATACAATATACAGTATATGCTGAGATGTACTGATAGGTTTTTTGCATATGCACAGCTTTATAAAGACAAAAGTCTTTATAATTGTTTTAATATTAAATTTATATTGTAAATATACACCGATCAGGCATAACAGGTGAAGTGAATAACACTGATTTCTCTTCATCACAGCACCTGTTAGTGATATATTAGGCAGTAAGTGAACATTTTGTCCTTAAAGTTGATGTGTTAGAAGCAGGAAAAATTGGCAAGCATAAGGATTTGAGCGAGTTTGTCACGGGTCAAATTGTGATGGCTAGATGTCTGGGTCAAAACATCTCCAAAACTGCAGCTCTTGTGGGGTGTTCCCGGTCTGCAGTGGTCAGTCTCTATCAAAAGTGGCCCAAGGAAGGACCAGTGGTGAACCGGTGACAGGGTCATGGGTTTCCAAGGCTCATTGATGCATGTGGGGAGCGAAGGCTGGCCCATGTGGTCCGTTCAAACAGACGAACTACTGCAGCTCAAATTGCTCAATAAGCTAATGCTGGTTCTGATAGAAAGGTGTCAGAATACACAGTGCATCGCAGTTTGTTGTTGGCTGCAATGTCAGGGTGCCCATGCTAGCACATGAGCATAAGAACTGGACTACGGAGCAATGGAAGAAGGTGGCCTGGTCTGATGAATTACATTTTTTTTCACTTATCTGGGGAACACATGGCACCAGGATGCACTATGGGAAGAAGGCAAGCCGGCAGAGGCGGTGTGATGCTTTAGGCAACGTTCTGCTGGTAGACCTTGGGTCCTGCCATCCATGTGAATGTTACTTTGATACGTACCGCCTACCTAAGCATTGTTGCAGACCATGTTCACCCTTTCATGGAAACGGTATTCCCTGGTGGCTGTGGCCTCTTTCAGCAGGATAATGTGTCCTGCCACAAAGTAAAAATGGTTCAGGAATGGTTTGAGGAGCACAATGAGTTTGAGGTGTTGACTTGGCCTCCAAATTCCCCAGATCTCAATCCAATCGAGCATCTGTGGGATGTGCTGAACAAACATGTCCGATCCATGGAGGCCCCACCTCTCAACTTACAGGACTTAAAGGATCTGCTGCTAACATCTAGGTGCCAGATACCACAGCACACCTTCAGGGGTCTAGTGGAGTCCATGCCTTGATGGGTCATAATGTTTTGCCTGATCGGTGTATATATGTATGCTTTTTTCTTTCTTTTTTTTTTTTTTTAAAAGCATGAAAAACATTGTTTAAACCCTAAACAAATAAAGATATGTAAAGCTTATTTGGAAAATTTACTTTAAAATACAGTATCCTGAAGAAGGGACGTTTCTTTTTTGCTGAGTATACTATAGTTACTTGCCTCAAACAAAATCAAAGTCTTTCAATGATTTGATGCCACTTACATGGCAAACTTTGGCAAATTAGACAATGATTAGACAAGAGACCATAATAGTAACTCAGTAACTTGTAAATTTAGTTGGCAAAGTGATAAAACCTTGTGCACCTGACTCCTGGAAACTATCAGAATGAAGCTTATGATTTTCACAAATTTTGTGTCAGTGGTCAGTGAATGGACTGTAGTAATCCAGAAACGACTAAAGTGCCAAATCATAACCAGAATGTTACTGAAATGTCCCTTACTGCATGGGACCCTTCCAAGACTAAGGTTAGAATGACTCATTTCATCTCCTCTGATGTCACACTCAAAGCACCCAGGCTCCGTCTCCATCATAATTAAACAGGGCTTAAGGTATCCGACAGTGTCACAGAAGGAGATGGAAATGTCTTTCATTTCTCTCATTGCTTTTGCGGTCAAAGAAAGGCCACCAGGCCCCTGAACATACCGGGGTCATTCCTGGCATCCCTGTCTCAGATGAACAATTCACACAGGAGATCCAGGATGATGAAGCAGACATGTCAGATTGCATGGGTTAAACCCCCTCCTGCCTTCAACTCCATCTCAACCAACAGCTCGATAAGTACATCAATGTTGTTGACACCCTACAGGAGAAAAAGCTGCTGAAATTTATGGGGCACCATCCGTATGAACTTGAGCTGAGCCGAGCACTCCCTGTGGACAGGACATGGAGATACGAACACAATTAGAGTGGGAGGAGAAGGGCCGTGAAGCACATCACACAGAGACTCCAACAGTCTTTGCTCAGTGGTAGTCTGTTGTCAGCGCTGATCGATTGCTTTGCACATTTGCCATGTTTCTGTATTGGAGGCTATGTGCACACAGCAGCAGAATATGGTTGTCCTTCTTGTTTTTGAGTGCTTAATACAGTTACGTTTACAGATAGTTTGGTTATTTATGACAGTGACAACCACACTCTAACTCGTAAATTCATTAAATCGTTAGGGACTCACAACCACATTTTTGGAAGCCTGTTTTCACCAGGAATAAAAAAGGTGAAAAATTACATCTTGGAATTCAGAGTGGCTTTCTCAGAATTGCCAGATTTGAACAATTCTGACTTTATTTCTCACAATATCAAGTTAATATCTTGCAATTCTGAACTAGGTGCAATAGGTGATTCTCTACAGAAACAACAAAAGTGGTCCAAGGAAGGAACAGTGGTGAACCGGTGACAGGGTCATGGGCGGACAAGGCTCATTGATGCATGTGTGGAGCGAAGGCTGGGCCATGTGGTCTGATCAAGTACATTTTACAAGTACATTTTTGTATTTTGTTTAAATATCAAGTTTTTTTCATTTAGTACTGCCCATCAGAAGCAACAGAAGATACTTATATATTTCCTGGAAGACAAATTAAGTACAATTTAAAGGTTTTCACCCCCGGCTCTTAATGCATAGGGTTTCCTTCTGGAGGCATGGCATCTGGTAGTTCAGATTTTCTAGAAATTCAGAGTTTCCATCTTGCTTTTTTTTCTGAATCTTACAATTCAATTCGGAGTTATCTTTTTTAAATGGTGACTAATTTGTCTGGCTATCACCAGACCAAGCTCAATTTAAGACTGAACATTGGTCTGAGAAGTCTGCTCTGTATTTTCTACTGCACAAGAGGTGTGATCAACGGGCATAGTTCAAATGACTCTGTACGCAATTGGATAGTTCTTCAACCAATCAGACCACAAGAGGCGTGATCAACAGGCATAGTTCAAATGACTCTGTACGCAATTGGATAGTCTTTCAACCAATCAGACCAATGATCCAGTAAACAAAAAGCTGCTTGCCACTGCTTCTCTATCGTCATCGTGTTAAACCCGCCAATAGTGCACCAGGTGGATAAGCCGGTTTATGATTGGTCCCCGCAGATTTGTAGCGGAAGCAGGATATAAAAATGTACAGGTTTCCAGCCTGAGCTGCAGGGTGAAATCAAATCGCCGGCAGATCAGGCTGGGTTTACCCAGTCTAGTGCCTAATGTCATTAATGAAAATAAAAACAGCCTGTAGCTATCCCAAAATGCATATTTTGTTCAAGAAATGTTTTAGTAGCCTAAATTCCATTTTGTAGCCTATTTATATTTATGAAAATATATTTATATTTTGTTCACAGAATGTATTTTGTGTCCCAGACAGACCCTTTCAACCAGGAAGAAAACCCTCTTCGCTATCGCCCTTCATGATTGACATTGATTACTTGTTCATACAGTAGCTGTAAAATACTGTAAAAAAAGCTGCTTTGCGAATCAGTCACCTGTTGTAAAATAATAGATATGGATATAGTAAAAAATGGTTTGTCACCATTCACTGTGCGAATGTATTTGCAGTATGCAGTGAACTCAACTGTTTCAATGACAACTATTTCAGTGCAATGCATGTTGTAGTATTTCCCATCATCAGCATTAAACTTCTAAATAGTGGCCCAGTTTGGCGCATTTCTGATGTCTTGTGGAAAACATTATTGCATTTCAATTGAATATTACTTATTCAATTCTACTGTAGCACGGATGTCATTCACACTAATTCGTGTGTTTGTCTCTGAGTGGTTTGAATAATAATTTGGAGGGGGCGTGTTAATTCGTTCTATATTAAGCCAGGTTTGTTCACCTATGTAATTAAAAGCAGCTGAGTGCTGTTCCAGTGAGACTAAATGCCGAGGGGTAACGTTCCATTTAGACGAGTCAATATGAGCGGAGAGGTTCATTACTCATCGAGGGGTGGAAGTGAGGTCATAATCAAACACTACATCCTACAGGGAACTCGTAACCTCTCCTTGCTTCTCTCTTCGCTGCCACGTTACGTGATAATAAGCTTGAGAGGTTTATAGCTTATTGGCTTCACTGTACTGTGAAAAAACGGTCTCTGTCAAACTAAGATGTCTCAATAGCCAATTCACACTATTGTTTTAGTATAAAAATATCCAGGTTTATCCAAAGCATGCATATTTATTCGTGCCGTGGCCTGCTACTCTGAAAAACACTAAGGGTGACTTTAAACTGTCGTGCTGGTCTAACAACAAAATGTGCTTTTTGTTAGGATGAGTTACTTTTAATATTAAAATATGGGTATCACATCATGTCAAGTGGAAAATAACTATGATTATGTACCTTAATATGTGTGTTAAAACATGGGTAATGAATGAGCTAATCAAGCCCACGCGGAACATGCGTCTGCAGATAAAAACCATGGTACTCTGTAGCAAGGTCAGCTGCACTGACACATTTTACCTTGTTTAAATCCATTCAGCAGAATTATGCAAATGTTCTATAAAAAAAAAAAAAACACAGCGCAGAAAAAAAATCTACAGATTCTATCGTGGCCTGTCAAAATCCCAACCCAGCGTAAAGACCACAATGATATATAGTGGTAGGCTGTATTTGAACAACAGCTTATGTAATCATAATCTTTTCTGCATGTTGTCACAATGAAAATAGCTCTTATTTAGGCAGGTCTTCAGAAAGACAAGCCAGTGGGAATAATTAATATTGGGGAAAAAAAAAAAAAAAAAAAAAAAAAAAAAAAAAAATCACAGAGGGAGTCTGAGACCACACTGAAAATGCAGCTACTGAAACCTGGAAATGTTAATCAAGATTCTGCTCTAGTCACTGTTCACCAATCAAATCACATCTGAGACATTTATCATGTTAACTAAAAAGGTTTGATATACTTCTGACAAATTTAGATTTGCTCTGCAAGTTAGTCTGGCAAAGAGCCCATTAAAGCCCATTTCTAATCCCTTGAAATCGCGGGACCAATCAGAAACGTTGGGGCGGGCTTTACACAATGACGACAGCGCAGCGACGGTGAAGTAGATTTTGTACATTACAAAGATGGATGCCGCCGTGGAACATCACTCGTTCGAATCAGCTATCGCGTCTGTTTTAAGTGATTTAAACTTTTCCTTTTCGTTAAAAACAGAGAATTGCTGTCAGAGTCTCAGATGTTTCTCCTTTCACTCTGCATACGTCATCTCCTTCATCGCTCTGATTGGTTTTAGGTCTATCCAATTGCGCCCAGAGGCATTTGAGCGACGTCCGTTGGTGACGTCCCTTTGGAAATTATTTGTCTTTTGAAGCTTTGCCAGACGATAACTCAGTTACTACTGAGAATGGTCTGGTTTTAACCAGGCTAGGTTCGATATATAAAACGTCCGATACAAAAGGTCAGGTGTTTTTGCTTCCATTTTGCTTTAAAGATAGGGTAGGCAATTTCAGAGAGACTAGCAATAACAAGCATAAGATCCCACCCTCCCTTCAGGGCATCTCCAAAGCCACGCCTCCTCCAAAACATGAACACGCACAGCAGAATCTGCACAGCGTCATGAAAGATGATGTTAAATTACCTCATGTCTTAAATTACATATTTAGAACTGCAACAGCTAGTCGATAAAATCGATAATAATCAATAATGAAAATCATCCATAACGATTCTCATTAATCGATTAGTCAGGTCTGCTCTCTGTATGCAAAGCTTCCACCAGTCGCGCCAAATGACAAAATGTGCATCTAGAAATAGCGGAGTGGAAACAGAGTGAGCTGATGCAGGAAAGGTACATAATCCAAGCGCCAAAAACATGAGAACTGTTTATTTTAAGCTTCAAGCGAATGCATTAGCGTTACATACCCTGTAACGCTTTGACAGATGCAGACGCTTTGTCACGCTATGACAGATGTGTGTGCGTCCTCAGCGCAAAACGTTCATTGTACAGGTTATATCCACTGATCTATATTATAGAGAACAGTAGTTATAGCCTCGTCTGTAAATGCTACTAATTCACGCGAGTATTTCCATTTTGCATTAAAGCGTGTCCTGACAGTCTGCATTAAGCTTCCAATTTCACTGAATGAGCGCCGGTGCGGTTGGCACGCGCATGCGCGTCAAACAGACAGAGCGCAGTCGAGAGGGAGGACATTAATATTCAGTGTAAAAAAAATCATTTAGCTGAAATATCTGCTGTTGGACAATAAATTAATTTTAAAAGTCAACATGTAATTCAAATATTTTATGAGAGTAGTAACTGTAGAGGGATAACAGTGTGGAATTGAATATAAATGTAAGACGTTTCTATAGGATAAAGACATGACAGTAACAGGTAGTGTGTGTGTGTGTGTGTGTGTGTGTGTGTGTGTGTGTGTGTGTGTGTGTGTGGGTTCCTGTAGAACATTCCTCTTATCTGGTAACACTGTTTGTGTTTTTCTTTTTAATGTAGGGATATAAACTCCTATTGCTTAGTAACTTTTTTGCACATAATGTAGGCTATAGCACAGATATACACTTACAGAAATTAACCATGGTTCTATTAGATAATAAAACCATGTTTTTATTATAAAAATTATATAACCATACAAATATCATATAGTTAAACTATGCAAAACAATGGTTAATTTGTGGTTACCATTGAATAACTACAATAATCCTGTTATTTATTAATTATTGTTATTATTATTTTTGTTTTGTTCATTGTAAAAGCATGGTTATGTAATGTACGGTATATTCATAGTTTTCATAGCACTCAGCTGACACGTTTGTTTGAAGGACAGCATTGGGCAGGATGTGGAATAGTGTGTAGTGTCAATAAAATAAAAATCTTTTTATCCAATTAAACGATTAAGTTAAAAAAATAATCGACCAACTAATCGATTATCAAAATAATCGTTAGTTGCAGCACTAATAATATTACAATAACATTAAACGTAAACAACTTACAGTGCTCTTACTTGTACCACCTGACTGCTGCAGGTTCATTTCGGCATTGATAGTGTTGACAGAGAAACATAAAATCGAGTCTGAGGACATGAACAGCTCCGGGTAGAGGGTCACTGTCTCTAAATTACGGTTATGACATGGTGTGAACGCAGCATAAGCTCATTGTTTTGGTTCAGGAGGAACTGTAAATGGCGGCTCATGTTTGTCTGTGGTGCTCAGTGACTGTCTACAACTCCGTATAGCCTCATGGAACGCGCTGTTGACGTGTGATGTCTGCGCTAAGGTATGGAAATACATACGCTGACAGGCAGGTAGGACATCGGACCGAATGCAATGATCGGACAAACATTTTTTGGTCCCGAGACTTCCACAGAAGATACACTCACCTAAAGGATTATTAGGAACACCTGTTCAATTTCTCATTAATGCAATTATCTAATCAACCAATCACATGGCAGTTGCTTCAATGCATTTAGGGGTGTGGTCCTGGTCAAGACAATCTCCTGAACTCCAAACTGAATGTCAGAATGGGAAAGAAAGGTGATTTAAGCAATTTTGAGCGTGGCATGGTTGTTGGTGCCAGACGGGCCGGTCTGAGTATTTCACAATCTGCTCAGTTACTGGGATTTTCACGCACAACCATTTCTAGGGTTTACAAAGAATGGTGTGAAAAGGGAAAAACATCCAGTATGTGGCAGTCCTGTGGGCGAAAATGCCTTGCTGATGCTAGAGGTCAGAGGAGAATGGGCCGACTGATTCAAGCTGATAGAAGAGTAACTTTGACTGAAATAACCACTCGTTACAACCGAGGTAAGCAGCAAAGCATTTGTGAAGCCACAACACGCACAACCTTGAGGCGGATGGGCTACAACAGCAGAAGACGTAGGCAGTTCTGAAGGCGAAAGGGGGTCAAACACAGTATTAGTATGGTGTTCCTAATAATCCTTTAGGTGAGTGTATATGTACATGTTTTAATATTTAGACCACTTCTATTATTGATTGCTATCAGAATGTGAAGAGAGTTTCAACCAGTGTAACAAAAAATTGCCTATCCTACCTTTAAAATGTATGTGCCCACGAAATCTTTAATCAAAATAACTTCCCCTCCATCTTGCAGTGACATCTCTTCTCTGATGAGGTGTTTACTGGTGCGATGGCGGGACAACCTGTCACTCACATGAGATCGACCAATAGCAAACCACAATGATCCAACCATCCAATCAATTCCTGATGATGAAATAAAGTCCCGCCCCCTTCATTTTTTTCTTGTTCATGAAGCCGTTTGACTCAGATATACGTCACAACAGGGAAGAAAAAAAGACTAGCAGAACAACGCCGATGGAGTGATTGTTAATTAAAGACAAGTGTGACATGTCTTGAGAGCAGTGGAGCTTTTATTATACCGCAGATGAGCGCTTATGCTTCTTGTGTATGTGGGGTAACACAGCGCTGTTCTATCATATTAGATACATTTGAGTGTTGAAAGTTATGTTATAATGCTTCTCTGTGTGTTCACTCGGCAGATGCTATGAGACACTTGTTGCACACTGCAGTGAGCTAGATCGATATTAGGCATGGTAAAACATGATACTTGCGGGAAATCGAGAAAATTAGATATATATTTATATATGTGTTGAGCTATATAACAATGATTAGTTTTCTGTCGATGAATGTCTCCAAACAGTTGCTCACATATCTAATAAAACATAATATATTAAAGTGTCTTTGTGTTTCCATGGTTTCTGGAAATCAAGGGTAACATGGGTATGATGTGGGTCATTGACAGGTGACGCACGCATATGGTCTGTGTCTGGGCTTATGTCTTTAGTTGAGTCTCATTTCGAAGGCTGCATACGTCGTCAAGGATGACTTATTTAAGAGAAGTAACCATAATAAAACTGACTGTTATTCCTCGTGATGTGTAAAATACTGTGATTTATTTCTTATTTTGCAATATAACGGTTACTTTTCTTAAATGAGACCGCCTCGATGACGTATGCAGCCTTCAAATGCGAGGACGCAGCCTTTGAAATGAGACGCAGCCTCTGTTTTGTAAGTTATAGGCAAAAAATCCTGAACACAGCAATGGTGAAAAACTGTCCTAACTTCACAATTCCATACTACACAGTTCACAGTCTTTGTAACGCATTTCAGCAATACATTTCTAACATTTATAATGTGTTTAGAAAAAAAACTCAGAATTGCCTTTACATGGACCTTTACACATTCTTGGAAACATTTGGGATGAGAAGGCCTACACGTCAAGATATTATATAACAGTGTCTAGTGTTTTTTTTTGTTTGTTTTTTTTTAATCCAAAAATCTTACATATTGTACTTTTAAATGCTCATTCTGATAATACAATAGCCTATTAAATATTCAATAAAATTAGAAATTAGAATGAAAAAAAAGGAGCATTATAAAAAAATGTAAAAAAGGGAGCCTGTATTTATTTTATTATTTTTAAATGCCAAAAATGAAGCCAAACTGATTGGTACAGAGGTTGTCATTGCATCTTTATTTCCAGGTTTTGCATCACTTTCCATTTTGATGGTTTTCACAAATGGTCTTTTGAACCTCAAGTATCTTGATATAACCATCGCTGCTCATACAACCCGAGCAAAATGATCAATTTCAATAGTTAGTTTTTAGATTGCAATAATGCACACTGCCCTCAAGTGTGTGGAATAGAGATTATGGAAACAGGAATGCTCTTGGTTTGGTCTAGGTGACCCGAGAGACTGCGAGAGATGTGATGTGACACCACAGTTTGCCCTTCTTCTCGCCCCCTCAGCGCTTCAATTAGATAATTGACAGGTGCATGCAGACACTGAGACAATCAATTACCCTGCTGACTGTCTGTTGCTCTGCACTTAACTTCACTGAGTCTTAAGGGTGAAACGCTGAGGACATTGTACCACAGCACAGAGGACACATTCAGTGCAAAAAAAAAAAGCAACTGCTTTCCTTCGAAGGAACAGAGTTTCTCTCTAAAAGTGCTTAGGGGAAACTTGACCGAGTCTACGTTTGAATGAGTGCTACTGATGAATGCAAGAGCATGCAAGGAAGAGCTCTTTTTCTTGTTCTTTTTTAATGATTTGCAGCAAGTATCGTGATAAAGAGCAATGCCTGAGGAGGACTGACTGAGATTAACAGGAGTTTTAGTTTTAGACACTTGTTCTGCTCTGTGTAGAGGCCAGTTAAACTTAGCGTTGATGTCATTGCAGCCCTATGGGCATTCAGAGTCTCCAGACAGACAACAAGCACTATCTGCCCTCTACTGGCCCGTCACTGTATAATCAACAAGAATTTGGTGCATACTTGGTTATTTATGCTGGATGTCTCAAGCAACGAAAAAATAAACGAACTCTGTGGTTTCTGCTGTTAATCTTGATATTTACAGCACACTATAACCATTTCATTAGAACGCAAACTGTGTCGGAATGGTCGTATTTATAAAACAAGAATTAACGCATGAACACCACCCAAAGTCGTTTCAAGGCCTACTAGTGGAGAACGATATATAGGCCTACTTTTATTTATTGATACAGCCTACTAGAAAACGTGTCAATGGACCTTTTTTTTTTTTTTTTTTTTTTTTTTTTTTTTTAATACAGACTGTGATGGTTTATGCGAAATCAGTCATCATAAATCCTGCAATTTATTTAGTTTTTAATTATATATGTGTGTACATTTCTAACACTATACTTTGTATTATGCATCAAATTACAACCGGATTTTGTTGTGTATGTCCCAGTGGGGATGCTAATTTGCACATTTTTCTGTGTGTATATTATATATTATATTATATATATATATACACATACACACATACACACACACACACACACACACACACACACACACACACACACACACACACACACATATATATACATACATATATACATACATATATACATACATATACACACACATATACACAAAGGTGCTGGTCATATAATTAGAATATCATCAAAAAGTTGATTTCACTAATTCCATTCAAAAAGTGAAACTTGTATATTATATACAGAGACTGATATCAAATGTTTATTTCTTTTCATTTTGATGCTTATAACTGACAACTAAGGGAAATCCCAAATTCAGTATCTCAGAAAATTGAAATATTGAAATATTGTGAAAAGGTTGAATATTGAAGACACCTGGTGCCACACTCTAATCAGCTAATGAACTCAAAACACCTGCAAAGGCCTTTAAATGGTCTCAGTCTAGTTCTGTAGGCTACACAATCATGGGGAAGAATGCTGACCTGACAGTTGTCCAAAAGACGACCATTGACACCTTGCACAAGGAGGGCAAGACACAAAAGGTCATTGCAAAAGAGGCTGGCTGTTCACGGAGCTCTGTGTCCAAGCACATTAGTAGAGAGGTGAAGGGAAGGAAAAGATGTGGTAGAAAACAGTGTACAAGCAATAGGGATAACCGCATCCTGGAGAGAATTGTGAAACAAAACCCATTCAAAAATGTGGGGGAGATTCACAAAGAGTGAACTGCAGCTGGAGTCAGTGCTTCAAGAACCACTACGCACAGACGTATGCAAGACATGGGTTTCAGCTGTCGCATTCCTTGTGTCAAGCCACTCTTGAACAACAGACAGCGTCAGAAGCGTCTCGCCTGGGCTAAAGACAAAAAGGACTGGACTGCTGCTGAGGTCCAAAGTTATGTTCTCTGATGAAAGTAAATCAGGGTCCCAGAGTCTGGAGGAAGAGAGGAGAGGCACACAATCCACGTTGTTTGAGGTCCAGTGTAAAGTTTCCAGTCAGTGATGGTTTGGGGTGCCATGTCATCTGCTGGTGTTGGTCCACTGTGTTTTCTGAGGTCCAAGGTCAACGCAGCCAGGAAGTTCATGCTTCCTGCTGCTGACCAACTTTATGGAGATGCAGATTTCATTTTCCAACAGGACTTGGCACCTGCACACAGTGCCAAAGCAACCAGTACCTGGTTTAAGGACCATGGTATCCCTGTTCTTAATTGGCCAGCAAACTCGCCTGAACCTTAACTTATATACTTATATATATATATATATGTGTATGTATACCGTATATATATGTACACACATACATATGTACACACACACACATACACATACACACACACTCACCT